>JARHVA010003181.1:1127500-1710000 GCA_037957365.1 Torreya grandis
AGCCTATGGAATAACCTTGGCTAAGTAGACTATATATAGGAGGTATTGGTTAGTCTTTATGCATTATGTTAAGTATTATGATATTAGTGCATTGTTGTGGAGGTTGCCTCCTTGAAGTGGCTTTTCTATAATATCTAGTATTCTATTTTGTTCTCTCATATTTGCTTATTATACATAATATAAAATCATTATATGTGAATATCTAAGTAATTTCATTACAAGTGGTATCAAAGATTTGATTTGGGCAAGTTTCCTATGGAATTTTTTTGGATCTAGTGAGGCGTAGCTTCTAGGAGCGGTGAGAGAAAAAAAACATAACTTGTAATCCAGGAAGAATTAATTTTTTTCATCAGTAAAGTATTGATTGAAACACTTTTTTGAAAAAAAAACAATTTAAAAAAATATTTTGGGGAAAAAATTTATCTTTCACAATTGCCATCATTGGATTCATCTTAGTGAGATGATCACAATGGTATATTTTGTCGATACACTTTTTTGGTACCAAAAGTTGTACCCTAGTACATAAAGTTAGTAATTAGATTCATCTTGATAAGGTGCTCATAATGGTACCATTTATTAGTACACCTTTTTGGGGTAAAAACCATCCTATGGTTGGTATATGGTAGGTTCAGGTACTCAAGGAAGAAAAAGGGGGAAATAAACTCCTAAGACTCTTACCAATGACATGGATTTTAAAACTTTAGATCTGTTAATTTCTCAACTTCAAGTGGACATAAAGAAACTGGTGAGGCATGATGAATTTTTTATAGTCTAATCTAATGCTTTAGGGATGCACAGAGAGATTAATGAGGTTCACAATGAATTTTAGCATATCACTACATAATTGGCTACCATTACATCTTAGTTTCAACCCAACAACCCTCCACTTCAGCATTCAAATACTCCTCTCAATAACTCTCATACTAGTATGAAATTGATGTTGCTAAAAGTTAGCATGCATAATTTTGATGGTAATGATCCTCTCACTTGGAATAACCAAATTGAGAATTTATTTTAGCTATATCAAACACCTAGTTCTTAGAGGGTGATAGTGGTGTCCCTGTATCTAAAACTTGAGAAATTCATTCAGTATCACTAGTTATGTACTCAAAAGAAAAAGAATGGTGACCCTATTACCTAGAATATTTTCACTAAGGAGTTGTTAGCTCATTATCAAAATAATTTCTCTAAGAATTATTTCAGCTAATTAACCAAGTTGTGGTAAATAAGAATTGTCGAGGACTATATTTATCAATTTTAGAATCTCTCTTTGTAAGTAGGAAATATCACTGAGAAAAATTTGACTGATCTATTTTTGGGTGGCCTCACAGATAGCATCCAATTCAAGGTTTTAATGTTTAACCAAACATCTATAGTAGAATCTATCCCTAAAGCATGCATGATAGAAGAAATAGAGATGGTCAAAAATAAAACTTTCACTATTGGTCATGATCGTAACTTTCTTGCACCATCATTTCCATAGCCCACTAGATTAACACAATGACAAATTGAGGAGAAGTGACACAAAGGGTTGTGTTATGGTTGTGATATCAAATGGAAAAAAGACCATCATTTTTTTGAAAATAAGTTGTTTTACATTGAAGGTGCCAATGATGATGAAGATGATGTAAAATTACATGATGAGGATGCAAAAGTTCATGAGAAATAATCTAAAGACTCTCAGCCCACTATTTCTTGTCATGCCCTTTTAGGTATTATGACAAACAAACTCTTAAGGTGATGGGTTTCCTTAAGAAACATAAGGTCATTGTATTGATTGATTCTAGGAGCACACACAATTTCATCCACAGTAAGTTGGTTTCTCATTTGAACTATTTTATTTATCTAGCTCTATAATTTCAAGTTATGATTATAGATGGTGGTACTTTTAGTTCTTTAGGAAAATGTCATAGTATTAAGTTGGCCATGGGAGACTACTTATTAGATTCTTGTATGTTTGATATTCCCATGGCTGGATCTAATATTATTCTAGGAGTCCAATGGCTCACTACTTTGGGCAATATTGAGATCAATTTTCAAGAATTATTCATGCATTTTTATTTTTAATAAAGAAGATTTGAGCTAAGGGGATTAAAGTGTAAATCTCCACAACTTGTTAACTCCCATCAAATGACAAAGATTCTTTGTAAGGGTGCTAAGGGATTTGTAGCTCATTTGTTTTCTATTGAAGTAAAACCAACTCAACCATCTCCACTTCTTGATTTACAATAAATAATTGATGTTGATTCTATTATTTTTAGAGACATGTCAAAAGGACTTCCACCTAGTCACATGCATGATCATGTTATCACACTTATTCTTGGTAGTAAACCACCCAACATTAGGCCATATAGGTATCCCTATGCCTAGAAAAGTGAAATTGAAAATATGGTAGAGGAGATGTTGGTTGCAGGAATCATTCTCCATAGCCAAAGTGAATACTCTTCACCAATTGTCATGGTGAGAAAGAAAGATGACACTTGGAGGATGTGCCATGACTATAGAAAACTCAACAAGTACACTGTCAAAGATAAGTTTATAATTCCTATCATTAATTATTTTCTAGATGAATTTAATGGTGTTATTTATTTTACCAAGTTAGATATATGTTTTGGGTATCATCAAATCCAGATCTATGATGAAGACATACCCAAAACCGCTTTCAGGACTTATGAGGGCCATTATGAGTTTTTGGTTATGCCTTTTGATCTAAAAAATGCACCATCTACTTTTAAAAGTTTGATGAATACTATTTTTAAGCCATTTTTGAGGAAATTTGTTATGGTATTCTTTGATTATATTCTCATTTATATTAAAAATTGGGAAGACCATTTACAACATGTAAAATAGGTACTCTCCATTTTGGAACAAAATTAATTCTATGAAAAACCTTCTAAATGTAATTTTGGGGTTGGTGAGATTGAATATTTGGGTCATCTAGTGTCTTATGAAGGAGTGAAATTGGATCCTAAGAAAATCCAAGCAATGGTGGACTAGCCAATTCTTAAGACACTCAAACAACTTCAAGGATTTTTGGGGCTTATTGGTTACTATCATAGGTTTGTCAAAAATTATGGTAGTATTATAGCCCCACTCACCTGTTTGTTAAATAAAGAATCCTTTCAGTGGATTGATGTAATTACCTAGGCATTTGAACAATTGAAATTGGCTATGTGCACTACTCCACTATTTGTCACTCCTGATTTTTCTAAAACTTTTGTGGTTGAATGTGATGCATCTAGGTATGGTATGGGTGTTGTAATCATGCAAGAATGTAGACCACTTACTTTTGAAAGTCATCAACTAAAGGGTAAAAATCAGCACAAGCCCATCTATTCAAAGAAAATGATGGACCTTTTGCATGTAGTCGAATAATAGATACCTTATTTGATGGGTCATCACTTTTAGCTAAAGACTGATCATTATAGTCTCAAATATTTTTAAAACAAAGGTTGTCATCTAAATAACAATAAAAATGGGCAACTAAGATGTTAGGCTATGATTTTTAAATAGTCTACAAATATGCAAGGATAATGTGGTGGTAGATGCACTATCTAGAAAAGATGAATTAGTTGAGGCATTACTATGTGCTATAACTATTTTACAGGTGGATTGGCTAGAAGAAGCATGATTAGAAAAGGAAAATGATTTTATTACCCATGATTTGAATCAAAATCTTAAAAAATATTTAGGTGGATTTGAAAAATTCACATGGAAAGGTAATTCACTATGGTATAAAGATAGATTTTACCTATGTAAGAATTCTCTTCTTAAACAAAAAATCTTTCAAAAACATCATGCAAATCCAATTGGGGGTCATTCAAGATTTTTGAAAACCTATCACAGAATCAAGAATTTTTTTCTTGGGAAGGTCTCAATGGGGATGTCCAAAAATATGTGGTTGAATGTATGATCTCTCAACAAAACAAAGGTGAAACCATCAAAACCCTAGGTCTTTTACAACCTTTATCCATCCCTAGCTAGCATTGGGAAGAGGTATCTATAGATTTCATTATAGGGTTACCAATATTTGAGGGTCAAAATTTTACCATGGTTATTGTATAATGTCTTAGTAAGTATGCTCATTTTTGTTCACTATACTAGCCATTTGTTACTAGTACAGTAGCTATTGTTTTTCCCAATACAGTTTAGAAATTACATGGGACCCTTAAGATCATTGTTAGTGATAGAGATCCCATTTTTACTAGTAATTTTTGGACTAAGTTATTTACATTCTTGGGCACCAAATTGGCTCATAGTTCATCTTATCATCCTAAATCTTATGGACAAATTGAGGTAATCAAAAAATGTCTAGAAGGATATCTCTGTTGTTTTGTTTCTGATAAACAAGATATATGGGTTCATTAGCTGCCACTTGATGAATGGTGGTATAATACTTCTATTCATATTTCTTCCAAAATTTCTATTTTTGTGGAACTATATGGATGTTACCCTCCATCCATCACTTAAACCTTGAAGGTACATCCTAAGGTTTGTGTAGTTGAAGAACATATTCACCATCAATAGGAGGTCCTTGTAAGTTTTCATGAAAATTTAACTATGGCCCAGAATCACATGAAGTAATAGGTAGATCAACATAAAAGTGAGAGTCATTTTTTCATTGGTTATTAGGTATTTTTTTGCTTACATCCATACAAATAGATGTCATTAAAGTAACAAAAAAATGATAACAAGTTATCCCATAAGTATTATGGGCCTTATCAGATCTTATAAAAAATTCGCAATGTGTCCTGTAAGTTAGAATTTCCTTCATTCACTCACATAAATCTAGTATTTCATGTATCATGCCTAAATAAATTCATTGGACATAGGCTTTTCATTCAAATAGAATTACCATAATTGTATGAGGAAGGTAGAGTTGTTCCTGATCCTGAGGCAATCCTTCAAAGGCATACCAAGTAGCTACATTCCAAAGTAATTACAGAGTACCTAATCAAATGGAAGAATCTGCCATGTAAATATGCCACTTGGGAGGATGGAGCATCTATGTAGTATCATCCAAATTTATCACAAAATTGAGAAAAATGTTTTTTTTAAGGGGAGGGACTTGTTACACCCTTAACCATTAATATGTCTAGGGATATGTGTGGCCAACTTGTGGCTTAAATACCTCTTTTATTTACTTGTTACATTTCTTTATGTTGTTAGTTAGGTTAGCCTATGGAATAACCTTGGATAAGTAGACTATATATTAGAGGTAGTGGTTAGGCATTATGCATTATGTTAAGTATTCTGTTATTAGTGCATTGTTGTGGAGGTTACCCCCTTAAAGTGGATTTGCTATATTATTCAATAATATATTCTTCTCTCTCATATTTTATTATTATGTGAAATATAAAATCATTTTGTGTGAATATCTAAGTAATTTCATTATAGTTTCACCTTTGTCATATGTGTCATATCTTAATATTTCCCTTATATCACCTTTTTGTCTGCCTTTTGAGTCATTTTTTGAAATGTATAGTTTCCTAACATAGGACAAGTGTGTCAAGTGAATATCTAACATACAAGGTGTCAGTTGAGTGTTAGATGTTAGTTTGAAACTGAAAAAAAGTCAGTTCAATGTTGATTTAAGAAGATAATAGTAGTTTCATGAAGTTTAAAGGTAGTTGTATGTTCAAGGACAACCACTTAGTATGTGGGAATATTTATTTGTATATATATACTCTCGCATGTCTTTTTAGGGCTTGGAAAGCTTTAATAGTTTCAAATTTGGCAAAAACTAGTTTATCTCCTTCATCACTCTCTTATACAAGGTGAAATACGTCGACCAAAATACTCTCAGTATGGATAGTAGGGGAAGAATTGAGATAAATTCTCTTGGTGGGTGTTAGTATCCTAATATCAACCCAATTTTTACGCTATTGATGTAGATTTCATAGATCTCTTTCAAACTTGGACTAACATTGGATTAGTCTATAGATTATGGGATACATATATCTTAGACAAACCTATAGATTATGAGGCTAGCTCCTTTGATATATCAATTTTGAATAAATTACTAAACCTACTTGCTTTAGGGGTGAAAAGAGCTATAAATATAACTAAAAGTGAAAACATGTACTAGTTATGGTGATGCACCTAATGTAATAATTCATTCACTTAATTTGAACTCCAACTAACACTAATAATTAATGTAAATCATTGAATCTTGAAACTCCAAGTGACTACTATGTAAAAGTGTTTCACATAAAGGTTTTATCAAGTGACCAGATCATGTAAATGATGGAAGGCCTAATTCAAGACACTAGCCAATTAATATCTCCACTCCAAGCTCAGTTAATCAACATCAATCACTATATATGACCTACATAAGATGATATACTAATATTAGGTGAGATTATGACCTACCAAGGGAGGAAACACTACAACATGTGTAAATAAAACTAATAAAACACACTAAACCTATACTAAGGAATTTAAGATAGTCATTTTTATTATCTTTAGAGGTTATAAAGCTCAATCTTGGCAGAGTTTCATCATGCCCAAGAGAGATCTTTTTACAAGGCTTAAAATATTGAATATATATAAAATGAGACCATGAGAACAAGAAAAATGGCATAGAGGAGAGGACAAGATCATAAATATCCCATTAACTCCACATCACTTTAGTTGGAAATAGTTACCAATAGTCCTCCATAAAACTCTCCTTGATTGATGCTCTTGCATGAGTTATTTGGTGTTGAAATGAGGTAGTTAAGAATGTAGTTAACTAAATCCACATTATATTTAAGCATGATACACTTTCACATGTCAAATATATTCTATACCTTTCCACTTAGAGGTAAGTTAACTCATAGATTGACACTCAAGATTAGTTATGCATGTAATTGGTAGTTAAATACCAGTTATGCATAAAATTGCATCTTAAGGGAAGTTATGCATGGAATTTCCACTTAAGGATCAATTATGAAACTTAAGGATCAGTTGTGTGGAATTTTTACTCCACATTAACTCCCATAAATAGCCTTCTATGCTATTTTCCACTTTACATGATTGACCAAGTAGGTCTACTAGGCCAATTAGGCCTAATAGCCTAGTTTTTTATGATTTGATGACCATGAAAGCCTACATGAAACCTTAAAAACCTATAAAAGAGTGATTTTTATACCTGAATCAAAATCCCATATCATGATATATGTCATTTTAATTAAAAAAACATATGTAAATTGGTCAAACTAGGTGACTAGGTCACCTTATCTTTCACTTTTTACAAATTGACTGCTTTAAAGAGACTCACAAAGGCATTTCTAGGCATTGTTTTGATCATATGATGGATTTATAAGGTAAAAAAAATTTCCAAACTTTATTCTCTAATGATTGGCATCATCTTAAACTATCTTTTATCTCTATTTCTACATTTTTTCCTAAAAAGACCTTATTTTTTGACATGTTTGTATAGTTATTGTTAGTGTAGGTTTTTATTTTTCCTTATTATTTAATTAGGAAAATTATATATTTGTGCATACATGGTGTTTTCCTACATTCATGGGATAGGCTAGCTTAGGTGGAGATGTATGTCATAAATGTATCATAGGTGTTATAAGAATGTTATAAGTAACTCCTTTGACTGGCTATTCCAGGTATGGGAGTTACTTCTTTATTCTTAGCACCCTATCACCACCTTTCATGGAGGAGTTACAATCTATTCTTGGGGTGCTTTGACCACCTTTTGTGGATAAGTTACTTATGTGCTCTCCTATATGTATTCTTCACTTTGCCCATCTTATGTTAATGGAATATTGGCTTTTCACCAAATTGTCTATGTAATTTCTCTTGTTTGATTTCATTTACTTTAGCATTTTGTGGTATTCACTTGCATCATCCCATGCAACCATGACTCGTGCATCCTCATTATTCAGACCTTAGCGAATCCTCGGATATGGTATCAGAGCCATCCCAGTAACTAGTTGTCTATTTTGCTATTGCTTTCAATGAAATCTAGAGCTTTGTTAAGGCATTTCTTTTGTGAAATTTAAAAATTTCTAGGAGATATTGATAGTTCTCCATACTCTTTTTCCTTCCATGGCTTGTTTGGTCTCTCCATATACATGTAGGTGGGATTTTGCAAGATTCAATAATCTTATTTCTATCAATCGTCTTGCATATTTTTTGTTTTAATCAAAATTGTAGGTTATCACATGCTTTTGTAATCTCTTGGTAGCTGATTGTACCTTTGCATGCCACTTTTTGGTTACTGGGGTCATTTTTTTTGCTAAAGGCATCTGTTTTACACTAGATCTACATCTTTTGTACATTATCAAGAAAAATGCCTTCTGGGTTTTGTTTTCAGCCCAGAAAAACCATCTGGGTATCTTTCAATTTTTGCATACATTTTGTATATTTTATAGAAACATGCTTAAAAAAGCTACAATAAGACCCCTCTCCGTTGGAAGTTACAATTTTGAAGGCAATTTTCATATGCTCTATTCTTTCTCATATGGATTCCTTTTTCTACAAAATATTTTTTGATTTTGTCTATTTTTTCATGCTCTATGCACTAGTGCAGACATTATTTGATTTTGATGCTAAGATTTTTTAGAAATAACAGATTCTCAGTCGTGACATTGCATAGTTCTCATTTTGGGAACTTCAAAGGATCATAAACTTCACATAAGACCTCGTATCGAGATGATTCTTGTTTGGAAAGTGTATAATTTTTTGAGTAAATCACAGTGGTGCTATTTATTTCTCTGGATATTATGTCAAAATTGTATTTTCAGCATATGCTCTTCATGAGGGTTTTTTAATGCATTAAAATCAAGACCACTTAGTATTTATTGCTAGTGGTAGTTGTAAATGCACTAATATAAAGTTCCAAATCATTTTTTTGCGGGGTTCTTTGATTGAGCAATATTTGAGTTTTTTTAAATCTTGTATATTCGATTGTCAAAGACAAAGGGTGAGGCTCGGGTTGGCAGGAGGCCAATTCCCCCTCAAAAAGACCTCCTTTGGATTCCTCACTCCATGTTGAGTCTAATAAGTGGTTAGAAGGCCACTTTCTCTCTCAAAATAGGTATTTTTTAATATTTTGGTGTTGTTTTTTTGCAAAAACACTAGTTTACAGAAAATTGAATCTTTAATATCTTGCAAATGGTAGCTCAGATTTGGGTGACATTTTTTTCAAAAGTGTTTGTATTTAAATTATCCATAGAATAGGCTTGTTATTTGTTAAAAATGTACTAGTTTATAAAGTGCCTAAAATTTGGGTCTCTCAGGATGCATTTTTGACTGAGTTTGACATCCTGTTTGCTTAAAGTCTTGCACTGATTGCTCTAAGATGCATTCTTGGCTGAGCTTGACATCTTTTGAGTGTGCACTTGTATATTTTGTGGGGGGGGCTCAACATTTTAGGGGGGTGTGATTGCTTTTCAGCACTTGCAATCTTTACTTTCATTCTCCTTTTTGCATAATTTTACAACTTGCAATCAACACAACTTCACCTAAATTCAGCTTAAAATGGATTATTTTCAACTTTAACCCCTACCACCCTTCAACTATCATGAATGTAAGGTTAAAATTTCAATCATTCTTAGAAGTAAAGGGTTATATAAGATCACCATGGGTACTGAAGTAAAACTCAACACTGATGCTAAAAAGGTCAAGTGGTACAACCGTAGTGATGAAGCCTATGGATTACTGAGCTTGTCCATGTCTCAAAAACTTCTCTTCCATTTAGAAACCTCCAAGACTCCCAAAGACATATGGGACACCCTAGAAACCTTTTTTGGGAAGCTTGATGAGATGAGAGGTCATGAGCTCGAAAACAAACTCATAAGTCTAAGTCCTAGCAAATTTGACACCCTATAGGACTTATTCACTAAGTTTAAGGCCCTTAGATTGCAATTAAAAGAATGAGAGATAGAGAATAAAGATGATCAAATCATCCTTTCTATTCTCACAAAGTTAGGTCTAAGTTATTCAGTCTTTGTCTACACTTTCCATGCCACAAAAAGTGCCCTTGGCACTACATGGAAAATGACTTCTTTGGATTCACTCATTGCCAACTTGACTAGGGAGTAAGATAAGCTAATTCAAATGGGAAAAATTAAGTCTACTCAACCCCAAGATTTGATAGTTGAAAATGGTAAGAATAAGACATCAGCAAAGGAGAAGAAGAAAAAGAATAAGGACTAGGAGAAGAAGAAAGAAAATGACAATCCCACCAAAACAAACACTGATTCTTCCTCTTCCAATGTTAAACCTACGAAGGAAAAGGTTTAGTGTGCTTATTGTAAAAACATAGGGCATGATGAACCCAAATTTATGAAGAAATAAATAGATCACCTAACTCATCTTCTAGAGAAGCACAACATAGGTGTTCCTGAGTCCATCAAGAAAAATTCATCTACCCAAGATTATACTAAGGAAAAAGGCAAAGGTAAGGAGAAAGAAAAGGGTAAGGCCCTTGTAGCTACAATAACTTCTACATCTTCATGGGTCATTGACTCAGGTGCTTCTCACCACATGGGCTCTTCCCTAGTTGAGTTTTCATCTTTAGATCCTTGTAGCATGACTTCAATTAGTTTGAGTGATGACACATCAATTTTTGTTGCAGGGAGAGGGTCAGTTGAAATGGAAGGAGTAACATTCAATAATGTTATAAGTGTTCCTTCTCTTTCAACCAATCTCCTATCAGTGTACCAAATCGCTCACATTGGTCAGGGCATGAGAGTTGAGTTTTCACCAGATTCAGTGGCTATCAAGGAGTTACATAGTGATACTACAGTGGCAGTGGGTAGGGTAGATCACCATGCAAGGTTATACACCTTCTCACATTTTGCACCAAATTCTTCTCCAACATCATTGTTGACTCATTCAGATGGATTTAAAAAATTATGGCATGAGCGGTTTGGCCACCTTAATTACAACTACCTTGAACAACTTTACAAAAATTACATGGTCATTGGCTTGCCTCGTGTCCAATTCTCAAAAGGACTTTGTGAGGGGTGCTCCCTTGGGAAGCATCTCAAAGAAAACTTTGACAAAGGCAAAGCTTAGAGGGCTTCACAACCTTTGGAATTAGTCTATAGTGATGTATTGGGACCCTTTCCCAAACTATCTTTCACAAGGGCCAAGTACATCTTCACTTTCACTGATGATTTCTCTAGGTACACTTGGATATATTTTCTCACACAAAATTCTGAAGTGTTTGAAAATTTTCTAGACTTCAAGGCTCTTATTGAGAAATAGAGTGAGAAATCCATCAAGGTTCTTTAAACTGATAATGGAGGGGAGTATGTCATCAATAGGTTTGAGCAATTTTGCACCATAGAGGGGATTGATTTGTAATGCATTGTCACTTATAGTCCTTCACAGAATGAGGTTATAGAATGCAAAAATAGGTTCTTGAAAGAGATGGGTAGCTGTATGATTCACTCCAAATCCTTAGCACCATAGTACTAGGCCGAAGCCATCAATTGTGCTTGCTACATTCAAAATAGGGTTCCTCACAAAGATTTGAAAGGGATACCACCCTTTGAAGCTTGGCATAAAAGGAAACCTGATGTTGAGCACCTTAGGGCTTTCAAATACCTAGCCATGGCTCGCATACTGAAGAAGAAATGCAAAGCTATGAAATGTCAGTCCAAGCCTTGAATCTTTATAGGATATTCAGATGGTATTAAGGGGTATCACCTTCTATATTTGACCACTCCTGAGTTGTTCATTAAGAGAAGTGTCCACTTTCAAGTAGAGACTCAACACTTGGCACTTCTTCTCTCTCATCAAATCTAATTCTTCATGATTATTTCTCAAATTCAAATCAGCCACAACAAGTTCCTAAGCCAAAGACATATTATTCTTCTTTGAGTTCAAATAGTGAGGATAGTGATGCAAGGTCATCCACCTCTAGTTAGTTAGAGGATGAGGAGTTAGAACTTGACTTACCTACTTCTAGGCCACTTTGGGCCAGACAGACACATGAGAGTGCTGACACTTGGGCAGGAGATCTTGCAGATGACAGACGTACTAGGGGAGATTTTTAGAGAAATCCACATGCCTTCTTTGCTTCATTTTTGGATCCATAGACTTTTTGAGAGGCATCGAGGGTACCTGAGTGAGATAGTGCTATGGAGGATGAATATTCTTCCTTAATCAAAAATCACACATGGGATTTGACTTCACAACCTAAGGGAAGGAAGATGATTCGATGTAGGTGGATATATTGGATCAAGTTTGTAGTAGATGGGTCAATTGATAAGTATAAGGCATGATTGGTTGCCAAGGGTTTCTCATAGGTGGAAAGCATTGACTACTTAGAGAATTTTACACCCATTACAAAGATGACTTATATTTAACTCACCTTAGCTATTGTCACAGCACATGGTTGGGATGTGCACTAGATGGATGTGAAGAATGCCTTTCTTCACGGAGACCTAGAAGAGGAGATCTACATGGAGCAGCTACTAGGATTTGTTCAAGATTCTTCCTTAGTATACAGACTTAGGAAATCTATCTATGGCCTCAAATAGGCCCCTTGGGCATGGTATGCCAAGATTGATTCCTTCCTTCTCACAGTGGGTTTCACTAGGTGCCATTCTGATCCTAATGTCTACTTTTTGTGGCAAGATGACTCACTCTTGATTCTGGTTCTTTATGTTGATGACCTTATGATCACTGGGAATTCTTCATCGCCTATTGCAGTAGTGAAGGCATCTCTCCAGGATATATTTGACATGATAGACTTGGGTTTATTGCACTACTTCCTTGGCATCAAGATCTTACAATCATATTCAGGGATTTCTGTTGCACAACCTAAGTATGCTCTTGACTTATTGGCTCATTTTCACATGGATAATTGTAATCCATCTCTGACTCCCTTTCTATCAGGAGTTAAGCTTGAGGTTGACTATTCTTCACCATCGGTTGATGCCACTCGGTATCGACAAATTTTTGGTAGTCTCATCTACTTGACTCACACCAATCCTGACATATCATATACAGTGGGACTTGTCTCCAGATTTATGCAGGAACCTCATGAGTTGCATTAGAAAGTAGCTAAGAAGATCTTTCATTACATATAGGGTTCACATAGATACGAGATTCATTATAGATTTGGCATAGAGGTTGATTTGGTTAGATATATAGATTCAGACTGGGCTAGTGATTCACAGACTCACAAGTCCACTTTTGGTTATAGTTTCTCTCTAGGTTATGGTCCTATCAGTTGGTCTAGCAAGAAGTAGAATGCTATTGCTATATCATCCATAGAGGTAGAGTACAAGGGAGTTGTTAATGCAGCTATTGAGGCTATTCAGCTTCAAGGGATTCTTTTTGAGTTTGGCATTCCTATCAGGTAGCCAACCATCATTTATTATGACAACTAGAGTACCATTCAGATTTGCAAAAATCTGGTTCAGCACTAGTGGACCAAGTACATAGAGATTCACATGCATTTTATTTGGGAGCTTATTCATAGTCAGGTCATTGACTTAATCTTTTGCCAATCTTTGGAGCAGGTTGCAGAGATCTTCACCAAACCTTTCACCGAGAGAAAGTTCATTCATTTACAAGCTCTTCTTGGGGTGCGGTCCACATCTACAGGAGCATCATCTTCAGGGGGGCACTAGCCTCTTCTTTTCTGTTATGTCTCTCTTTTGTGGGGGAGTTTTTTTCCTACGAGTTTTCTCTTTTTCTCTAGCTTATGGGAGATTGCATTTGTACATGGGTACCTCATCAAGCCTAGTTTTTGGGACCCATTTTATATTTCCACACTGCCCACCTAAGCTGCACTTATGGGGGGGTGTTAGTGTAGGTTTTTATTTTTCCCTATTATTTAATTAGGGAAATTATATATTTGTGCATACATGGAGTTTTCCTACATTTGTGGGATAGGCTAGCTTATGTGGATATGTGTATCATAGATGTGTCATAGGTGTCATAAGAATGTCATAAGTAACTCCTTTGACCAGCTATTCTGGGTATGGGATTTACTTCTCTATTCTTAGCACCCTGTCACCACCTTTCATGGAGAAGTTATAGTCTATTATTGGGGTGCTTTGACCACCTTTTTTGGAGGAGTTACTTACGTGCTCTCCTATATGTATTCTTCACTTTGGCCATCTTATGTTAATGGAATACTGGCTTTTCTCCAAATTGTCTATGTAATTGTCTCTTGTTTGATTTCATTTACTTTAGCATTTTGTGGTATTCACTTGCTTCGTCCCATGCAACCACAACTCGTGCATCCTCATTATTCAAACCTTGGAAAATCCTTTGATAGTTACATATAACATGGTACCATGGTCAAGACCCTCTCTAAGTTTAATTCATGATTCAAGAGTTTATATGGTGAGTCATGGGTTTTTGGGTGAAATAAACTTCACTTTTCTCAAAATTGGTTTGTAGTATGGTTTAAGGAGGGTTTTGGAGGTCCACCTTCTTAATTATGGTTCATAAAGTATGGAAATACAAACTAAATATTCTTTTCATGTATATTTATTCCATATAACCCTTAAAATTTCTTGAGAATATTTGGTTACCATTCAAAAGGTGTGTCAAGATACACATATAAAGAAGTTTGTAGTGTTTTATATAAATTTTGGACCTACTTATAGTCTTAGTGATGGTTCATAAACCTTATCTCCTCAATCAACCTAAATCCTTCATGTATTTAAATTTACTTATGGTTACTAAATATTTATAATATAATTTGACTCAAGTCCTCTTGTGATGAAAGATATGAACTATTGAATAGGCAACTCAAATTGATAGTCTAGACAAAATAATTTGAATTAGCTCTTTGAGACCAAAACTGACCTTTCCCATGTTTTCATATTCTTAAAACATGTTTTAAAATATATGAAACAATATATTACACCTACTCAAGGTCTAATTTTCCTTATAAGTTTATGTTAGTATCTTCATGGTAGTTAGACCTTCTAATCTTAAAACTAGTTTTTAGGCCTAATTGGCCTAATCTGAGTGTTGAGGTTTGAGGCACATGAAGGATGATATGTGGGTTAAACCTTAGCATAATAAAAAAACTTATAATTTTTATTATCCACTAACTTATTTTTTCTACCCAAACTCCCCTTTTTCTCCATGGTCTCTTAAGACTGCCTGTAGGGTTACATTGCCAAGGTTATCAAGTCTAATTATTTAGGTTAATCTGGGGTTTAAAATAGTCTATTTTATCATCTTTTAATATTTATATGGATTTATAAATACATCATATTACCTAAAACATTCTTACACATCTATTGTTTGCATACTATCATCTCCCTTGCTTATTGTTTCTTGACAATCTAGCTTGAGAAGCCCTTAATGACTGTGTTCTGGTGATCTAGCCATATAATCTAATTTTATCATTAACTTATCTATATTTATATTATAAATATCATAAAAAATTTATATACCTTTAAAAAATATATCAAAAGTGAATTCATCTTCAAACAAACCTCAAAATAATCAAAGGGTCTTAAGATTATGCACATAAGTCTGTTTTAGATGTTTCTTCTTTAACTAGCCCTCAAGAGAATTTTAACTTGAAAACCTAATCATGATCAATATAAAAATATTTATGAATCATAAAAATCACATTTTAATACCTTAAAAAACCTTACATGGAGTTTAAACCTCATATCTAATTTATTAGACCTCCAAAAGTCTGCCTAATTCCATTGTTGACTATCAACAGATTGAGGCATGATTATGACAAAATATTGGATGATTCCACTAATAATGATACCTTAAAAATATATTTTACACTTAAAACCACTTATAAAAATCACTATTACCAATTTTAATATCTTGATCATGTCTATAGAGGCCTTAAAACTCATTTTTCTTAAAATAAGCTAGTGGGATGCTTGAGTTTTCATGTTTCATAGGTTGATGATTGAGTTTTCTTATTTTCACCTTGTCATTTTGGAATTAGAGTGTTAAAAATTATTTTTAAATTTTATATATACCTTCACACATTATTTTTATCTTACCAAGTCTCTTCAAAACCCCATACAACTGATTACAATAATATATCTCCTCAATTCCTTCTTGTTTATAGTCTACCAGTATTGGTTATAGTTTTTGATCAAAGGTAATGAGGATATTTATAAGTATCAAAGGTTATTATAAGGACTATATCCATGTTTTTACTATTTTATTTAATTATATAACCACCTCATATCTCAAATATTCATTTCTACCTTCAAGACATTGAAATTACTTCAACACTTTCTTGATTGGTTGTAGGTAAAAGTCTGACTACAGGGTTCTCTTGAGTACAAACATTATACTTTAGAATATAACTCCTCTACACTAACCTTATTAAAAACCCAATACAAATTATTGAGGTTTCACATATCTCAATATTTTTTTAATACTTACTCTACATTCTTACTTAGATATAAGATTTAGTACACTCCATTAGGTGTGCTTGTAAGTATTGTGTTAGGATCATGATTGTGCATTTCATGCTTTCCCTTAGGAATCCAATCTCAAATCCTATTCTCTTCAATTATCTCATTCTTGATTTAAGTTCCCACTTGGGTCCTAAATGACTTCCACATACTTTGCATTTTCATTAATTGTACCTCTAATTTCATTCTTTTTGTTGAATGGTTGTAGATGTAGGTTGGACCATTATACAGACTGAGACAAATTTGAGAAGTGGGATAAGATGATAGTTTATCATCATAGATAACTTAATACAATACCTACTCTTCCTTCTCGTTGATCATATTAACTTATAATGAAAGATTTGATATTCACTTAATAACATATCTCTTAAGAAGCTTGTAAACCCCACTATATGAATTGAGATAGTCCAAGAATGGCATGTGAAGTGTATGACTTGGAGGGAGTTCATCATGTTCATTTGATATCTAAATTCCATCTTATTTTCCATACAAATCTTTTCTCACCCACTTATTTTTATCTCTAATATCTCCTTAACCATACCATGAAGTATCCTCATAAAAATTAGCTATAGGTGAAGATGGTGTGTTGATTATAACTCATCATTTAAGAATGTTTATATATCATGTCTTTTTTGTTCACCATATGGATGTCTTGTACCTTCATCATAACATCAAAATATTTCTCTCTATCCTTCTCTAAAACCAAAAAACATAGAACCTTCTTGTAAATTGGTGGCTTGACTATGTTTTAGTGTGATTGTAGGTGGACAGATATATTTAGACCTTGATAAGGTAAATTATTATAGGTTTTTAACCTCATATTAATTCAAAGTAAATAAGAGAGATAGTTGCACCTTTATTCATTAAGATATACATACTTTATAGTCTCCTCAAAACACCATTTACATGAAGCATATCCTTGATTTTATCTCCCTTAGTTGTAGGTAGTGATTATTCTTTATTTAGTATGTTTTTAAGGTTTATTTTAATATTGATGGTAGGTGTTGTCATTGATTTCTATAAGGCATGTGCAATGATGAAGTGGTCTAGCAGGTATAGTGAAATGGAGTATGGTGGTCTAATGTGCTTAGTGCAATAAGATGATTGCATGAAGGTTATTTAGATGAATGTATGGTGGCTTGGATCATGGTGTGGTATTGAAATACATGATCTTTGAAATTTATATGCAGGTCAGAGTGATTTCATGAGGTTCTCATGAAGTGCGTAGGTCTAGTAGGTTTGACCATGCATGGTTGTCTATAGGGTTTTGATTCATATGGCTTATATGCCATGGTATAGAGCTTAGTATGAATTTAATATGAATTTTTTACATATATAGGATGCTAAGAGGTTATATATATGACTTCAAAAGTGGTTTCAAGTGGTCTACAAAGTTGTTTGACTCTTGGCCTAGTTGGCCTAGGTGGGCTTGTGAGGCCTTGTAAAGGGTCAAAGAGTGTTTTTAGGTTATTAAATATTTTATTTAAATGGGATATAGTCAGTAAAGTTTTTTAAATAATTTTCATGAGTTATAAGGTCAGATAATGAGATAAATTCAATAAAAGTCTTCACGTGCTTCAGAGCGAGCTCAAATGGTGCATTTTGAGCTCAAGAGGAAATTTATCACATTCTTTAGCTAATGTACACTTTGAATTGGCAGATGAGTATTTTGTATTTATTGGGTAAGGTTCCTAATAAATTTTTCCAATCATTAGTTCATGGATTAAAGACCTATTATTTATTAATGATTGTTAAGAAGGTAAGCAGGTTTTTATGTGTAAAATTCCTAGTCTTAAGACCCGATGTTATAGTTCTTTCTTTTTGATGATTAAGAAGATGTTGGATGGATATAATTATGTTTTAATTTTACATAGGAATACTCTAAGATTCTAAGGATGTGTTTTTTCAATATTGACTATTTGTGGGTCCCACAAAAAAGTGCTTCTTCATAGTGTTTTTAATATTGTGAGAGATTTATGAAAGTAACCAAGGGAAAAAATGGGTGTGTGATGAAGATTATAACTTGATTAAAACATTAATTTAAATTTTTATGAATTTTAATTTCTCTATGTAAAAGTTATAGGTCCTCAAAGTTGTCTATTCCATATGAATAAAAGGGTGCCATGAGTAAGAAAAACCAATTAGAGTGAGAAGTGGAATTGGAATGCCTAATTAGTGAGTAGGGATGGGTTTGATCTCTTGGAGGTGATTTATGGGATGTATTACCTCTATTAATTCAAATTTTATTATTCTTAATCAATTATGTTTGAGTTAATGGTTGACTCATAGTTGACCATGATGGTTTTGCTAGCAAAAGGAACTTGGTTTGAGTGATTATGTTTGATTACAGGTTAGAATGGTTAGATCAAGTGTTCTTAATGGTTGGAGAGTTTTTAGGACTCATTTTATATATTATATAATGATTTTTAATGTTTTGAAAATCTCCTATTTTTCAAATATAGTCTTACAAAGTGAATTTATTCTTTGTTTGTAAGGAGTATGAGACATGGGCTCACTACATGAATTAAAAAGTTGTTGCAGAGGTTCATGGCTGACCTTGGAAGACATAAGTGATTAATTATAAAATATCCTAAGGATAAATATACAACCATAATTGATAATGGTATATATACAAGATGTTTTTATACTCTTTATGTGTGTAATCAAGCTAAGACAAGTAAGTGTGTGTGTTGATATTTGGAGACCTTGTGTGAAGGTTGTTGGGGTCTTGGTGACAAATGTTTTTATGATATTTAGAAAATAAAAATATCATTAGACTCAGAATATTTTTATTATTCTATTGATTATTTTTTCTAGATTTATGAGTGCATATTTGTATATGAGAGAAATATTTGTGAAGGGGTTATTGCTTGTGTTGAAGATATAACTTGGTGTTGGTGACTTGTGTGGAGTTGTAGACTTGGAGAAGAGTCTTATTATACGGTTTATCTATTAGATTAATAATCAATCAAAGTTCAATAATTTTTTATTTGATAGGTGTTGTGTTGGTTCTCAACATCATAGGTAAGTTTGTGCTTGTCATCTTTAGGGGTTGGTGCTCATTATGAAGTGGGTGCTTCACTAAAGACTCATGTTTGTAATAATATTATAGGACTTTAGTCCATTATTTTGTAGACTTGAGAGTGGGTTTTCTCCCCCATCAGAGTTTCCCACATAAATCTTTGTGTAATGGTTACATTCATGTTTATTTTTTTAATTCAACTATCTTGCATATTGATGTGATTGGTTAAGTAACTTGAACAGTTGGGAATTGGATTGCATTATTGTTAAACACTAGTTCACTCCCCTCTTAATGGTTTTTATCTCTATCAAGGTTTGCATACCTAATTTCATAATAATTACATTTATCAAAAATTCTTGACTCCTTTTTGATAGTGGATCAATGAGGTGGAAGTGAATGTAAAGGTGGTGATATGTGAATAGATGATGGTAATTAATGAAACTTATAAAAGAGTGGAAAAATAAGGTTATATAATGATGAATGATAGTGGGAAAAATGTGAGATGGGATGAAACATGATAGAGAGTGGAAAGACTCATGAATCTAAAACTTAGACAGTCATAAAGTATTCAAGGTAAGCATGAACATATAGATCAACAAGATATACCATTTTTGATGATTTTGGGCTAGTATGCACTATCAAAGGAGAAACCTAGTAATCTCCAAATTTACCTTAATAAATGCCAAGTTTCCTTAAATTTTGGTAAATTGAGACTCCATAAAGGTATTGAGAGCAAATTGATGGAATCATTTCTATGGTACCTTGAGGAAACTTCAAGAAAATTTGAAATAAGAACATATCAGCATGAAGGAAACCTCTCAAATAAAATATATTGTGCTTGATAATCATGGATAATTCCTTGAATCATAAAACCTCTTAAACTACCTACAGACTATAGATTTGACATTCATTTTTCTTATTGAGATCCATATTACCTCGCAGATGGGCAAATATGTCTAATAATGTCATGAAACTGTGGTTCAGACTCTTTATAAGCTCCACAAACTTATATTTTTATATCATCATGCTTATGAGAGGATAAACTCATAAAATTGATTACTTACTTGTATGAAGAAGGCATAATGGGTGTTTTAACTTGTAAAGGGTTGTTCATAAAGGATATAGATCCAAAATAAGAACCAATTCTTAAATATGGAAGCTATATAATACCCATTTCTCTACCCAAAATTATATATCTTCATTTTCTCTCTCATAACCATACCATCTACAAACTTGAAGGTCTCTTTTAAGGTGCAAAGGAGATAGGTAGATGAAGAAGAGTAGTTTTAAGCTTGTTTGAGATTATTTTTACTTTAATCTTCTCATAAACTCATATAATGACTCCACCTTCAATATCATGATCTATACTATATGTAAAAATCCATACTTTTGCAAGAAAACACATGAAAATGGCATGTTTCTTATATTCTCTTCACACTTTAAGCTTTACATGACCAATTTAGGGAAAGAAGAGGAAAATTAAGAGTCAAAAGGGAGATTATAACAAGTAAAAAGTATTTTGACATCAAAATAGGGGAATATTTGACATGTGGGATTTCTTTGGAGAGCAAAACTATGCTTTAGACTTGAAGAGGAGGTATTTTCAAAGCATGAAACATTTAATTAAAGAAATGACATGAATATGAAGGTGTTTAAAGGTATTGTGAATGATTTAGGGGACTTTTGACCTATAATTTTTCTATTTTATGACCAAAACCATCCTTTTAGAATATTTTTTCATAGAGGAGATTTGCCACTGAATGTCATAAAGAGTATATTATAGCTTCTTAAAAGTTATCCATGAGGCCATTATATATCTTCACCACCTTTCAATGCTTATAGACATCCCCATAACTTGAATATTTATAATATACCATGAGGAAACTCGTCACAAGTTGAAACTAAGACATGACCATGACAAGACATTGAAATCTAATTATTTAACTTGACATACAATAAACACTATGATAATCAAGTACATCACATAAGGACCAGGAAAACTAGGATATGAAAAAAAATTAATTGTAGGGGTTGACATTTGGCCTTCACAAGCCAAATTATGAACATTTTTTTTATTCATAGGGGTTGACCATCCTATTGGTCAAGAGAATCCACTAATTTTTTAAGATAATGATAGTTTTGAAATGTAAAAACATGGTTCTGATGATTGGCTTAGACTAATAAATAGAATTTTACACTTTTTGACAACTCTTATGACTACAACCAAATAATAAAACACAACATAAAAACATAAGAAACACACTAAAATATTAATTAAACACAACTAACCTAAGGAAAAAATGAAACAAGACAAACAAAAAAACAAGTCAATAGACTACTACTTATGTTATTCACTTATTGAAATAAGACAAACAAACTAAAACAACTAACCTAAGAATAAACTCTATTCTTTATGGTCAAATGGAAAAGTTGATTCTCTACTATGGAACCATAAAGTATGATTGCCACATTTTGATAACTTCTTATTGTAGTTACGTGAATTAGCATGTTCATGGCCTCTTGGGGAAGTAATTTGGACTTCTATTTAAAATTTTAGGTGCATGCATTATACATGTGAGTCCAAGACCCAATCATACTCCTCCCATATCCATCTACTTCACAATAATAATTCTAATACTACCTCAGTCATGAGTTGTTTATGGTCATGTTAGAAAACTTGAGGTGTATTTTGTGTTATGGATGCAAGGCTAGCTTTTAGGAGAGATACATCTATTTTCATGACTTCTTGAGGCCATTTTATTTCATTTCCAAATTCCAAGAGTGGAAAGACATCTGAATATGGAGTGAGGATTTGACAAGCTTGTTTCAAAAGCTCAAATAAGTGATCTATTGATCATATTTGTTGGATTAGTTTGCTTAAAGAGATGACTCTTTCTTTATTGATGGGACTAATTATCTCAACCTGAAATGAATCACCTTTAAGTAAAGAGTAACCTAAATTTATGATATCAAACAAGCCCTGTGATTGGTTCTCACCAAGTTGAATTGTGATTAGAATTTTTTCAAGATAAATAGTAGAAGATGAGGAGAAAGCATATCACAGTTCAAAATATCACTTTCTTAATCATCATCATGAGGATGTAAATCATCCTTTTCTATCTCATATTGGTCATTTTAAGTTGTTTCATTTTTAACATCAACTTGATGATCTAGCATGCTCTCAAATTCAATTTTTTCTTCATCTTCATTAGTTTTCTTGTACTTGTCTTCTACCACTTCTTCAAGTTCTCATGAGCTATCATGATGAATGGCATTTATTATGTGACCAAGGATTTCATAGAAACCATCTTCTTCTTGATCATTTGAAACCTCTTTCTCTTGTGACTCATCTTGTATTTGTATCTCAACTTGCATCCCATAAACCTCTTAGATCTCATCCTCTTTTGAATTGATAAATATTAATTCACTTCTATCCTTGACAATGGGTGTCTCAAAGGTGATTTAATCTTATTTAACACTCAAGTCACTCTCATTACCTATCGCCTTAGATGAATCTTCTTAATTATCTCATAAATGAGAGGCTCCTTCTTAAGGATTGGCTTAATATACCCTTGGAAAATCTCAAGAAGATGAGACAAATCCAATGGTGTTTCCATTGATGCTTATTTATGCTCATTAGGCTTCTCAACTTTGACAACCATCACTTCCTCCCTCTACTACATATTTTATTTAATATACTTCCATGAGGGGAAGGAATTTGGATTTTGAGGGGGGGGGGGGGGGTGGGGGGGCGTAGAGGCTAAATGTTCTCATGCTTGATTTCCATAACACTTTAATTTATGGTTGACTATTCTTATTTTTCCCTTGACTATTGAATTTTTTTCCAAGTCATTAACTTAGGGTTATGTAATTCTTATTTTACACTTGATTTAACCATGGGTATGAATGGAGGAACCTCCTACTAAGCTAGTGTTATTTTTTTAGATGATATTGACTGATGTAGATGTTGGTTTACAATCTCAAATTTTTTATCAAGGTGAGCCATAAAGTCTAATACCATATCATTGGATATCTCTACCTATTGATCGAAATATGAAGTCCCTTTCATAACCTATTATGTGATACATAACTTAGCATTCTCCAGACACACCTCTCTTTCCCTTTGAACTCCCTCTTGGATAAACCTACAAGTAGGAAAGGTTGGGAAGGCTCATGAAGAATTTTGAGGGATAAAATACACATTTATTTGAGACTCTTGAGATGATAAGTGTAGTTTAATGGATGACTAATGTGAAATGAATGAGGGAGCATGTTACTATTTATGGTGAATCTGGAATCTCTCATGAACTACTAACTTCTCTTAAATGTCTTCAATTAAACCACCTATGTATGAAATATCACTATTGACTTTTGAAGGGCCTTATCTTAGGAAAGATGTAATATATTATTTGTCTTAATATAATAAATCCATTATGATATCAATATCATGATTAGGGATCACCTATCCATAGCTCTTTTATGTGTCAATGCTCACCATGTATTTCTCATATCCAAAGAACATTTGTTTAAAGCTTGATATGGATTGCCTTGGAACTTGGTTGAGATAGTTAGGAATGTAATGAGATTTCCAAGACTGATTAGATTGATAATAAAGTTGCCATGGAGGTGAATGAAGTTCAAAAGGAGGGCTAAATTAGTGTCCTTATTATTGAAAAGGATCATAGGCCTGATAATGGATCTCATATTGTTGATCAGGGTAAATATATGGCTGATAAAGGTCACAATAAGATGGATAGGGAGCATATTATAATGTGGATAGATCATAGGGATATTTATAAATAAGTGATTAATAATAATCTACCCCATACATAACCATAGATTACCACAAGACACATAAACATAAAATAACTTATGAAAAAGAACTAATGATACCTCTAAAATAATGACAAAGATGAATTATTTAAGCTATTTATGAAGACCAAAATTTTGATTTGAATATTATAATGCCTAAATTTGGTTCCTACTCTAGATTACAAAATCTTTAGCAACTATAGTTGTACCTTGCTGAAGTCGATTGTTCATATCTCCTTCAAATCTAGACTAACATTAGATTGGTCTACAAGTTTTGGGATAACTGTATCTTAGACCAAACCTCTAGATTATGAGGCTATATCCTTTGATATATAAATTTTTAAATAGTTTCTAAAACTTTCTTTCATTAGGGGTGAAAAGAGTTAGAAATATAACTGAAAGGTAAAACCTATACTAGTGATGGTAATGCACCTAATGTAATCATTCATCCACTCAATTTGAAATCCAACTAGCACAAATAAGTAATGAAAATCACTAAATCTTACAAATATAATGGACTCCTATGTAAAAAAAATTCACATATAGGTTTCATCAAGTGATCAAAGTATGAGAGCAATCATGGAAGACCTAATTCAAGGCACTAAATAGTCAATATCTCCACTCTAGGATTAGTCTCCAAGCTCAATCAATCAACATCAAACACTATATATGACCTACATAAGATTATATACTAGTAAGTAGGTGAGATTAGGACCTATCAATGGAGAAAACACTACCACATGTGCAAATAAAACTAATAAAACACACTAAACCTATACCAAGGAATCTGAAATAGTCATTTTTGTTATCTTAAGAGGCTAAAAAACTCAATCTTAGTAGAGTTTCATCATGCCCAAGAGAGGGATGTTTTTATAAGGTTTAAAACCTGAATATATTGAAAAATGATAAGAAGAGAACAATAATAAAGTCATATATGAGAGGATAAGATCATCAATCTCTCATTAACTCCACATCACTTTAGTTGTAAATAGTTACCAATAGTCCTCCATAAAACTCTCCCTGATTGATGGTCTTACATGAACTATTTGGAATGGGAATTAGTTAGTTAAGGATGTATTTTAATAAATACACCTTATATTTAATAATTCTATGCTTTCACATGTCAAATAGCTTATGTACCTTTCCACTTAGAGGTGAATTAACTCATAAATTGACACTCAAGATTAGTTATGCATGTAATTGGTAGTTGAAGACTAGTTGTGCATGGGATTACCTCTTAAGGAAAGTTATGAATGTAATTTAATATTAAATATAAGTTATGTGGAATTATTAATCTACATTAACTCCCATCAATAGCCTTCTACACCATTTTAAACTTTACATGATTGACCAAGTAGGTCTACTAGTCTAAATAGGCCTACTATTCTAACTATTTATTATTTAATGACCATGAAAGCTTACATTAAACCTTTAAAACCTATGAAATAGTTATTTTTATACCTAAATCAACATCACATATCATGATATAGGTCTTTTTGAGCAATACATATCTACAAATTGGTCAAACTAGGTGACTAGGTTACCTTATCCTTTACTTCTTATAGACTGACTGATTTGAAGAGACTCACAAAGGAATTTATAGGAATTATTTTTATCATATAATGGTTTTATAAGGTATAAAAATGTTCCAAAATTCATTTTCCAATGATTGGCATCATCTTAAACTATCTTGTACCTTTATTTCTGCACTTTTTCCTAAAAACATATTTTATGCCATGTTTGTATAGTTACATATAACATGGTACCATGGTCAGGACTCTCTCTAAGTGTAATTTATTATTCAAGATTTTACATGGTGATTCATGGGTGTTTTGGTGAAATAAATTTTACTTTTCTCAAAACTAGTTTGTAGTAGGGTTTATGGAGGGTTTTGGAGTTTCACCTTCTCAACAATGTTTCATAAAGTATAAAATTCCAAACTAGAACTTATTTCCATGTATATTTAGTACATATACCCATTAAAATTTCTTTATAATCTTTGGTTCCATGAAAAATGTGTGTCAAGATATGTATGTAAAAAAGTTTGATTTTTGTGTTTTGTATGCATTCTAGACCTACTTATAGTCTTATTGATGGTTCATAAACCTCATCTCCTAAATAAAACTAAATAGTTCATGTATTTTAAGTCACCAATGGTTATTAAATCTTGATAATATGATTTGACTCAAGTCCTCTTGTGATGAAAGATATAAGCTCTTGAATCGATTACTCAAATTGACTATCTAGATAGAATAGTTTAAATTATCTCTTTGAGAAAAAAATTGACCTTTACCCTATTTGCATCTACTTGAAACATATATAATTATATATTAAACAATATATTCAACATACTCAAGGTCTCATTTTCGTTATAAGGGTCTACAAGTGTCTTCATGGTGATATAGGCCTTCTAAAATTGGTTTCTATGACTAATTGGACTAATATGAGTGTTGAGGTTTAAGCCACCTATAAGATGATATTGGATTTAAACCTTATAATAATAAATTATTTCCAATTTTTTCTATCCATTGTGACTTCATTTTTCTTCCCAAACTCCACTTTGTTTTTATGGTCTCTTAAGATTTCCTACAGGGTTACATTGTTAGGGTTACCAAGTCTAATTGTTTAGGTTAATGTGGGGTTTGAATAGTCTCTTTTCTCCTTTTATACTATTTTTATGGATTTATAGATTCACCTTATTAATTAAAACATTATTACACATATGTTTCCTTCATACTCTTATCTCCCCTACCTTGGGTTTCTTGACAATCCAGTTTCATAAGCCCTTAATGACTACATCTTGGTTCTCTAGCCATATAATCCTATTTTACCATTACGTTGTATATACTAAGATTATAAATATCATATCACATTTATATACCTTTTAAACCTCTCTTCAAATTTCATACATCTTCAAACAAACCTCAAAACAAGCAAAGGTTTTTAAGATTATGCACATAGGACTGTTTTAGATCTTTCTTCTTTAACTAGCCATCAAGGTAATCTTATATGAAAACCTGAGTGTGATCAATATAAAAATATGTGTTAAGCCAAAAAATAACATTTAAATTCTCTAAAAAAATCTAAAATTGAGTTCAAACCCCCTGTCTGATGCATTAGACCTCCAAAAGTCTACCTAACTCCATTGTTGGTTGTCAACATACTGAGGCATGATTGTGACAAAATAGTGGATGATTAAGTTAATAATGTGACCTTAAAAAGAAATTTTAAACTTAAAAATATTCATTAACATCACTTTTAATAATTTCCATAGTTTTATCATCCCTATAGATTCCTTAAAATTGATTCCTCTTAAAACTAACTAGTGGGTTGCCTAAGTTTTCATGTTTCATAGGTTGATAAATAATTTTGTTTATTTTAACCTTGTAACTATGGAGTGAGAGTGTTAAAAATTATTTTTAAATGTTATATCTACCTTCACACATGATTATTATCTTATCAAATCTCTTCAAAACCCCATACAATTGATTACAACACTTATCTCCTCACTTCATTCTAGCTTATATCCTGTTAATACTAGTTCTAGGTGTTGATTAGAGGTAACGAGGATATGTATAAGTATTTAAGGTGATTTTGAGGACTATATCCATTTTTTTTCATGTTTTATTGATGTTTTTAACCACCTCATATCTCAAAGATTCACGTCTACCTTCTAGGCATTGAAATTACTTTAACACTTTCTTGATTGGTTATATGTGAAGGTCTAACTATAGGGTTATCTTGATTAAAAACCTTATACTTTATAATCTCACCTCCTCTATACTAACCTTATTCATAACCCCATACAACTTACTAAGGTGTCACATATATCAAGAGTCTTTCAATCCTTACTCTGCATTCTTGCTTAGTTATAAGACTGAGTACTCTCCATTATTTGTGCTTGTAAGTATTGTTTTAGGATCAAGACTGTGTATTTCATGCTTTGACTTAGGACTCTAATATCAAATCCTATTCTCTTTAATTCTCTCATTCTTGCTTAAATTTCTCACTTGGGTCCTAAATGACAACCACATCCTCTACCTTTTCTTTAATTTCACCTCTAATTTCATTCTTTTCATTGAATAGTTATAGATGTAGATTAGACCATTGTACAGACTAAGACAACTTTGAGAAGTGGGATAAGATGACAATATATCATCCTAGAGAAATTAATCCTACACCTGATCTACATTCTCATTGATAATATTCACTTATAATGAAATCTTGGATCTTAATTCAATAACCTATCACTTAAGAATCTTGTAGACCCCACTATGTGGATTGAGATAGTCCAAGCATGACATGTGAAGTTTATTCCTTGGAGGGATTTCATAATATTCATTTGATATATAAATTCCATCTTATTTTCCATACCAATCTTGTCTCACTCACTTTTAATTATCTCCAAGAAATCCTTAACCATACCATTAAGTATCCTCATAATAATTAGTTTTAGGTGAAGATGGGGTGTTGAAATTAATTCATCATTCATGATTGATTATAAATTATGTATTTTTGGTTCACCATATGGACCTCTTATACGTTTATTAGAACATCAAAATCTTATTTTATATCTTTCTCTAAAACCAAAAAACATACAACCTTATTTTAAATTGGTGGCCTGACTATGATTTAGTGTGATTGTAGGTGGATTAAGATAGATTTGGACCTGAACAAGGTCAAGGATTATAAAACCTCCTATTCATTCAAAGCAAGTAAGAGAGATAGTTACAACTCCAATCATTAGTATAATATTCCCTTTTAATTATCTATCTAACTCTTTTCACCCAATATACAAAATAGGTTTTAGGAAAAGGTTTCAAGTTTATATATCAAAGGAACTAGCCTCATAATTTATAGGTTTGGTCTAAGTACAGGTATCCCATAGCCTATAGACCAATCTAATGTTAGTTGTTTGAAGGAGATCTAAAAAATTTACATTAGTAGGGTATAACTTGGTTTGCTAATATATATCTCAATGAAGGGAGGTGGAACTATCTCTCTTAGTTGCTTTAAATTAATATGAGGTTAATAATATATCATCCTTGACATTTTCAAGGTCCAAATCTATCTCAGTCCACCTATAGTCACACTAAAAACATAGTCAGGCCACCAATTTCCAAGAAGGTTTTATGTTTTTTAGTTGTAAACAAACATAGAAAGCAAGATTTTTATGTTCTAATAAAGGTACAAAAGGTCCATATGGTGAACCAAAAATACATGATCTATAATCAATCATGAATGGTGAGTTACAATCAACACATCATCTTCACTTATAATTGATTGTTATAAGGATACTTCATGGTATGGTTAAGGAGTTCTTGGAGATCAAGAAAAGTGGGTGAGATAATATTTTTATGGTAAATAAGATGGAATTCAGATATTAAATGAACATCATGGACTCCCTCTAAGGAATACACTTCACATTCCATGCTTGGACTGTCTCAGTCCATATAGTGGGGTCTACAATCTTCTTAAGAGATAGGTTATTGAATGAAGAACAAAGCTTTCATTCTAAATGAATATCATAAATGATAATATATAGAAGGTGTAGGAGTAAGTTATATAATATTATCCACTATCATTTTATCCCACTTATCAAAGTTGTCTTAGTCCATATAATGGTCTAATATACATCTATAGCCATTCAATAAAAAGAATGAAATTAGAGGTGCAATCAAAGAAAAGGTAGAGCATGTGGAGATAATTTAAGACATAAGTGGTAAATACAATAAATAATGAGATCATTGAATAGAATAGGATTTGATATTAGATTCCTAAGTTAAATCATGAGATGGATAGTCCTGATCCTAAAACAACACTTATAGGCACACCTAATGGAGTGTTTTTAATCCTATATCTAAGAAAGAAGGCATAATAAGTATTGAAGGAATATTGAGATATGTGACACCTCAATAAATTGTATGAGGTTTTGAATAAGGTTAGTGTAGAAGTGGTGATATTCTAAAGTATAAGGTTTGCACTCAAGAGAACCCTTAAGTCTGACCTTCACCTATAACCAATCAAGATAGTGTTAAATCAATTTTAATGACTAAAAAGTAGACATGACTCTTTGAGATATGAGGTGGTTATATACTTAAATAAAAAATGAAAAACATGGATATAGTTCTCAAAATAACCGTAAATACCTATAAATATCCTTGATACCTCTGATCAACACCTATAACCAATATTGGTAGAGTATAAGATAGAAGGAAGTAAGGATATATACTATTGTAATCAATTATATGGGGTTGTGAAGAGACTTGGTAAGATAATAATCACGTGTGAAGGTATATATAAAATTTAAAAAACCTTGTTAACACTCTCATTCCATATTAACAAGGTGAAAATAATCAACCTCAGTGATCAACCTATGAAACATGAAAATTTAGGTAACCCACTAGCTAGTTTTAAGAGAAATGAGTTTTAAGGCCTCTATAGGCATGATACAGATATGAAACCTAGTAAAATTTATGGTAATTATTATTTTAAGTGTAAAATTTCTTAGTAAACTCACATGATTAGTGGAAGAATCCACTATTTTTTTAGTCATGCTTTAGTCTATTAATAATTAACAATGTAGCTAAGCAGACTTTTGGAGGTCTAATGCATCAGACAGGGGTTTTAAACTCAATGTAAGGGTTTTTAAGTTATTTAAATGTGATTTTTATGCTTCATAAATACATTTTTAGTGATCATAGTTAAGTTTTCAAGTTAAAACTCCCTTGAGGGCTAGCTAAATAAGAAAGATCCAAAACAGGCTTGTGTGCATAATCTTAAGAACCCTTGCTTGTTTTGAGGTTTATTTGAAGATGTATGAACTTTGAAGAGAGGTTTAATAGGTTTTTCCATGTGATATTATACTTATAATATAAATATATAGAATTTAATGATAAACTCATATTATATGGTTATAATACTAAAATGCAGTCATTAAGGGTTTCTTAAGATGGATTGTCAAGAAACCCTAGGCAAGTGAGATGAGAGCATGTAGGCAACAGATGTGGAATAATGTTTTAGGTAAGAGTTTGGATTTATATCTCCATATACATAGTAAAAAATGATAAAATATACTATTCAGGGCCCACATTAACCTCAATAATCAAACTTGATAACCCCGATAATGTAACCCTATAGAAAGTCTTAAGAGACCATGGAGACAAAGTGGAGTTTGGGAAGAAAAATGAAGTCAGGGAATATAAAAAAATGATAAAAATTTCCAAGGTTCAACCCCTATATCATCCTACATGTGGCTCAGACCTCAACACTCATATTAGGCCAATTAGGCCTAAAAACCAGTTTTAAGCCTAAAAGGCCTATACCACCATGAAGACACTTACATAATATTATAAGGAAAATGATACCATGAATATGTGTAAAAAAATATTTTATATCTTATAAAATATGTTTCAAGTAGATTAAAATATGGGAAAGGCTAGTTTGGTCTCAAAGAGTTAATTCAAACTATTCTATTTAAACAACCAATTTGAGTTGCCTATTCAAGAGCTCATATCTTTCATCACAAGAGGACTTGATTCAAATTATATTATTTGGATTTATTCACCCTAGTAAATTTAAATCCATGAATTATTTTTGTTTATTGAGGATATGAACCATCACTAAGACTATAAGCAAGTCCAGAAAGCATGAAGAAAAAAACAAGTGAACTATGTACATATATTAACACACCTTTTTCATGGGAACCAAATATTATTAGGAAATTATAAGGGGTATATGGAATGAATATCCATGGAAATTAGTTATATTTTTTAGGTTTGTAATTTATGAACCATCATTAAGAAGGTGGACCTCCAAAACCTTCACTAAACCCTACTATAGACTAGTTTTGAGAAAAGTGAATTTTCTTTCACCCAAACACCAATTAATCACCATAAAAACTATTTAATCATGAATTAAACTTATAGAGGGTCCTAATCATGGTAATATGTTGTATATAACTATATATACATGTCCAAAAACATGGGTTTTTAAGGAAAAAGTGTAGAAACAAATGTATAAGATAGTTTATGATGATCCCAATCTTAGGAAAATGAATTCAAGAACTTGTTTTACCTTATTAAGCCATTATGTGATTGAAAAAATGCCTATAAATTCCTTTGTGAGTTTCTTAAATGAATAAATCTATATGAAGTGAAGGATAAGGTGACCTATTCACCTAGTTTGATCAATTTGTAGATATTTCTTGATCAAAAGGACATTTATCATGATATGGGATGTTAATTTATGTAGGATTTCATGGTCATAAAATCACAAGAAGTTAGGCTACTAGGCCTACTTGCTCAATCATGTAAAGTGGAAAATGGCATAGAAGGATATTGACGAGAGAAAATATGGAGTAATCTCACAACAAAAATGATCCTTAAATGGCATAACTAAATCATAAGAGGAATTTCCATTCATAACTTTCCCTGAGAGGCAGTTTCATGAACAACTGGTCTTTAACTACTGATTACATGCATAACTACTCTTTAGTGTCAATTTATGAGTTAACTCACCTATAAGTGGAAAGGTACATAATATATTTTACATTTAAAAGTGTAGCATGCTTTAAGATAAGGTGGAGTTAGTTAGCTACATCCTTAACTACCTCATTCTAATGCCAAATAGCTCATGCCATAGCATCAATCAAAGAGAGTTTTATGAAGGACTAGTAACTATTTATAATTATATTGATGCACGGTTAATGGGAGATTGATGATCTTATCCTCTCCTCTATGCCAGTCTTCTTTTTCTCTTGTTTTCATTTTTATTTATATTTAGGATTTTATGCCTTGTAAAAATATCACTCTCTTGGGCATGATGAAAATATACCAAGATTAAGCTTTCTAAACTCTTAAGATAATAAAAATGACTATTTTAGATTCTTTGGTATAGGTTTAGTGTGTTTTATTAGTTTGATTTTCACATGTGGTAGTGTTTCATCCCTTGGTAGGTCTTAATCTCACCTAGTTACTAGTATATCATCTTATGCAGGTCATAAATAGTGTTTTGTGTTGATTGAATGATCTTGGAGTGGATATATTAACTAGTTAGTGCCTTGAATTAGGCATTCCATCATTCCCCTCATGATTTTATCACTTGATGAAACCTTTATGTGAAACACTTTTGCATAAGAGTCCCTTGTGTTGGAATAACTATCATTGATGTCAAAGGAATTGCAATGGATATGAATGGAAATGTCAAATGGAATTTTTGTTGAAAGTGAATGGAATTTATATCATAAGTGAATGCAAATTTTGATGGAAGTGAATGGAAATATCAATGTAAATGTTAGCAAAAATGTTGACAGAAATGGCAATGGTCACATATTTTGGTGAGGAGGTACCTCTTGGATGGGATGCCTATTATAAAGGTTATATAAAGAAGAAGAGATGTGGAATTATTACAAGAATTTGATTTGATTGAATATAATATAAGTGTGAGAGATAAGGAAGAGTATAAAATGAAATATAATGTCTCTTAATAAGAGAAGTGTGAAGGGAAGATATAATCTTATGAAGAATATCATTTGAGAATTATGAAAGAGAGGAGAGTATAAATTATATAAGAAAATTAGTGAGATAAAAAGTGTAAGAGAAGAAAATACATTATTTGATTGAAAAATCAACCACAAATGGTGAAATCGATTTGGCTTAGGGATGGTTCCTCATAGTCTAGGGGTTTGTGCTCACAAATTGGCTAGGTTGGTGCTTGGTGAATAGGATTAGTGTCTCTAGTGGGTGGGTGCTTGAAAGGGTTTCCACATAAATCTTATGTTATCTTATGTTATTAATTACTAGATATTGAATGTTTATGGTTTTTGTGGTTGATGAAACTTAAAATATTAAAATTTTATCTTATACTGATTCACCCCCCTCTTAGTATAAGCTTATGCTTAACAATTGGTATCAGAGAGATTCTTTTAGAATTAGTCTAACCGCTATAAGGTAGATTCCGAAAGCACAAGATGGCCAAGCAATAAAGGAAGGAGAATCAAGAGTGAAAATTTGTGTTTAAGGCTCTTAAGGATAAGGTATATATCTTGGAGTCTAAGTTGGATTTAGAAAAGAAGATAAGATGTTTATTTAGGATCTTAAGAATTAGGTAGAGATTACATATTCAAGTTTGAGATCAAGAGAAGAAGAGTGTGATAAATTGAAGGCTGAGTTAGGTTATTTGAAAGATAAGAATGAGAGGATCATGGTCAAGGTTGAGAATTATCATGAAATATTAGTCCAAGGTAATAAGAATGCAAGTTTGAAGGGCAAATTAAAGAAGCCAATCAAGCAACCCATTGCTTTTAGGCTTTCTAATTATTTTCATATCCATTATTTTATTTTCCATCATGTTGGTCATAGGAAAAGATACTATTTGAGGAGATGCAATTAGTCAAATAAATATCTCAATCACCTTCAAGCAAAAGGTATGATAAATTTTGCTTGCTTTTGTCATCATAAGATTGGCCATATTGCTAAACTATGTCCAAATGGAGTAAAGAGATCCTTAAGGTATGTCAAAGGCTATGGATCCCTTATAAGGTATGAGAAGGGATAAACTTAGGTTTGGAGACCTAAGATAGTAAAGGTTGATCAAATTGAGTCTTAGGTGAGAATGGATTACTTGCTACAATGGAGAAATAATCAGATAGGAAGGACTATGTGGAACTCTTGTTATCAAGAGTTGTAGAAAAGATAGTGAATACTAGTCTTAAGTAGCTTGTATATCAAAGATAATATCTTGTTATATTTGATCATGAGCCTTGTCACGATTTTCTTTTGTTAGTTTTTAAGGATATTTCATTGGAAGGTAAGATGGTTGTAAGAGTTGAGAAGATGAACAACATCATGGATGTTGAGGTTAGTGAGTCAAAGAAGTTATAAATGCCTAAATAGATTACAAGATAAATAAATAAATCTTATAAGTGAAATAGGATCAAATAATTAATAGAAGAGATGTGGGCATCTCTTGGGTTCACTTTGTTCTAGGACCTTTTATGTAGGGTGTCTCTTCTAGGCTTGAAGGAGACACTTTATAGAAAGAGGAAGCATGATGGATGCTTATTGGGTCTTGGTTGTGTTTCATGAAAATAAAATTATGAAGATGAGCTGATATATCAATTTGTATATTATTTTGAGGTTGCTTGATATGGTGTAGTGTCTTGAGATATCTTGTGAGCATAGATTCAAGTAAGTCTAGTTGCTTTGAGCATGTTCTTGATGATAATCTCAGTAGAAGTGGTGAGCTTCATATGACAAGGTGTATTTATATTTGAAATATGTATCTTATGTATAATAATTTTAGATATTGATATGATGTTGGTAGCTTATGAAAGGGTGAAGGTGTATTCAAATAAGGTATGCCAATCTTGTGAGAAGTTGTACATGTTTTCATTGTTATCTTTTGGTTTGTGGATTCAAGTGGTGTGATTAGGAAGAACATGAATTTTGGGGGAGATAACTTTTGTCACTTAATAATAATTTCAGTTATGTACTTGTTTCTTGTGTGAGATGAGTCAAGGAGCAACTCTGTGAGTAGTTTGTCAAGTCTAAGGATAAAGAAGTCTATGTACGGATGAGCTTGTGAGAGTTTGTATAACCCTTTTCCATTTTTTGGGAGCACTAAAACAAGAGGATAACCTTGGAAAAACATTTTACATTGATGTAAAATTTGGAGAATTGAATATAGGGGGAGCAAAGGAGAAGAAACATAGCAAGGGAGAGTTCATATTCTAATTCATGGGGATTGTCATCAATGATAAAGGGGGAGATTGTTGGAATAATTATCATTGATGTCAAAGGAATTGTAATGGATATGAATGGAAATGTAAAATACAATTATTTTTGAAATTAAATGAAATTATTTCTATAATTGAATGAAAATTTTAATGGAAGTGAACAAAAATGTTGATGGAAATGTTAACAAAAATGTCGATGGAGATGTCAACGGTCACATCTTTTGGTAAGCAGGTACCTCTTGGATGGGATGAATATTTTAAAGGATTTATAAGGGAGAATATAGTTGGAAATATTAATATATTTTTATTTTATTGAATATCATATACATATGAGAGAGAAGGAAGAGAGGAAGAGTAAAAAATGAAATAGAATATATCTTAAGAGAAGTGTGAAGGGAAGATTTATTCTAATGAATAATATCATTTGAGAATTATGAAATAAAGGAGAGTATAAATTATATAATAAAACCAAATATATAAAAAATTTAAGAGAATAAAATCCATCATTTGATTGAATAATAAATCACAGATGGTGAAATTGATTTGGCTTGGGGTTGGTGCCTCATAGTCTAGGGGTTGGTGCTCCTGTGAGTCATTGCTCACAAATTGGTTGGGTTGGTGCCTGGTAAAGGGGATTGGTGTCTCTAGTAGTTTTTTTTATTGAAATTTTTTTAAATTAATTATATATATATATATATATATAATATATTTTCCATGGTTTTATCCCAAAAGGGTTTCCATGTAAATCATGTGTTTGCTTGTGTTATTAATTACTATATCTTGAATGTTTATGGTTATTGTGGTTGATGAAATTTTAAGGATTAAAATATTATCTTATACTTATTAACCCCCACATATTATCATAATCTTATTATTAACACCTTGAATTTTTAATATTAAGTGATTTATATTGCTTATTAGTGTTAGTTGGAGTTCAAATCTAGTGGATGAATGATTAAATTAAGTGCATCACCATCACTACTATAGGTTTTCAATTTCATTTATATTTATAAATATTTTCACCCCTAAATCAAGTAGGTTTTATTAATTTATTCAAAATTTATTTATCAGAGGATCTAGCCTAATAATCTAGAGGTTTGGTCTAAAATACAGGTATTCCACAACCTGTATACCAATCCAATGTTAGTCTAGGTTTGAAGAAGATTTGACTAATCTACTTAATAATGGTGAAACTTTGTTTTCTAAAATATCCTTCATTCACTTTATTTTCATGGAAATAGTTTCAGGTTTGGATTACTATGCTATATGAAAAATTACTAAGATTATTGATGACTCTAAATTGCCTGCATATCCCCATGGCCTCAAGTTTTCTTATCTTTTTGTATTTATTTGATGATTCCAAATGTTTTATGGGTATTTGAAGAGTTTTATCTTACTTTCCATGTTGTTTTTATAAAAAATTTAATGTTTGACTTAATATATATTCAATATCACTTCATTGTGATAGAGATGCATAACCATCAATAGTCTACAGATAGTTATTTTTAGGTGCAGTTCTTTATATTCTCATAGTGACTTTGTATCAAATGTAATGCAATTATTTTACCTCCTATCAGACCATGATGATGGTTTAATCAAGATTTAAATAACTAATGAACATCTCAATATTTGAACCAAGTAAGGTTAAATGTAGAACTCATACTAGAAAATAGTTACCAAGACTGTAACTATGTAATCAATGGAAGCAAAATGATAGAACTTGAGAAAGATTTAAGTTTGATGATATAGTATAAGATATATTTTTGATATAGGTTTTAAATGGTTGGACATAATGAAAAATGGTAATAGAGATAGTCCAATTTTGAATTTACATATACAATCACTAAGCCTACATGAATACTACAATGGTCTGAAACCAAGATCACAGAGGCCTAATTAGTGATGAAATGATTTTTGACATTTTTGAAATCTAATTAATACTATCAAGAAAGTCTAAGAATACAAGGAGTTCATTACATGAATGGTTAGGCCATTACACATAATTAGACATAAATATGTATTCATAAGAGTGAAATGGGTCTAGTTACCTTAATTTCTCTAAGGATATCCTACCTCATAATGTTCCATATATTGGTAAGGATTCATAAAGTTTAAGTAGATATAATTATTTCATACTATTATCATAGGCCTAGATTTAAATTATTGAGTTAAGGATATGGTTTCTAAGTTATTATAAAGTGATGTTAGAGTGTCATTTCACTTAGTCAGGATACCACTATAGACATTTAGTATACTATAGTATTAGTTAAGCCTAAATGAATTTAGAATAATTTGTAAACCTAAGTGTTTTGATGGTGAGAATTATTATATGGTCTCATGGTAGGAAATAATTGATTTCAATTATGGAATGGCCATGATAACTTTAATATGGAACTAAGTGATTGGATCATAGTGTACAAACAAGAAAATGTCCACCTATAGAATTCTTGATTCTCTAGGTGGATATATGCAAAAAAGACATAGTTAGGCCTATTAGGTCTAAAGTTAGACCTAATCCCTACATGTATCTCACTTGATTCACAATACAACATGAACCTTCCAAACCACATGAGGAACTTTAGGGGAGAGTTTAATACTTTTTGGAAACATTGGTTAGAAAAGGACATCACATAGGTGGTTAATTTGGCCTAATTCCCTCTTAGACCTACTCAAAATGTAAGAAAAGAGATCAAGAGGCCATGTTAATTTCTCTCTCTCTCTCTCTCTCTCTCTCTCTCTCTCTCTCTCTCTCTCTCTCTCTCTCTCTCTCTCTCTCTCTCTCTCTCTCTCTCTCTCTCTCTCTCCTCTCTCTCTCTCTCTCTCTCTCTCTCTCTCTCTCTCTCTCTCTCTCACACACACACACACACACACACACACACACATGAGATGAATGAGGCTAAAATGAGTTGATAATAGTTTAATTGGGTCTCTAAATTACTATTATTTGAATTTATCTGGAGGTTGGACACCAAGATTTTATAAACAATCATTAATAGTCCAAAAGATCAAAAACCCTCCTAACAACAACACACCCTTGATTGGGACTGATAGATAAGTAGCAAATGTATGTGCATCAAAAAGGGGTAAAATGTCCATGTAAGTTATTGGGACATGTCTGTAACTTCCTCAGGCTTCTTGACATCCACTTTTGTCATACTATCACCTGTATGGATAGGGCTAACATTGAGTTTTTTGTAGGTTTTGAGTTGTTTTGCAGGTGAAAAGAAGGATGAATAAGTGAGAACCATTTTGGAATGTCTTTAGATACTTTTCATAACTTTAAAAAAAAAATCTCATCTTGTTTTAACATGAAAATACCTCTTCTATCTCATTCATCATAGGAAATCTAAATAGATAGTGAGAAGGCAAAATGACTATCAAGGATTGGAAGTGAAAAGTATTCTATGAGTTTAATTAAGGTCTATTTGATATACTATAGGATAAATGAGATCTGGTTTGGTTTCCTAACACCTCTTCAACACATTTAATTGAGAAAATTTAATTTACTTTGATTACAAGTGTGAGGATAGACATAGAGGACTAGTGATGAAAGACTGCAGGTAGTGAATGGCAAGTGATAAAGATAAATTCATCAGTTAGGGAAGAATACATGACCTAAAATAACGTCCTTTTAACCTTATCATGTCATATCATGTGTTTCAAATCTTCTTATGTGAGATTTATATAATCAAGTGAACCAATCACCATCATGGAAGTAGTTTCAAACCAAGAAAATGAAGAGTTCTATGCCAACTTAAAGAAGGTGATATGTTTGAGATTGACACATGTTCATGATAGATTCCTAAATTTTTTTCCACTTCATTCCATGTAATTTTACCTAGATATTATATTTTAACACTTGGTTTTTTGACCTTTGATCTTCATTTCTTCTCTCTTCTCCTATGTCTATATATTCAAGCCTTTTTTGGATTTGTAATGGATCCATAATTGGTAAGGATAAGCCTTGATGGTTTTGACACCTCATTTACCTTTTAAAAAACTTTTTTAAAATTTATTAATTCAACCTAAGTGTGTTAATTATTTTTTATGGTTTTCCAATTATGAATATGCTCTCCTTACTTCTATTTTTGCTCTTTCATATTTGTGTGAGTGATATCTCTTCTAACAAGTTTCATAAAGTGTATTATTTTTTAAGTGTGTCTTGAAGTGTTAGAGGTAATATTATTATATTTTATTATAACTTATTTTCACCAACATCTATATAGTCATATCAATCTACCTCTTTGAGAAATACTTATGCTAAAAGGACAGAGTTGAAGTCAAGTTGAGTAGTCTTATTTATTAAGTGTAGATGCAAGTGTGTTGTGTAGAGTTATATTGGTGTATAACCTCATTAACATAGGTTTATTTTATGTCTCCTTTCCTTTTCACCCTAAATAATGATTATTTTAGTGTGGTGTGAGCATTAAGTATAAATCAAGGGAGTTAGCCCTTTTAAACCTAGAGATCTATCTCTTCTAGTAGCTTGCCTATGAGGAGAGATAGTTCCATGTTGTCCTAAAATTGATAAGGTCTACTTTAATTTTATAGGGTACAATTTTAGGCTACAATAGTTTTGTCACACCTAATGGGACATGAATTCCATGAAGGTTATTCAAGGTAGATGTTAGATTTAATAATAAGGAACTATAATAGTCCACTTCTTTTAGTATTTGGTGACTCTAAAGTTTCAATCCTGGTTGCATACTAGTTCACTCTTTCATGCCTAAGGTATACACAACGTATCTCACCAAAGGAATACATTTTGAATTTAAAGAGCTTATTCTTAAAAAGAAAAAATATTTGAAAACACCCATCCCTATCCAAAGAGGTCATATCTTACTCATAAGCCTATAAGAAAGTTCTTGATTTGCCCATTCTTTCAAAGTCTTAAGATCACCATAGAAAAGAACCATCTTTGTGTTACCTTAAATGGATATAACCCTCTAAGACGTGATTGTTATGATGATATCCCCATAACTTCCCTCAAAACTGTTCCATCATACACTGGTGAGTCTTCCATCACACTTATTGAGCATATAAGGAATATTTATAATTTCTATAGTATACATCACATCATAGAGAACACTAAAATCAAGTGGTTAGTTGGCTCCTTTAAATTAAAATATCTTGATAGGTATGGAACATTAGCACTTGAATCAATCATAACTTAGTATGAGTTGGGAGATGCATTGAGAAGAATATTTATGGACAAGAGTGACAAATTATCACTAATTGAGCAGCTGACCACCATTAAGAGAGAACCTCAAGAAGTCATTCAAGACCTAAATACAAGATTTTAGAAGACATGGGATAGAATCCCAATCTTGGTAAGGCAAAAAAAATCACCATGTTTTCTTTTTCTACCTTAAAGCATTTGATAGTGATATTGTAATGATGATACAATCTATGGGAGGTTATAATTTTCTAAATGCTTATGATATGGCCATTACTGTAAAGAATTATTTGATTAAGGTTGTGAACATTCCCAAAAACCTCTCATGCCTATTTTTCCTAATTTAAAAACTCACACACCTATTTTTGTTCCTATTCCTTCACCTAAACATAAGTCTACTACACCGAGCCAACTAAGCAAACCTAATGAGGTAGAAATGATGATAGATATGGATCAAGATATCATAGGTCTAAATAGGATCAATCAATAACAACAAGTTAAACCTTTTAAAAGTCACTATCAACCTAATCAGTCTTATCACAAATATCAAGGCAATAGACCTCCTTTCTAAGGACATTCCCAAGGTCAAAGACAATTGGTCCAATCTAAGCCATATGGTGGATACAATCCTAATTCTCCTTCCACTTCAAGGACACTAGTACCTACTCAAAATAACCTTTCCCAAGATCATAAAAATCAATATTATGATCCATCTCTCTATGTCAATGAGTCTTTCAATCAAACCTTCATGGTAAATTTGGGAACTATGCCATCTATGACTCAAGATGAGGTAACAAATGGAGGAGTGACTAATGGGAAAGGTGCTCAAGTGGTATCTACATTAGTAAATTAAAAATAAGATGATTCATGTGTAGTCAGTCATCAAGGGAATTCAATTATGGATATAATCTATATATCTTCAAACACACGGAGTAAAAGGAATGTAGTTGAATAAGTTCAAGGGACTGCTAATGGTTCTTTAGTAAATTTTCAAACAAGTATAAGACTTGGTATGTCTAATGTTATTCCAAATTCACAAGTCAAATATATAAGAATGTTAGAAGTGATTTTGTACCTCATAATTTTAAAGTTGTAGGAAACATGATTCCATCTAATGGAAAATAAAAATTTAGTGGTCTTTTCACTCAAATTATAGAGTAAATAAAGAGGTCTCATGTGCATGTGTCAATATGGGATACATTGTAAATACCTGGACAAGTATACCTACTTCAAAAGTTGTCTAATCTTAGTTTGACAACCAAAAAACCTAGCCAAAGAGAGGTAGGCTTAATAAACACCATGAATCCAAGTGAAGGACATTTAAGAAAAGTTAAAAAGGTTTATAAACCTCATAAATTTTATTAATCCATAATTATTGGATATTCCTTGGTACATAATTGTATCATTGATAGTGGAACTAGTAATTGTTTCATGCCCAAGCATGTATCTTATAAAATAAACTTGAAATATGAGCCTCATGCCAAATAGTGATATAATTAAATGGGTCATCTACCAAGACCATTAGCATAATCAAAGGTTTACAATTTATTCTCTATGTTTGTCCTACCTTTTCTATTTCTCAATATGTTGTAGTGGTATATGTAACTCCTAATTTTGAACTTTGTTTATCAAGAGAGTTCACTACTAAAATTGGAGGTTATTTAACTTTAGACTAGTCCTACATAGGTTTTAGGAGTAGATATGGTGAAAAAGTGATAATCAAATCTGATCCTCTTTCTATTGTTTATGTTGATCCTTATGTGCCTTAAACATCTAACATTAATTGAAATGTGATTGAATAAGATGATCACCCTAGTGATCAAGATCCTCTAACACTCCTTGAAGGTATCTCTAATTTTTATCTTGATAAGTGGGAAGCTAATCAAGGTTGATTTGAAGAAATTGGTATTAGAACTTACATTCTTATGTAATACTTTAGGTAGATCATAATAACATCCTAGAACAAGTTGAATTGAGAAACTATATTATATATATGAGTGATTATGTGAGTATCCGAATTGTATTAAAACATGATAGTCCTAGTGAGCATCCCATTCTCCTTTCAAAAGAAGAAAAAATTCTTGAACCTAAATCTCAAGAAGAAGTGGATGACATGTGGCAATAGTACAATGCTATTGTGTAGGAATTTGAGAAGTGTAGTAGGCCTATAACTATTAAATAGGAGTGAAGACCTGATGTTGAGATCAATAATGTTCCATATGATCACAAGGAGGAGTTTGAGATCTTTGTCAAATAAGAAATAAAATTGGTAGAACATGGAATATCTAATGAACACAAATAATATGGTCTTAATGGATTACAATAATAGATATATCTTGTTTCAAATAAAATTGAACTAGAGAAGGTTTTGATGATATCCAATGATCAATTTTAAGAATGCCAAATGAACATGTCATAACTTAAGAAATCTTCCACCTTAAAAAAATTTCTTGAAGAGCTGAATGGAGTGTTTTTAAGATCTCAAAATGACATACTTGTAGTTAATATAAGACCTAACCATTGTAAGTCACTTTACTATCTCCATAAGTAAGCATCCATTGAAAAATATGTCTCATATGATAGACTATTTTCTTGGAGTAGAAGTGATGCAAGAGGCATTAGTTTTTACCCTAGTTGAAGTAATGAAGAAGGTTCTTCACCTCAAGTGCCTTGAGGTATTAAACATAGTAATATAGGTGTGTGTTTTTTTTAGTCAGTTTGTGTTTTCCCTAAATGTTCATGAGAACATAAGTGGGAGTTTTGTTTCTTGTCTTGTTGTTTGTTTCCTTGTGTGTGGTGTGGTTGGTGTATTTTCAAAGGCTTATCAATTTCAAGAATAGTGTGTAGGTGACTCCATTTCCCAAAGATATGAGAAGGATACTAGTCCTTAGCATAGTAGGCTTGGTACCCTAAGAAATTTACAAAATGTTCACTAATTTGACCCCTAGTAAAAGAAGTCAACCCCATATATAGTAAAACTTCCTATGGGGTCTCACATTGTCATTTTTAGGGTAATATTGTATGTTTCACTTTTGTCATATGTGTCATATCTTAATATTTCCCTTATGTCACCTTATTGGCCACTTTTTAAGTCATTTTGTTAAATTTATAGTTTCCTACCAAAGGACAAGTGTGTCAAGTGAATATCCAACATACAAAGTGTCAATTGAGTGTCATATGTTAGTTTGAAATTGAAGAAATTCAAGTTCAACATGGATTCAAGACGTTAATAATAGTTTTAAGAAGTTTAAAGGTAGTTGTATGTTTAAGGACAACCACTTGGCACATGAAAAGATTAAATGGGATATATAAAATCTCTCACAAGTATTTTTAGGGATTGATAATCTTCAATAGTTTCAAATTTGGCAAAAACTAGCCTATCTCCTTCATTGATCTCCTAGAAAAGGTCAAACAGGTCAATAGGTTTACTCTTAGTATAGATGGTAGGGAAGGATTTGAGTTGAATTATCTTGGTGGGTGTTATTAGATTTCAGTCACTTCATTTTCATGTAAATATTTTCAATTTTAGTATATTATTCTCTATGAAAAATAACTACTATTGTTGATGACTCTAAACTACCTACATATCTCCATGGCCTCCAGTTTTCTATCTTTTTACAGTTATTTGATGCTTCCAAAAGTAGTAGGTATATTTTCAAAGTTTTCTCATCCTTTCAATGTTGTTCTCAAACATTTTGGCATGTGTTAATGTGAATCTACATTTAATATCACTTCATTGTAATATAGATACATAACTATCAATGGTCTGTAGATAATTATTTTTAGGTACAGTGCTTTGTCTTCTCATAATGACTTTGTATCAAAGGTAATGTACTTAGTTTACCTCCTCTCAAAAAATGGTGATGATTTAAGAAAGATTAAACTAACTAATTGACATTATAATCTTTGAATCAAGTAAAATTGAATGTATAACTCACATACTAGAAGATAGTGACCAAGACTATAACTATGTAATCAATAGAAGTAGAATAATAGAAGATCTTGAGATAGTTTTAAGATTGATGATGTATGATAAGAGATCTATTTGATACAGGGTTGAAATGGTTAGAAATCATGAATAATGGTAAGAGAGATAGTTTAATTTTTAACTTTCATATACATTCACTAAGCCTACATGAATACTACAATGGTTTGAAACCAACATCACAGAGGCCTAAGTAGTGATGAAATGATTTTGGAGATGTTTAAAATCTAATTAAAATAATCAAGAAAGTTTGAGAATAAAAATGAGATAATTGTATGAATGGTTAGGCCATTACACAAAAATAGACATTAATCTATGCTCACAAGTTTGAAATGGCACTAGTTATCTTAATTTATTTTAGAAGGAGATCCTGGCTCACAATGTTGCATCTGTTGGTAAAGATTCATGAAGTATGAGTAGGTATAATTGTTTCATGTTAGTAGCCTAGGACTATACGTAATGTATTAACTCAAGCACATGGTTACTAATTTGGGAGAAAATTTTGGTAAAGTGGATTTTTACTCAATCAGTCTTCCACTATTTACATTCAATATACTACAATATTAGTTAAGCATAAATGAATTTAGAACACTTTGTAAACCTAGGTGTGTTGATGGTGAGAATGATTGTATCATATCCTAGAAGGAAACAAGTTAATTAAATTGTGAAATTACCATTATAACTTCAATATGAAACCAAGGGAGTGGATCATAGTGTTCAAATAATAAAATTCCTACCTACAAGACTCTTGATTCTCTAAGTGAGTACCTATAGGTGACATAGTAAGTATATTTGGCAGACTAGCCTAGACCAATGTGTGATTACAAATTCATAAAAGGTAATATGGATAATAATTTTGGATAAATTATCACACTTGTCTATAATAATTCCATATGGTCATTAGATAATAATCATTACCTATAATAACCTTGTCAATTCTAAATACACACTTATAGTTGAAGGCAATTTGTAGACTAGTTTAGGTATATGAAAAATGCAAATTGGCTTGGCATGCAGTGGTGTAAGATTTAATGACTATGATAATACATTATAAAAATGATATGTAACATTCCATGTGACTCTCAAGGATAGGATAAATAGATCAAGGACTAGGTTTTGAACCTTAACCTATAGTCAATCCAAAACCCTGTCTACAATCATAAGCCTAAAGAGCTAGTCTTATGAAATTTATTGATTAAGGGTTATAAATTTGTGTTAAAGTTTTATAAAAAAATTTATAACATCATAGTGACTAAAATTATCCCTCAATACTTTAATTTTGACCAATAAATTAGGGGAGATGCCCTCTATTTTGAGACAAAATAGAGGGCACTCCATAAGTAGTATAACCTACAAACCTAGCATGGGAATGTTGAATGGATGGAGGGTAGAGCCTTAAGGACATCATGGAAATATGTGAAGGTTCATTTTATATATTAAAAAAGTGTGAATATGAAACAAAAATCACTAAAACCTGCATAGGTGGCTATATAAATAGAATACATAGTTAGTCTTGTTATGTCTAGAACTAGGCTTAAGTCCTACAAGTGCCTCTCTTGATTCCCAAGACTACATGAATCTTCCAAAACATATGAGGAACTTCTTTGGAGATTTTAATATTGTTTGGATACATTGGTTATAAAATAACATCACGTAGGTGGTCCATTTTTCATAATTCCCTCTCAAACCTACTCAGAATGTAAGAAAGAGATAGAGAGGCCATGTTCATTTGCTCACACCTATACATATGAGATACATGAGGCCCCAAAGATTTGGTAATATTTTAAGTGGACATATAACTTTATCTCAATGGAATTTATCTATAGGTTAGACATTAATATTTTATGAAAAATCATTAAAAGTATAGGAGATCTAAAACCCTTGTTTGGGCCTGATGGAGATGAAATAAATGGAGATACATTTATGAGGGGTAAAATGGAAATGAAAGTGATTCAAAAATGTTTTTAACTCCATCAATATTTTTTACATCCACTTTTTATGTACTATCACTTATATGAATAAGGCTAACACTGAGTTTACTATAAAATTTGAGTTAGTTTGAAGGTGCATAGGAGGATGTACTAGTGAGAAACATTTTAGGAGGTATTTAGAGACTTTCCATAAATTATAAAACTTATTTCTCAAAATTTTTGAACATCAAAATACCTATTATACCCCATTCATCACAGGTAGTCTTAAAAGATAGTGAGAAGGCAAAATGACTATCAAGAATTGAAAGTGATAAGTGTTCTATGAGTTTAATTGAGGTATATTTGATATAATAGAGGACAAAGGAGATATATTTGAGTTTCCTAAAACCTATTCAATGCATTTATTTTTGAAATTTCAAGTCCTTTTGATGAAAAGTGTGAGGATAGACCTAGAAGACTAGTGATGAATGATAAGTGACAAGGATGAATTCATTAATTAGGGAGTGTAGATGACCTACAACAACCTAATTTACACTTTTTCATGTCAGATCATATGTTTCAACACTTCCTAATGTATTTTAAGATAATCAAGTGAACCCCTTACCATCATGAAGGCAATTTTAAAGCAATATAAAGAAGAGTTATATGCCAACATGAGGAAGGTGATTTTTTTGATATTGACACATGTTAATGATAGATTATTAACTTATTTTCCACTTCATTACATGTAATTTTATCTATGTCTCATAGTTTGTAACTTGTTCTTGTGACCTTTCATCTTCATTTCTTCTCTCTCTTCTCCTATGTCTATATATTCAAGACTTTTTTACTTTGTAAGTGATCCAAAATTGGTATGGTGAATACCTTATAGTTTTTACACCTCATTTACCTTTGAATATTTTTTTTGAATTTGATTCATTCTCTATAACCTCTTTCCTAAGTGTTTTAAGTGGTTTGTGTGGTTATCAATTGATTAATATACTCTCCTTGCTTCCATTTTTGCTCTTGCATATTTGTGTGAGTCATATCTATTCTAAAAAGTTTCATAAAGTTTACTATATGTTAAGGGTGTCTTGAAGTGCAAAAGGGACTAATGGTATCTTATATTAGATCTTATTTTTAACTAACTCTAGATAGGCATAATAATCTACCTTTATGATAAATATGTATACTATAAGAACATAGAGTTGAAGTCAGTTTGAGCAGTCTTATTTCTTAATTACATATGTAAGTGTGTTGTGTGGAGTTATCTTGGTGTATCACCTCATTAGCATAGGTTTATTTTATGTCTCTTTCTCCCCTTTTCACCCCCAATAGTGATTAGTCTAGTGTAGTTTGAGCATTAAGGATAAATCAATGGAGTTATCCCTTTCAAATCTAGAGATCTATCTCTTATAGTATCTTGCCTATGAGGAGATATAGTTCCATGTTGTACTAAAATTGAGAAGGTCTACTTGACTTTTCTAGTGTAAAATTTTAGGCTACAATAGCTATGCAAGATAATTTTTAACCCAATAATATTATAAAATGAAAATTTAAATTATATGAATGCCATAGGTGTTGGTTGTGTTTCTATGAACCCTTAAGATTATGAAATGCCAAAGTTTGATATGAAAAAATAAATTACTAAGGAAAATTATGTTAATTTCATCTAAATTAAGCTAGATAACTTTTAATTTAGACATTAATGTATGTAACATTATGTTTATTCCTGTATAGATAAATTTTTTGATGGGAATTATTATCTTTATGCTCCTTTAAATTCCCATATTGATAATGATAATTATTATCATGACTATTAATATGATTACTAGATTTCATATGATGGTTATTATGATTTTGGAACTGAAAGAGATGAATAGTATAAAGGTATATTTTTGTAGACTATTAGAATACATGATATGTATAACCCTTATTATTTTGATACTATTATGAACTTGTTGAAATAATTAGATACTAAAAATTAGATAATAAAAATTATATTTTTTATTAAATTATGTTCCAATTGATCATAATGATTTAACATATTCTCATTCTGTGATAATAAATATGTTTATTGATTATGTGAAATCACATATGTTTCTTATGCAATAATAATTTCCACTACCTTAACTAAACATACTAGTGTTCCTATGTTTTTCATCTAATGGTAATCCTCTTCCTTTGTATGATCCACTATGTACTAAAAAAATACCAACTTGAAAAATAGTCACTATGATGAGTATAATAGGTGAATTAAAATTACATATTCAACTTTTGTCTCTTGGATCCTATTATTCTAATGTTGTGGATGATTCTCATGGTATAAAATCAAAAACCAAATTTTATAAGGTTACAATACATCATATTAAACATGTTTTTATCATGCATAAGCTTAATCTATTTAATAGATTTGGAGATACCTATAATTACCTCAAGGTATTATATACTTGAATATTATGCTAATCATGATATATTATTAATCAATATATTTATAATAATATTGAAATGTCATATGTATACACCTAATATTTTTCATGTTTATCATTTTAGTGAAAATTTATCTTATAGTGATTTGTCATCACATCAATATCCATGATTGCATGTCTTAAGGATTGCACTAGGAATGGTTTGGGATTGGATAATGGTAATTTACAAGATATGTTTTCATACTATTTTATCATACCTTCATGACTATCATTTATATCCTCCAATCATCTTTCCTTATTATCTCTATCTACTTTCCATTTAGTCTTACTAGCCACTCTATATACCTAATATATCATCCAAGTCATATGTGTATTTCATACATATTTCTCCATGCACTATATGACCCTAATCAATAGAATTATAAATCATGAATCCTTTAGTTTGTATTTTATCATCTTGGCCAATACATGACTTTGTCAATTGACATCTTTTTTATGATATTTTCCTCACTAATACCATCAACATAGAATTGAGGGTTAGTTCTTAATACTGGATACATATGAATAATGGAAATATTATAAGTATTAAATATATAATACATTAATTTACTCTATGTGTACTTATATTTATTATCTTAGGTAGTAAAAGGAATATTTAGAGGTTGAGGTCTTATTCTTGGAGGTCAAGTCTTGTTTAATGGACATTAAAGATCAATAGGAGGATTTGTATCAAGGAGGTATGCCAGTATTTTCAGTCCCCAACTAAGAACATATGTGTCTTATTATTTATAACTAAGGTCTCCAACATAAAACATCTCTTTCAAAGTACCACTTAAAATAAAGGGGGAGACTAATATGCCAAAATTTCCACCCAAAGGTAAGTATCTCCATTATTATTCTCTTTCATTTATTTATTTAGTATATATACCTTTTTTTATTTATATAGTGTATGCATACTTTTTTATTATTTATTATTATCCTCATTGTACTAAATAATTTGGTGTAGCTACAAAGGCTAGTTAGTCCTTTGCCTCCATAATTGATCCATAAAGTGAAACTATGAACTAATACTAGTATCAAACATGTGTCATATGAGATGGCTCTTGAAGCCCATGAATGTACTATTATTTGAAAATGTTGTCATGCATAAACAAATATATGTTGGAAACTAGGCCATTCTTGGTCACTCTGAAAGATGGAGATTAGGCTTGTATAAAATCCACTCTAAAAATAGTGCACTAGGATTATATGAAAGCCACTATGAAATGTGGAAGTTAGGCTTATATGAAAACCACTCCAAAATGATTCCAACTACCTGTAAATGGAATAAAGCACACAACTATTGAGAATATTTGGGTAATACTAAACTCAAAAAGAAAATAAAATAAATGTGCCAACATTACCCCAAATCATTGGTGTTTGAAACATGGATTATGAAATGGAAGTTATATAAACTATCCTATCTAAAAATTGAAGTGAGTTACATCATGCCACACATGATGCCCACTATATCTAGATTCTCTAAGAAAAACTGTACTAAAAAATACTAATTTTAAATTGGTCTAACTGTGCAAAACTATAAATAAACCTACTTTTTTGCCTACTTATAAAAAGTTTGGATTTTCTATTATTTGGAAAGGACCACCAAAAATGGACACTAGAGGGCCCAACATTATAGTCCAATCTTGGTGTTATTGTCTTGGGCTAAATATGATGACTATTCTAACATTTTCACTATCTACCGGTCTATTTTATCTAGTTTAATGTTTGGTTATTGTTTTAGGTGTTTTTAATGATGATTTTTTTACTATTAGGAGCTTTGATCTCTATGATAAAACCCCTATTTGTTGCCCACTCTTTTGAGGGTAGGAATGAAGACCATGTAATGACTGCCCTCAAAATAAATATCCTTACAAGTGTGTTATGATATAAAGATGCATGATATAGAAATGATAATCAATAAGATATCTCAAGATATAGCATGGTTTATAATGATAGATTGTTAGATAAATAGTAGCATGCCTAGATAGATATAACAATGTAATAACATGTGTAATGTACTGAACTAAAATTGGAACTTTGGTTAGTTGTAGTTGTTAATTGTTAGTTTTTAGTTGTTAGTTTTTAGTTTTTAGTTGTTAGTTGTTAGTTTTTAGGGAAGGATGAAAGATGATGTCCACCATGGCATCCAAGAAACTAAGGTAATGCATGATGTGGATCATGGCATTGTAAAATAATGAGAAGATAATAAGAAATAAGAATGCAAGACAAGAAGTAATAAGCATACAAGGGTGGCCAACGGGCCAAGAAAACAAGGTACATGTGCACATGTCACTTAAACTAGAAGTAAAGTATACAAGACATGTTAAAATGCCACATACACATATAATTGAAATAAGCAAGGTTAGCATGAAATCCATAATCATATAGAAGAGTATAGGTAAAGGACATTTGCTAATACATAAAAGCAAAGTACATTGGCTAATGTCCTAAAGTACATACAAGAGACAAATGGGAACTAAGAAATGCAAAAAATATAGCTACACCAAGCAAGAAATTAAAGCATGTAATAACTAAAAATATCATCACATCTAACTAATCAAAGCAAGAAGTGAATGTATGTAAGACATGTTAGTAAAAGACTAGGTATATGTTAAGAAATAGACAAGGGCTATATACTCATGTGTGTTGATAGAGTAATCCATGAAAACTAGTAAGTAATGTACATCAACATGATAACTAAAGTGTGTGGTGTAGGAATGACATAACCTGGATGGTGTAGTCATGTAGAATATGTCCCTAATGGGTATGTATATCAATGAATGTCTCAATGTAGAATTAGGATACCCCCTTAATGCATAGAGTGAAGCAATCAAGGATATGTATGTCACTGCATACACTTAAAGAAGTTCAAGTGAAGCATGGTAATGTAGATACATTGACAAACAATAACATAGAATAGTAAATGTAAGTATAACATGCTAGTAGAAATTTAAAGCATGGATGATGCATACAATAAAAATATTTTTGGTGATTTTTGAATTATTTGCATTTTTTTTGTTTTTTTTGGTATTTTTAAAATATTTGAATGTTTTTGGTATTTTTGATATAATCTATCTATAATCAATCATTAGGAGACTATGTAAAAGAAATTGAAGAGAATTTATGTAAAAATAAATTGGGAAGGGATGATATTAATCAATGACTCTCATGGGAGATTCCCTATCATGGTGTCCAATATCGAAGAAAAGGATCGTGCATGATCATGAAGCACAATGGAAGGGTTGAGACTATGGATTTGAATGTTGTATATATTATAAATACTCTAAAATATCTAAAGTAGAAACTAAACGAGGGATCCCGCTATAACTATAAGAAGTGGATGAAACTATAGGTATCTTAGGGACCCATTGGGTAGTAGGAAAATCTCTCTAAACATGTGCTCTATGAGTATATGCATTAGATCTGAATGATACTACCCTGGGTGTGAACATTATAGTTAGAAGCTAACTAGAATCTTGAAGCTATGGAGGTGTATGAAATATCTATGCCGGTGATGAATGCCTCAACTATATCTAAATTATAACTAGAGAAGGAACTATAACTAGTTGAAAATTTGAAAATGGTGTCAAATTGAAACTAGTGATTATGAAATAGTAGATGGCTCTAAAGTGAGGAGTGGTAACTCATATTGAACTCTACCAACTATAATAACCTAATTAGTGTGAATGAATTTCACACATATATGAACTATAGAAGGTATTTCTCAAATTTTCTAAGTCCATGGTCAACCAAGTAACATATCAAAAACTCCTTCACTGAGAACTATAGTAAATGGTGTGGCCACATATGCTGGACCAACCTGTAGAGGAAGTAAAATCTCATCCAATAAACTCTTCATGTGCCTATTAAATCCATTTATAACTATTTCCATTGGGTAATATCCTTCTCTAAATATCCTAAATACTATAATAATTTCATAATGCACATGTTCACATTGGATCCATTATCTATGAGAATACTTTGAATAGGATGATTATGAATATAAGATCTGATAAAGAGTGCATGATGATATGAATCATCCTTGATGATGTCATGCTCTAAGAAGGAGATGGATTGTCTAATTGGAACTCTATATCTATATACACCAATCATGTTACTTAAAGGATGTGTCTCAACTAAAGGTGCCCCGTATGTATCTAGTGATGGATGTGCATGATATGTATGGTGAACCTCTGATGTGTCCCCTATCTCTTGTTTAAAATGTTATAAAAATGGTTCTAAGAAGATTTTCAAAGATTATCCTATGTTTTATTTTCTTGAGAAGGCTCAACTAAAGTGCCAAGATCAATATGATTTCCATCTATCAAATCTTGTATATTATGTCACAAACTGATGCATTTATTTATTGTATGGCTTGGTGCCCTATGAAACTTTCAAAATACATGATAATAATATCCCCATGGAAGAGTATTTATTGGGTTAAATTCCAAAATATGAGAGAGATATACGATGTTACATTCCAATAGTTTCTGTAAAACTCTAGCTGGGGAAACTAGTAGATTGGTAAAGGTTCATTGAGGTGCTGATAAAATCACACATTAAGGGGCCTTAGAAGATACATTAACTATCAATTGATTATGAATCTTACTATCATTGACCTTGACTTTGTATGGGATTTTTTTGTTACTCCTATTTATTTTTTTAAAGATACTTATATACTTTAGTTTGCCCATTGAAATCAGTTCGACTTCTCTTTCCTTTAGTGTATGACATAATTAAATGAAGGAAGAGAACCTTTTGAACATTATTGGCTCATGTAAAGCTGATAAAAGACTCTATGTGAAGAGATATTATAACTCTTGATTGGCCATGGGGATATTCATCTTATAAAAAATAGTCTTATACCAGAAAACATAATTTATGAGATGCTCATTTGACCTTTGTTTTTGTTGTGCAACTTGTGCATATGAAACATTATCACCAATGTTGATGCTAAAATGAGCTAGGAACATGTCAACTAAAGGATTGAATGCATTAATTGACTAATTTGTTAGACTTTAGAACCATTTTAAAGAATAATTCTTTAGGATCTATGGAAATATCTTGGTAAATATCCATTTATTTGGTACATAGTCCAAGCCTACTACATAAAAATCTCTAAAATTTGTCTCTAGATCACCCTTGCCATCATATAAAGTAAGCTTGGGTTGAACAAAACCTTATGTAAAGGGTGTAGAATAAATGTGAAGTGCCAATGGTGTATGCAATAGAGAAAAATAATCCAAATCTCATGTAGGTCTAAAGGCACCTTGCTCAAGATGTAGCACCTTTAATTGAAGAGATCTTATTTATTGCACAAAGACTACCACATCAAGAGACAAAAATGTACTAGTTGTAGTTGGTGGCATAGAGTTAGGCTGGGATACTATAGGGGGTTGTTAAGACATAGTTCCCCATATAGTGTCAGTGTCAATTATAATTGGCTTTTCTAAAGGAATGAAAGACTCAACTTGTTTAGCCTTTTTATTTCTATGATAGATTGTAAAATATGAGTAAGATCTCAAGGTTGGTCCTTGAGTATTTCTCAAAAAAATTGTATGATCAAATCTTTGTTGAGGATAAATTCATTATTAATAATTTATAGAAGTTTATCAAGATTCTGATGTGGTGGATCATGAACATTGGTGTTTATATCATCATTATTATTCTCATATTGCTCATCATCCAAATTATCCTCATTGAAATTGGTGTAATCTGGATATGTAGGATCTATAGAAAGAGTCCAAGCTAGTTGCTTATACATGGTATATGGTTGAGTTGAAGGAATCTATGTGAATTTAGGAGGGTTTCCACTAAGTCTTGCACTCCATCTCAAAGGAAGAGAATACAATGAGCTTAGGTGGCATAAGTAAAACAACTTGGATAATGGTATAAAAGATTAAATATATATAATCTAAACAAAGAACTAGAATATGAATAAAAAAGATACAAAGCTAAAAAACATGTAAGGTGATACCTCAAGAAACAATGGCATCTAGTATATGAAACTAGGGTTTAAAATATGATTATTTTTAATATTACTATGAAATTTTGAAATTTAAAGTGAATTTTTATGTTAGATATGCAAGTAAAAAATTAGAAACTTATTGAAAAATTTGTGATTTAAAGAGACTTGGTAGATGAAACTAGGGTTTTGAAAAGTAAATATTTTTGAAGATTAATATTGAATTTTGAAATTTGACGTGAATTTTTTATTTTAATATACTAGTAAAAAATTAGAAAATTATTGGAAAATACCAAGACCTAGTATGGGCAACTAAGGTTTGAAATAAAATTACTATTAAATTCTAAAATTTAATGTTAATTTATAATTTTATTATGTAGATAAAAAATCAAAAAAATATAGGAAAAATTAGTAGGATATTTACCCTAGGGTTCCTAGGGTTTTTATGTGCAAACAAAGCAAGTTTGGTTCACCAAAAGATTTAACAAGTTTGGGTATATAGTTGTATTATTCCTAATTTAATTAAAATGTCTAAGTAGTAAAATTAGTATATAAATATGAAATAACTAAGCTACTAATTTTTATAAATTTGATTGGGATTTTAACCTTTCTAAAAATAGTAATAAGGGATAAAAAATAAGACTTAGTTGGAAACTGACTGAGATAGAGTCTAAAATTCAGTGTGTAAGACTAGGACACTTTCACAAATTAGGATCTAGTTTTCATTTTATGATTGGATAGGAGCACCAAAATAGGACACTAGTGGCATCAGCATTTTAGTCCACTTCTACCATTATATATGAGACTTGATATTTTTGAGTTTTGTTCATTGTGTCTATGTAACCCTGCTTGTGAATTTTTGATAGTTGGATGTGTGTAGAACTCCATATAGAGAAATTTGTCTTCAAACCCTATAGTCCTTTTTACTTTGACCAAATTTGAGAAATATGGGGGGTTAGTGTGTGTAATATTCACTAAATGTGTATCCACACCCCTTGTGTGGGTATGTTGCCTACATACCAATACTCTGAAGAGGGATCAAGCCATATGTAGTTCTCCCACATGATGTGTTTTATAAAATAGTGTGTATGAAGATGCAAATGCTAAAATTGGGTGTGTTGGAGGTGGATAGGGATTGGTGTAAGTATTTAAATAAGCTTGTAATAGTATTGGATAGTTGTATGTAGAGAATAGGGAAGATTTCTTTAGTAGTCTTGCTTGTAATCTTGTTTGCTTAGTGATAATTTCCAACCCTTTCCAAAATATATTTGAATGGGATTTTATAGGGATCTATTGGTCATGGGTTAAATGTGCTTGCATTAGTTTAACAAGGATAAGGATGAGGATCCAAAAGGAACTAATTGTTGGAGATAAAAAAAATACACTTGGACAGGGGCACCAAAAGTGGACACTAGTGACACCTATATTGTAGTCCAAGTTGGGTGCTATTGTCCTTAGCTGACAGGACCTAGGGGATGGATTTATCAGGGAAAGAGTAGTCTGGTTGAGCTAGTATTAGGTATGAAAGGCTAATAATGATTATGAATCTATGAAAAGAATCCTATGAGGGTCATTAGAACAAGTAAGAGGGACCTATGGTTTGGGTGTCATTAGCCACACTCAAGTTACGAATTTTCACATTTTATATGACTACAATTTGAAAATGAACTTAGAAATGGATATATACATGATATATGGTTGTTCTAGTTTGAATCTATTTATTTTTTTATGGCTTGAATGATTTGACTCTATATGCAAACATTTTCATTGGCTTACCTATTGTATGTTGGTTTCTTTGACTTGTCATAATTTTATGAGTTTCATACCAGTAATAGAAACTATGTGGCTTCATTGTGTGTGGGTTTTTTATTTGAATCCAACTACATATCTACACTAGAATTTAGATGGGTTAATAAAGATAATTGTGTTTGACTGATAGCATCTACATGTAAAAACTTGTAGAATGTTTTGGGAATAGTAATTGTGTCCTTTTTCCTTATATTGTGTGGCATGGGTTCATGTCTTTGATATTAACTTTTTGTGTCAACCTGGATGGTTGAAATCACCTATATATATATATATATATATATATATATATATATATATATATATATATATTCTCATTGTAAACCATTTTTTGGAATATGACTGTCTTTCCTTTAAATGATGACGATGTTTTTCCTTAAAATGGTGATTGTGTTTCCTTGTTTAGCATGACTCAACTATGTGAGTGTTTTATACCCCATTTGGGGTATGTCATATTTTTTTATATCATTTGTTCAGTGTATTCAAATCATGAAGTGATATGGGTTGTGTTTTATGTGAGATTCACTATAAAAAAAAATTCCTATGGTTTATTAATCTATGTCCCCAATACAAATCTTGTGTCTTCACTTATGTTGATTTTCATGGTCATTTGGTGTCGAGTCTATGACTGCGTAATATTTTAAACCTATTGTGAATTGAACCTTTATAAAGGCCAAATTGGTTATTCAACCACTATGTTATATTTGGATGATTGATAGAATTATACGTAATTGTGTTATATTTTATATTTTATCTAAGTGTATGTTGTTACTTAAAAGTAATTAAACCACTTTTTGATCACTACTTTTCTTCGATGATTGTTTTCAATTTTATGCATGAAATTTATATCTAGTATGAATTATTTTTGAATATATTTTTTTTATTCAACTAAGTTATGATTGTTTTAGTTCTATTTTAATGACTATATCAATTGTGTTATTTTTTTACATTGAAGCCATGGTGTATATATGTATGTTAACTGAATATACATATATATTTTATCCTATATTTAAGTTTTTTTTTATTAGGGTTGCTATCAATTTGGATTTTAGATTATGTTTTAAGTTTTTTGATGGTATGAGTGGGTCGTGGCCTTAACTTCAATTGGGTCTCTTAGTTAAATTTGGTTGCATACTGTGTTATGTTAGATAACTAAAACTTGGACTGCAGTTAATGTTTTGTTTAAATTCATGAATTTATGTGTTGGATTCCATGCCAGACTCAGTGACTCAACTCTACTAAAATGGCATGAATATGAATGAGATTTATTATAAGAAACTTGGGAGGGCATTGGACAAATTTGAAGGAGTTATTTAGGTACCTTTATGAGATGTTTTGGTTATATCAAATCTTTAGACTTCTATTAAATTATTATCCTATTTTGATATATTATTCTGGTCTAATTTATTGTTTTGGTTTATTATATTACCCTATTTGATTTATTATTATGGTTGAATAAATTAAGATTATTATGGGATGTTGTGTTATTTTCTTGTTTGTATGGGTTATTGTCTAGTTATCATTCTTAGACTAGACTTGAATAAATAAGTGGGTATATATTGGTAGTTTGGAGGTTAAGGGTTTACCATAACTTATATGGAGATCCAAGTAGGCTAATTAAAATAATATAAAAAGGATTAAATTTAATCCATTCTATATCATTTGGTAGCTAAAATTTAACCTTCCCCACTTCTGATCTATACTACAGATCGATTAATTATTTTTGTCTCACCTTGGAATGATATAGTTGTGTTTCATTTATCCTTTATTTTGAGATGTCTCTTTTGGTTTAAAATATGATTGATCAAAATTCACTTGATGTTATCGATTACCACAACCACCATCCTATTGATGGTTGGGGTATTGAGGGCCACTAGGGTTGGTTGAGTGAGTTTGTCCTTATCAGTTCATCCATGTTTGACTCCATGCTTTGATGAATTCACACATATGTAATCTAAGAGGATAATAATTTAATTTCTTAATTTATGTTAAATTACTCAATATATTTTGTTGTAATTGATATTGAGCTAGATAATGCTCAATTAATTAACGTATTTGGTTAGCATTGATATTGAATAAGTCAGTATGTAATATTTATTATATAAATTGATCATGTTGAATACTAACATGTATATTTAATGAGCCACAAAACTAAAATGTAAGTTGAACATTGTGTAAGGGTAAGATGGTTAATGGTTGAAGGTGATATATTTTAGATACCTTAATTATCATATAGTGACTAACTTTTAAACTAATTAAGCATTCAGTTATTATTACAATGTTAATTTACATTGAGATAGATTAATATAATTTATATATATATATATATATATATATATTCATTATCACATGGATTAATTAGATAGACAAATTGATCTAAGAAAGTTGTCCTTAATAATATTTACTTAAGTGTTTAGACTAATTGTCTTAAACACATATCACATCAATCTAGTTTGAATTCCAAAGGTTAGAATAATCTTGATTAAATTATATAGTCAAATAGATATAAATTATGTTGTTGATTCGTCAAGACTAAGATAACCTAGGTTTATCACATTATTTATGTGGTAATTTAATTACATTGATTCATATGGACCTCTTAGTCATATTTAATAATGCATAAACTTATGGTAGCTAGTTCATGGGAAAAATAAATCAGAATCCTTCTTTCTAAACATATATTTTAAACATACCTAGTTGTGTGTAAGGTATATTTATTGCATATATTTAATCTAAAAAATTAATACTTTTATTCTCACCTTAGATTGAAAAGGATTAACTAAATCTCATGATTTAATCATATGCATGTATAATATTTCTACATAGAATAATCATGTGATCAAGTGAAGGAACTTAAAAAGGAAGTTAAGATAATGTCATTATTCTAAATCAATGAAAGAAGATAAACAAGTTATATAATACTTATAATCCATTTGATGATGCATAGTAAAATAATTAACATCTACAAACTTGTTGAGTTATTTCACTTTGGACTATATGTGTTTTTACTATCCTTGTCGATAGCCGAACTTACTTGCATCACTGCCTTGGCTTATCCAAAAAATAAATTGTAGGAGTTCCATAAGTGGAACATTTTTTTTAGGTTCCACTCAACTTGAAACTTAGATGAATTACATTTGATTTAATTGTGTTGCATTCTATTTCTTGATCATTTATATTGTATTAATCATTTTTTGCCTTCTTCTAATCTATCTTAATTACGAGTTTAATTATAAATGCACTAATTTATTAGGCATACATTGAATTTTGTGATAATGGAATATTATATAAAAATAATTGAATATTTTCTTAATTACTTATCATATTAGGCTTCTCTATTGAATAATTACATAAGTTTACTTCTCTTGAAACAACCATGTAATTAAGGTTTAAATGATTAGGTGTATTAGTCTCTTTTGTTCATAATATCACATTGGCTATGCCAATTCAAATGGTTATATGATTTCATTTTCTTGAGTGCTTATAGAATAACAATTTTGATAATAATCATATCATTAATCATTATTCTAAGTAATGACATCCATGTTGGTAAGTGAATGATGTGTGAATTATTTATACAAATAGTAAAGTAACCTTAAAGGCTATAAGGCATTTATGAGCTTGATTGGTATTACTATGGAACCTTGTATTTTAAATATGTTGTCTCTTTACATAATAATATATTCTACTACATAAAGGATTAGAAGTTTGCATGTGTTGTATTGATTTTTGGTTGTTGAATATGTTTACTTGTCTACACCTAAGGTTGTTAACATGCACTTCTAATGTAAACTTATGATTAACTTTAATGATAACTTAGGATAATAGAGTTATCCTTCCTAGTTAAACTAATACTTTAACTTGGCCATCCTTGAGAGTGAGATTGAAACCTATTGAGGAGAATGAGGTATTTACCTAGGGTTCAGGACCTAGAAATGGTTCTATGTGGAAGTATAAGTGCCACATATGGTGCTTGAGTCCTAACTATGTATGCATAAATTGATATGCACAAAACCCCATAAAACATCTAATACAATAACATGCTTCCCCATAACACATTTTGTGTGTGTTTACCTCTATCTAATTACTTTAGTTCACCTCTTTTGGTTCTAGTTGTGTTTACGCAAGTGCACTTAATGTTTATCACTTGTGTTAGTAAGTAAGGTAAGTGGGTCTAACACACATCCAAAACTTACTCTAATATACATTTCCAAAAAAAAATGGGGTTGTTTCATCTGGTATCAAATCATTTTTTTTCTCTAGGGAGATTTGGGAATGAGTATTCTTCTTATAATTTTGTAATCTATTAAGTTATCACTTGTAATTATTAAGATGTTTAGAACATTATCAAACAGAGGCAACATCCGTGGGAACCCTTTTAATGTCAACCCAAATAGGGGTAGAGGTAGAGGATGAGGAAGGGGTCGTTATGGCCACATCCCCATTCATAACCAAGAATAACTACCCATGAATAATTTTGACATCAATACATAGGTACCCAATGTTGAAGCAGTCAGTGGGAATCCAACCAACAAGCATGATGAAATCCTCCATAGAATCTTGATATCCCTTAATACCTTAAAAGGAAAGATTGATAACCAAGAGTAAATATTGAACAATGTTGAAGGGATATCCCAAGAGGAAGTACCCATATTGGGAATGGGGTAGGTAGAAGGACATGTGATTCAAGAACTACCTCTGACCATTATTGACCTAATCATCAAAGAGATAAAGAAGACTCCACCACTTACCTTTTTAGGTGAGGAATTAGGTGATGTAGTCGATGCATGGTTGGTACATTTGTAGAAGTACTTCAACTTGCATAATATGCCATCAAATGTGAAATCTAGGGTGGTAGCCTATCAACTAGTTGGACCTATAACTTTAAGGTGGACTCACCTTTATGCTATTGAAGGATATTGTTGTACCAAACACACCCCCTTTTCCCATAAGGAAATGTGGATCCACTTTTTTCAAAATATTGTCTTGATTTTGACCCCCCTCTTCTATATGTTTATGTAAATTCTAGGAAAATATCATGATCTAACCTTTTATACTATGGAAATATGGCATTGGTATTATGTTACCATAGACTAAATATTTTGTTCTATCAGGGCTATTACTTCAAGCTAATTTTTGTGAAGTTATGTTTTCATGGACTAATCTTCTTAGGATTTATATTTTTAGGCTTTTCTCTTCAGAACTTATGTTTCACATAAATTGATCTTTAGGTTTATTATGTTGGACTTTTGTCTAATAGAATTTTCTCTTCACAATATTTTTCCCATAATAATTATGTCAAAATAATTTCCTCGAATTAGACTTATTCTTGCATACAATCTTGTCGATACACTTTTCCCAACATAATTTACTCATTATATCATTTTTCCCACAATAATTCTATCAAAAAAATTTCCCTAAATCAGATTTATTCTTATAGATAATATTATTAATACACTTTTCTTGAAATAATTTCCCTTTGCCCCTTTGAACCTACCCTTTGGGCTTTATGCAACTTGCCCTTCAGCCTTTTTGAGATTGCCCTTCAACCTTTACAAAGTATATCCTTTGGGACTTTTGTCATGGAAAAATTCCCTATGAATTAGACCCTTCAAATTATTACCAAAATACCCTTCAATATTTCCAAATTTACCTTTAAAACTTTTGAAATGGCCTTTGACCTTCTGAAATTATCCTTCAGGCTTTGTACAACATGACCTTTTGCCTTTTTTATTTTAGCAATTTTGATTGACATTATTTCTTTAAAACTTTTTCAATTTCCCTTTACCCCCACCACACATTTCCTTTAAGACTTTTATCCTACACATTTTCCTTTTTGAACCTTTCTTTTGGACATTTCATCTGAGACACTTTCCCTGAGCCAATTAAATTCCTTTAAACATTTTATCTAAGAAAATTAAGTTTGTAGGAGAATTGTTGTGGACATTTTATCTAAAATAATTACCTCAATGGAATTCCTTTAGGATTTTTAAAAATGACCCTTTTCTTTCTCACTTACCCTTTAAAAGTTTTGTCAAGGTCACATATTCCTTTGGACTTTCTAAACATACCCTTCAACCTTCTTGAAAGATCCCTTTAGGACTTTTGTAAGGGGTCTTTCCCATCAAAATTTAACCTATGAATTAGAACCTTTAGTAATTTTCACCATGAATTAGACCCTTTGATTATTTTGAACATGCCCTTTGGGACTTTTATCTCAAGCATTTTTACCCTACAAGCCTATCTTTTGGGACTTTTTACCCCAAGCCTTTTTCTTCAAAATTTGTGTCTTAGATATCTTGTATAACATAGAAGGCCCAAAATAATTCCTCCAAGGGTACATTCCCTTCAAAATCTCTAAACCAACCCTTAAGACATTTTAAAAATACCCTTTGACCCTTTTTTCCTTTGACCAATTCCTTTAGGACTTTTATGCCAGGCCTTTTATCCTTCAGCCAATTCCTTTAGACATTTTATCCAAAATGTCATGCCCTTTGGCCCTTTTGAGACCATACCTTCAAGAAATTTTTGGACATTTTATCCAAAATAATTGAGTCTTTGAGAGAATTATTGCAAAAAATTTATCTAAAACAATTCCCCTACACAAAAATCCAAAAATAATTCTCCTAAAACAATTTCCCTGAGACTAATACCATATTACCTAGTGTCACCCTTGCTTATGGATCATTTCATTATGTTTTGAGCTTAATTTAATATTATATCCTAGGTCCAAATAATATTTTACTAATCCCAAGACCTTAGGCTAGAATATTCATGTAGGTTCCTTTATACTTATTTCCTAAAGTATTATGCTAAGTCATTTTTTATTATGTTTGTTGGAATAAGGAGTCTCAAGGAAATGACATGTGTCCAATTTATGAGATTAAATTTGATAGTCATGCAGACATCATTGATGGTTGAGAAAATGTCAAATTTAACTTTGATAATGGTCAAACTTACAAGATTAAATTTGATAGTCAAGAGGATGTCATTTTATGGTCACATAAATGTCAAATTTAACCTCATAAATTACCTATTTAGATTCAAATAAAGATCCTATGGTGCACATCCACTCAATCCCATTTCATCAAATAATGTGAGAATGAGTTGAAATGTCAAAGCTCCATGACAGTGATAAGTGTCACCATAATGAGAGCTCAGTACATAGATTCAATGAATCATGGGAAGAAGTAAGGAGCCCAATAAATAAGGATCGATGGTGTGAGATCAACATGGAATTTTTAAAGGTCTCAAAACTAGTGAAGAGCTACCAAGTGCAATGCTCACATTCCATCATACAAGGGATTAATGATGCGAGTAATAGGTAGAAATTTTCAAAGATCCTAAACATAATCAAGTTTTGGCATGTGTCATATTTTGAAATCTATTAGGGCATGATGGACATAATAAGTATATCTTTGGATACTTGAGCTATATCTATCGATTGACATTGGGTCTCACAGTTAAGCTAGAGTATGAACATGCATGTCTTAATCTAAATGGTGAATATAAAAGTGAAGATCCAAATCCTATGAAAAACACAAGTGATCGTGTAATGCATAGTTTATATTAGTCATGAATAACATTGGTTTCATTGGTTCTAAAAGATTAGTAAAATGATTTTGGTCCTTCATTCATATGTTAGAGTTCCATTTAAAGGTGGCTTTTCTAAAATATCAACAAGTTGTTCTCACAACCTATAAAATAAGGCATGTATAATTTTTGTAAATGGTGCATCTATTTCTAGTTTGCATATAGTTCAAGATATAATTATTAAAAATTGTCTCTGTCTTTATACACATACACATGCTACATAGCTTTGGTGAAGGCTAATTTAAACTGATAATTGTGAGTATACTCTTATATAGTTTTAGACCATAGTTAGAACTCATGTTTTAAATATCACATGTAATGATCTTACATGAACTTGAAGGATGAGGTGACCCATTCCCAAAGTCTATATAAATAATTTTAATCCAACTTAGATTTTGGTCCAAAAAAATTTAAATATAGGAGCAACATCAGTTTTGATTATTAATGAATGTGTTTTTGTATTTTATTTCCAATTTTTATGTAATTAGTTTTTACTTTCTTTGGTTATATGTTTTAATAATATTTAGTGTGAAAAATTTGTGAATGGATTCTTGATTATTTTGATTGATATACTAATCTATAGATGTGCAATAACTATTGAAAGATTGGTAAAAATATTGGTTAAGATAGTCAAGTTAAAATTGATTCATAATTCTAATTTTGCATGAGTACTTTCTTGGATGTATTTTTATGTGTTGTGTAATAGCTACCTTAGATATTTCACTAGCCTAAGCCACAATCTCATGATTAAGAGTGTGTAATAGTTTCCTTAAAAGGAGTGACCTTTGTCTGAGGCTTGTGAATTTATTGCATCTTTATCTCCTTAGACTTATTATCCATGCCTAACTATGTGAGTAAAATTATTTCTAGAAATAGGTATAGGTTCTGAGAGAACTTATCCTTTTAGAAACCAAATAGGGGAGTCATTCCTTAAAACCACAAAAGTTTTATTTTCTCCCTTACCCTTCCCTTATTTTTTTAGTTTTTTTGAGATCTACCTACTTTAGATTAACAACCATCCACCTATATAACTCACATAGATTTTCAATACCCTTATTAAGGACCACACCTCCATCCAAAAACCTTATCAACAACTTGCATGCTCTACCTGTTATTCCATAAATAGGTTGTAATAAACTGCATACCTGTAACTCATGTTATGGAGTGGATTTTATCTCCATTAAGATTCTAAAATGTTAGAAGCTACCTTGATAAGGATTTAGTGTGTATAAAGCCCACATCAATAGGTCTAGATTGGTTCTAGGAGGGATAACACACCTAATAGTAGTAGTTATCCTATGCATAGAGTTATAATAGAGTCACCTAGGAGAGTGACTAGATCTAATTGCCAAGCTAGTTTATTAGTCTCACCCTTGAAAAATCATAGGAGACCTAAAACTATGCAAACAACCCTAATTTAAAATAATCCCCTTCCAGTAAAGAACCCCTTACTTGTAAGGAACCATTTACCTTTTAATCAATCAATGGCTTAACAACATCTTTGATTAGTTGGATATGTTTTTTCCATCCTAGGAGATGTGCATTATTTGCCTTAGAATCTTGAAATGTACTTGCCATCCTTTTCTACTTTAGGAGCAAGGATAAGATAGGAACATATCAAATCAATTAAATCTTCTTTATGATTAATGAATGTCATAGATGAGGATGTTGTATGTATATTATTTCCTTTTACATTTATGGATCTTGATTATGATTGGTATTTAAATCTAATGGAAAATTCCATCACTTCTTGGGATAAATGTCAAGAAATTTTTCCTATGTAGTTTGGACAAGTCACCAATCTTGGTTTGGTATACCAACACTTCACCAGCATGAAGAGGGAACCTAATGATCCCATATATGCTTCCAATGTAATATGGTATAAGATTTATAATTAGTTAACCCTAAGGTATAAACTAGAGGTAGCCTTAGCATTATAAATGTAAAAGAACATCTTGGACCCTATCACTGCCATGTTATTGAGAAGATTAATTGTAGATAATACTTTGGCATTAACATTTAAAGAGGATAGCACCATAGATAGGTAGTTCAATTCTTAGATGCCTATAATGCCTAATATCAACAATAGTTTTCTAGCACTAAATTTGATTCCACATGTAAGGTAGAATGTCTTGATATTTAATCATAACTAATTATACACATTACCTCCATTGATGCAGACAACATAGAAAAATTTAGGCTACTTAAACAATCATGTGATAGGAAATGGTTATCATTAGAACCATCAAGAAACTACACTTACCATTACTATTATAAAAGGTATGGATTACACAAAGGTAGAACTAGATTCTATTTATAAGATGGTTCAGAAGTTGAGTAATGATTTATTGAATATGCAAAGGAAGATGGGTAATACAAATGACCCAACTAGCAATTAGAATATTAGAATCTAGAGATACAGTAAACCATTTAATAGGCTTGAATACCCTAACAAGATTTTACATATCAAAATAGTAGAGATTACTCTTCCCAATTAGTGTAAAATTTAAAATATTTTCAAGTATGGTGAGCTCAACTGTGTTGAATTTTGTGTAACATTCAAAATATTTCAAAGAGAGGTGGTTAGACAAGATTAGATGCATAATCTACCTAAGCATCATCTAAATCCTAAATATTATAACACTACCATGTTATTTTAAGCTCATGAGTTTCCTTTTCCAAGTGAAGATGATAATGACTCAGAGGACAACATGGATGAAGTTCATGATTTCTAGTAGTTCTAAAGAGGTACATACAATCTAGGGAATAAACTACCACTCTCAACATATAATCTTTCAAATACCACAATGATTCCTCCTATTCCTAAATTATACAATAATCCACCCTATCCAAAGGGGAGTGATCAATATCAAAGCAAGGAAGAACAAATTAAATGAGGATACAACATTGTTGAGGATATGAAGAAGATCAAGGAAAATATAAATCTTCATGATTTAGCATAGATTAATGAATAAAAAGATTTTCTCTATAAGTCCATTACTAGGGAGATACCTATGTATAAATTGAAATCATCCATAGACAAATTAAAAGAATCAAACACCAATATCATCGACAAGAGAAAGCTATAAGTTCCACCTTTTTTGCTAACTATTTGGGCATTCAGTAAGAATATTCATAACTATCTAGTTGATTCTGGAGCATCTACAACTATCATGCCTGTATCTATATGTCAAAATCTTGGTTTGATGTTAAGCCCTTCAAATAGGATATTTTAATAATTATAAAAAATAGTGGTCCAATTTGTTGGATAATTTAAAAATATGTGCATTCAAGTAACATCTGAGCTAAGAGTCCAAATGACCATTGATATTTTCATGGTGGGCATACCTGAAGGATACAATATACTATTGAGGAGGGATTAATCTAAAATACTTAAGAAATATCTCTCTATAGACTTTCCTCATATATGGATGTCAAGGAGAGGAGTTCTGAATCAAATCAAAATTGACAAAGAGATAAGAGTAAAGTATCCCATTACAAAGTACATTTCTAAGAATGAAGAGGTAAAGTATGAGTCTCCCAGCCATGGTATTTATAATTTTACTACTAATAATCAAGTATAAAAGATATAACTTGAAGGTTCTAATTAGCTATAGACTCTATGATTTGATGGTGATAGATCTAAGCAAGGATCAAGCATGGGAATTGAGTTGATTGATCCACAAGGTAAGAAATTATTGGAAACATATAGGTTGTAATTTCCATGTACTATTAACAAAGTTGAGTATGAGACTTTATTATTGGGACTACAGTTCACACTCAAGAATAATGTCAAGAAAATATTAGTATTTGGCAAATTAGAACTGGTGGTCAATCAAGTCAAAAATAAATACCAATGTAAGTTATCTTATTTAAAGAGATACAAGGATAGAGCATGGGACATAATTGAAAGCTTTGAATCTTTCAACATTGTAGCACTTCCCAAAGAGAAAAATTAGACCATTGATTCATTATCTACTATTGTTTCTAATCTTTAACCACTACAAGAAAGTAAGGTCAAAAATTTCTCAATTTAATTAGTACCTTGCCCCTATATTATAGATAACATGGAAAATTTCTAGGTCTTTAATGATGACCAAAAAGTTATTTAGTTTTTAACCAGTTTAGGGGAATTTGAATGCCAAATCATAGATGAAAAGGAAATTAATCATGTCTATCAAGAGGAATTCGATATAGATGTCATTTTTTAGCTCAAAAAGAATCAAATTCTAGTTGGCTTGGTCTCCTTAGATAGACCATTTGACATAGATACTAAGGTACATCAACTAAGAAAACCAAAATTAAATGAATCAAACTTCAGAAAGGAAAATTTAAGAGATGATAAAACCCCATGTTATGTTAATATTGGTCTTAGATACACCCTAGAAGAGAGGTAATGAGTGAAGGATTTAATCACTTGATATAGGGACATCATTACTTATACATATGAAGATCTAAAAGTTTATAACCCGTAGGTCATTACTCATAAAATTCCCTTAAAGCCAAATAAAAAATCATTCAAATAAAGACAAAGACCAGTCAATCTTATTCTAAATCCTCTCATTCAAAGAGAAGTAGAGAAGTTTTTAAATACAAAAATCATCTTCACAATTCAACATTCTACCTAGGTGGCCAATTTAGTGCTAGTAAGAAAGAAGAATGGTGAGATAAGATTATGTGTGGAATTAAAAAATATGAAAAAGGATTATAAAAAGGAAAATTATCCTTTATCTCATCTAGATGAGGTGATACAAATAGTAATTAGTTCTAAAATGATGTCTTTCTTAGATGGATTTTCAAGCTACAATCAAATATTAGTGTAATCTAAGGATATAATTAATATGGAATTTACCATGAAGTGTGGAACTTATGTATATAATAATATGACATTTGACCTAATAAACATAGGAGTGACCTTTCAACATGCCATGGATCATGTTTTCAAGGGACTGATAGGAAAATGCATAATTATCTACATGGATGATCTTATGGTATTTTTAAAGAATTGGAAGGACCACATAAGTCACTTACAGTCCATATTCAAAAGATGTAGAAGGTTTGGTATTTTATTAAACCCAAAAAGAGCATATTTGGAGTGATAAAGGTAAGCTTCTGCGTCACATCATCACTAAGGATGGGATCACCATTGATCAAGATAGAATTTAGGTGATTTAAAAAATTTAGCCACCAAACAACAAGGAGCTCAAATCATTCTTCAAAAAGATTAACTTCATAAGGAAGTTCAACTACAAATTTGTAGATATCACCAAACCTTTGAATGACATGCTCAAGTAGGATGCCAAAATAGAATGGATAAATAAATCCTAAAAGTCCTTCCAAGACATTAAAAATGTGATATCATAGGCTCTAGTGTTGATTAGTCCATATTTTAATAAATATTTCTACCTATACTCATTTACTTTAGAAAATTCAATTTATGTTTTCATCATGTAGAATAAGGATGATACGAAACATCTAACCATATATGTGAGCACAAATATGAAATATGTAGAAATCAGATACTCCATGATTGACAAATATATTTTTACCCTTGTTAAAGTAGTGAAGAAGTTTTAGCACTACATATTGAGGAATAAAGTCATTACCATCATGTTTTATCCTACTTTAAAGCTCACCCTATCATAGAATGAGCTAGGATAATGATGAGTCAAATGGATGGCCAAACTGTAAGAGTTTGATATAGAGATCAAGCCTATAAAGATCATTTGAGGGCAAGGCATTATTCAAATTATGATTGAAACAGATATGGTTATCATAGTTGAAGAGGTATGTGAAGCTCAATTATCTAAAGGAGAATGGTATACTAGTATAATATAGTATTGAATTATAGGAACTTGTTCCCCAGATCTCAATAGAGAGAGAAGAAGAGCTTTGAGGCTCAACTATACTCATTACATGATCAAGAAGGAAGTCCTCTACAAAAAAAATTATGAAGGATTTTTCTTAGTTGTGTATCTATAGAAGAAGCTAAATAAATCTTAGATAACTTTCATACTAAAATAGGTAGTGGTCATCCTTCTAGGAATACCATATCCCATAAGATCCTAATAATGGGATACTAATCACAAAAAAATTTCACATATGATCATGCTCATGTGAGAAAATATCATGAATGTCTCCATACTACTATATATTATTGTAGTAGATGGGCTAAAGCCATAACCACAAATAATTATAGAGCACAATATGTGATTCACTTCTTAGAGGAACACATAACAACCAAACTTGGCATGCCTATTTCTCTAGTTTGTGATAATGGACTGGATTTTATATCATTAAAATTTATTGAATGGGCACATGAGAACTAGATCATTATCAGGTCATATTCTAACCATTACCCTTAGGGAAATGGATAGGTAGAATCAATGAACAAAAATATGATCAATGCAATTGAGAAATAAATTAGAGACAATCCTACTAACTAGAAAAATTTATTGAAGTATGCTCTTTGGGTAGACCAAACTAGACATAAGCAAGCCCTTAAAGATTTACCCTACTTATTTGTGTATGGATACAAGCTTATGTTCCTAATTATGATGAAGTTACCCACTTATAAATTTATGTAGGACTACATAAAATCAATTGATAAAGTAGAATCAAGGCTACTAGACATAATATAAATGAAAGCTTTAAGGATTGAGGCTTTTTAGATATTCAAAAAACACTAGGACATGGTCAAGAGGTGGTTTTATAAGAGAGAAAAAGTCAAAGCATTCAGGATTTTAGATCTAGTACTACTTTGGGATAAATCCCATGAGAAGAAAGGACAACATGATAAGTTTTCCCCACTATGGATTAGACCATACTATATTTTGAAGATCATGGGCAATAACGTGTTTCATCTAAAATAACTCCAAGGTAATGAACTTACATATCCAGTCAATGGATAGTTCATAAAGCACTACTTTAGGGTTGTACTATCTACTAATGTTAGTAAGTAATGAGTGATAGATGAATGTAACTATAGGATTAGATTATATTTCCCACTTTCTTATAATACTTCCCTACTTTCATAGATCAGATTTCTTGCTTTCATAGACTAGTTTCCTACTTTCTAGATTAATCTTTCCCGCTTTATGTATTTTTCTTTCATAGATTAGATATTATGTTTTCTAGATTAGATTTCAATGATTTATTAGATTAGTTGTTCTTTGCTTTCTCTAATGATTGGAGTTGTGTTTTTTGTAATTATAACCAAGTTAAAATCCAAACCAACTGATCTTATGACTTGTGGAAAAGGGTAAAATTAGAATTTTGACAATTTGAGACTAGTTTACATATTAGGTGTATTTCTGTGTTTTTTAGTCTTTAGGATGAAGGTAGGTAATCATGGATTACTCTAAATGGTGTCACAATTGAATAATTTTACTAAGCATATGGAAATTTATCTTAGAGTAATTCATGAAAATTTAAAAAAAAATCTTGTTTTTTGGATCAAAAACAATTATGACATTAAATACCTATTGAAAGGGATAATTTTGGGTATAGGTGTGGTTGGTATGGATGATCTAGTAATGATTTATTTTATAATTATACCATATCATTGGGGTTCCAACTCATCTCTTTTTCATTCATGAAAAAATTAAAAACAAAATAAAAAATAACCAATGGATTTTAAAGAGCAAAAGAAAATCAAAAGGCTCACATGATGGAATAAGGTCAATGTACCATGCATCATGATTAGAAGAAAGCAATGGAATGAGAAGAGAATGATCTTAAAGTATCTTTTTCAGGGCTATGGATGCCTATCTAGAAATAGAGCAATGCCTAAGCTTCACTTATTTTTTAGCTTTAATATATAATGGAATGAAACTTATAGCCCCATCAAAGCTTTTGAAAAACTCATCACAACAGGGGTTAGATAAACTACATGTTTGACACACATAGATCCAAGAAACTAGAAGGAAAGTATATTGTGTGAATTAAATTAAGAGTCTTTTTCATTTTTGGTATTTAAGTATTCTTCTATGACACACTTCATGATTGATTTAGGATTTCAAACTAGAGTTTTAGGTTCTTGAACACTCAGGAGTATTCTCCTTGTAAGTCATCATTTATTGTACCTAACACATCCCCTTTTCCCATAAGGAAATGAAGACCTACTTTTTTTAGAATATTATCTTAATTTTGACCCCCTTCTTATATATGTTTATGAAAATTTTGGGAAAATATCATGATTTGACCTTTTATACTATAGAAACATGGCATTGGTATTGCATTTTCATTATTTTGTTCTATTAGATTTGTTACTTGAGCTAATTTTTGTGGACTTATGTTTTCATGGACTAACCTTATCTGGGAGTCTTTGTCAAGCTTTATGGTTTTAGGATTTTCTCTTCAAAACTTTTGTTTTGCATGAATTGTTCTTCAGATGTATTATGTCAGATATTTTGTTTGATAAAATTTTCTCTTCACAACATTTTCCTCACAACAATTATGCTAAAATGATTTCCTTGAATCAGACTTATTCCTACAGACAATCTTATGGATACACTTTTCCTGACATAATTTTCTCTTTACATAATTTTTCCCAAAATAATTATGTCAAAACAATTTCCTTGAATTAGACTGACTTTTGTGAGTAATCTTGACAATACACTTTTCTTGATAGAATTTCCCTTCACTCCTTTGAACCTACCCTTTGGGATTTGTGCAACTTGCCCTTCAGCCTTTTTCAAATTGCCCTTCAACCTTTACAAAGTAGATCCTTTAGGACTTTTGTCATGGAAAAATGCCCTAAAATTAGACCCTTTAAATTTTTTCCAAATAGACCTTCGAGATTTTTAAATTTCCCTTTAGAACTTTTGAAATACCCTTTAACCTTCTAAACCTACCCTTCGGGCTTTGTGAAACATGTCCTTCGACCTTTTTTGTTGTATCCATTTTTCTTGATAGAATTTATTTGGAAATTTTTTAATCGCCCTTCACCCTCCCCCCTCATACATTTATTTTAGGACTTTTGTCCCACACCTTTGCCTTTTTGAACCTTTCCTTCAGGGATCTTATCCAAGACACTATCCCAAAGCCAATTTAATTCCTTCAAACATTTTGTCTAAGAGAATTGAGTCTTTAGGAAAATTATTGTATAAATTTTATCCAAAATAATTCCCTTAATGGAATTCCTTTAGGAATTTTGAAAATGACCCTTTACTCTCTGAATTACCCTTCAAATGTTTTTTCAAGGAATATATTCCTTCAAAAATTTTAAACATACCCTTCAAGCTTCTTGAAAGTGCCCTTTGAGACTTTTATGGTTACCCTTTAGGAATTTTGTAAGGGTATTTCCCACAAAACTTTACCCTATGAAGTAGACCCTTTAGGAATTTTCACCATAAATTAGAACCTTCAACTCTTTTGAACATTCCCTTTGGGAATTTTTTCTTGAGTATTTTTACACTACGAATGTATCCTTTGGGAATTTTTACCCCAAGCCTTTTCCTTTAGACTTTGTGTCTTGGACATCTTGTCCAACATAGAAGGCTTGAAATAATTACCCCAAGGGCATATGCCCTTTGGTCTCTCTAAAGTAACTCTTTAGAAATTTTGAAAATGACCCTTCAGGCCTTTTTTCCCTTCAATAAATTCCTTTAGGACTTTTGACTCCGGCCTTTTATCCTTCAGCCAATTCCTTTAGACATTTTATTCAAAACATCATGCCCTTCAACCCTTTTGAGACCATCCCTTCAAGCATTGATTGAGACATTTTATCTGATATAATTGAGTCTTTTAGAGAACTTTTATAGATATTTTTTTGAAATAATGCCCTTGCACAAAAATCTTGAAACAATTCTCCCATAATAATTGCCTCAAGACCAATACCATACTTTCAAGTGGCACCCTTACTTATATAGGATTTTCAATATGTTTTGAGCTTAATTTAATATTTTAGCCTAGGTCTAAACCATATTTTACTAATCCTAAGACCTTAGGCTAGAATATTCATGCAAGGTCCTTTATACTTATTTCCCAAAGTATTATGCTAAGCCATTTTGTGATTATGTTTATAGGAATAGGGAGTCCTAAGGAAATGGCACATGTCCAATTTGAGAGATTAAATTTGATTGTCATGTGAATGCCATTTGATGGTTTTGAGGATATCATTTTACAATCATTTGATTATCAAATTTAACTTTGACAGTGGTCAAACTTACAGTTTTAAATTTAACAGTCGCATGAATGTCATTGATGTTCATGAGGACATCATTTGATTATCACATGAAAATCAAATTTAATCTCATAAAGTACCTGTTTAGATTCAAATCAAGATCCTATGGTGTGCATCCACTTGGGCCTATTTTATCGAATGGTGTGAGAGTGAGTTGAAATGTTAAATCTCTATGAGAGTGACAAGTGTCACCATCATAAGATCCTAGTATGTAGATCTAATAGCTCATGAGAAGAAGCAATGAGCCTAGTATATAAGGATTGATGGTATGAGATCAACATGGAATTTTCAAAGGTCTTAGAACTAACAAAGAGCTATGAAGTGGCACACTCATGTTCCATCATGCAAGGGATCAACGATGCAAGTCCTAGGTGGAATTTTTCAAATATCCTACATTCAATCAGGTGTTGACACATATCACATTTCAAAAGCTAGCAGGGCAGTATGGATAGAATACATAGATATTTGGACACTTGAGTTATATCTATCAATAAATATTAGGTCTCATATTTAAGATAGAGCATACAAACACATGTCCTAATCCAAATGATGAATATAAAAGTGAAGATCCATATTTTATAAAAGGCACATGTGAGCATGTAATGCATAGTTTAAATTAGTTATGGCTAATAGTGGTGCCACTAGTTCTAAAATGTTGGTAAAATGATTTTGGTCCTTCATGTATATGTCAAAGTTTCATTTCAAGGTATCTAATATAAAAGATAAATAGGTTGTTCTCATAATGTATCTATTTTAGTTTTGGTAAACAATGTATCTATTTTAGTTTGCATATAGTTCAATCTATAATTGTTAAATATTACCTCTATCTTTATACACATGCACATGTTTCATAGCTTTGGTAAAGCCTAATTTAAACTAATAATTTTAAGTAGACATATGGTTTTAGATCATATTTAGAGCTCATGTTTTAACTATCACATGTAATGACCTTACATGAACTTGGAGGATGAGGTGACCCCTTATCCAAGTTTATATAAAAAAATTTAATCTAACTTAGATTTTGGTTAGAGAATTTTTGAATATAGGATCAATATTATTTTTGATCATCAACAAATGTGTTTGTGTATTTTCTTTCTAATTTTTGTGTAATTAGGTGTCACTTTATTTGGTTGTATGTTTCAATAATCTTTATTGTGTAAAAGATATGAATGGATTCTTTATTATTTTAATTGATATATTAATTTATAGATGTGTAACAATTATTTAAAGATTGGTAAATATATTGGTTAATATAATCAAGCTCAAATTGATTCATAATTTTGATTTTGAATGAGTGCTTTTTTGGATGTAGTTTTTTTTGTGTGTAACAAATACCTCAGATATTTCACTAGCCTAAGCCATAATATCCTGATTAAAGGTATGAAAAAGTTACATTAAAAGGAGAAAACTTTGCCTAAGGCTTATAAATTTACTACATCTTTATCTCCTTAAACTTATTATCCATATATGGTTATGTGTGTGCAATTGTATTTAGAAATAGGAATAGGTTCTAAGAGTACTTGTCCTATTAGAAACCAACTAGGGGAGTAGTTCTTGAGAACCATAAAATATTTTTTTTCTAACTTACCTTTCCATTCTTTTTTTAGTTTGTTTTCATATCTACCCACTTTAGATTATTAACAAACCTCCCATCCAACTCACATAGAGATTCACTACCCTTATTAAGAACCAAACCTCTATCCAAAAACCTTGTCAACAACCTACATGCCCTACACACTATTTCATCAATAGATTATAATAAACCACATACTTGTAACTCATACCCTAGAGTGGATTTGACCTCTATTAAGATCCTAAAATTTTAGAGGCTACCTTGTTAAATCATTGGTGTGTATAAAAATTGCATCAATAGGTCTAGAATGGCACTAGGAGGGCCATCACCCCCAATAGGAGTAGTTATCCTTTGTGTAAAGTTGCACTAGAGTCACATAGGAGAGTGACCAGATCTAATTCCCAAGATGGCTTATTAGTCTCACCCTTGACAAATCATAGGAGATAGAGAACTATGCCAACAAACCCAAATCAAAATAATCCACCTCTAGTATGGAACCCCTTACTTATAAGGAACCCTTTACCTATTAATCAACCAATGATTCAATAATAGCCCTGGTTAGTTGGATCTTTTATCAACCTCCCAGGATATGTGCATGGTTTATCTCAAAATCCCCAAAAGTAATTATCATCCTTTTCTTCTTCAAGAGCAAGGATAGCATAGGAACACATCAAATCAGTTAAATATGCTTTAAGATTAATGAATGTCATAAATAAAGATGTTACATGTAGATTATTCCATTTTACTTTAATGGATGCTACTTATGATTAGTATTTAAATCTAATGGAAAATTCCATCACTTCTTGAGATGAATGTCAAGTAGATTTCTTGTGTAGTTTGGATAGGTCACCAATCTTGGTTTGGTATACCAACACTTCACTGGTATGAAGAGGAAACCTAATGAGACCATCTATACTTTCAATGCAATATGGTATAATATATACAATTGGTTAACCCTAAGTTATAAACAAGAGGTGGCTTTAGAATTATAAATGTTTAATAACACCTTGGACCCTATCACTACCATTTTCTTGAGAAGATAAATTATAGATAATACTTTGGTTTTAGCATTCAAAGAGGCTGTCACCATAGATAGGTAGCTAAATCCTTACATTCATAGAGTGCCTAATGTTAATAATGGTTTTATATCACTAAATATGGATATATAGGCAAGGTAGAATGTCTTGGCATTCAATTAGAACCAATTATACATATTGGCTCCACTGACATAAATAATAGCTCTAAATTTTAGCTACTTGAACAATCATGCGATGAGCAATGGTTATTAGTAGAACTAGAAAATAGCTACACTTCCCACTACTATTTTATAAGGTACAGATTCCAAAAAGGTAGAACTAGATTCTATTCAGAAGATGTTCAAAGGTTGAGAAATGATAGAAAGATGGGTAATGTAAATGGTCCAACTGTCAATCAAGACATTGGATTTTAGAGATATAGTAGACTGTTCAATAAGCCTAAATATCCTAAAATGCTTCATGAAATTGACATAATAAAGATATATCTTCCCAATTAGTACATAATTCATAATAATTTTGAGCATGATGAGCTCAACTGTGCAGAATTTTATGTAGTATTGAAAATATTTCAAAGAAAGGTGGTTAAACAAGATCAAATGCATAATCCACTTGAGCATCATCTAGATCTTGGCTCTTATTACACTACCATATTCTTTGAAACTCATGAGTTTCATTTTTTAGGTGAAGATGACAATGATAAAGAGGACAACATGGACAAAGTTCACACTTTCCAATAGTTCTAGAGAGGTGCATACAATCTAAGGAATAATCAACCACTCACAACATTGATTCCTCTAAATACCATAGTGATTTCTCCTAATCCTAAAGAAGACAATAATCCACCCCCTCTAAAGTGCAATGATCAATATTAGAGAAAGGAAGAACCAAGTAAAGGAGGATACAACATTGTTGAGGATGTGAAGAAGATTAAGGTATATATAACTCTTCATGAGTTAGAACATATCATTGAATAGAAGGAGCTTCTCTATAAGTCCATTACTAAGAAGATGCCTATGAAGAAAGAAAAAGAATCCATAGACAAATCAAAATCATCTAATACCAACATCATCTACAAGAGCAAGCCAAAATTTCCACTCTTTTTGCTGACTATCTGGGAATTTGGTAAGAATATTCATAACTATTTAGTTAATTCTGAAGCATCTAAAACTATCATGCCTACATCCATATGTCAAAATCTTGGTTTGATACCAAGCACTTCAAATATTATAGTTTAATAATTGTACAAGTTAGTGGTGCCAATATTTGGAGAATTGAACAATGTATGCATTTAAGTATCATCTAAACCAAGAGTCTAAATGACCATTGATATTCTTGTGGTGGACATCCCTAAAGGCTATAGTCTATTTCAAGTAGGGATTGGACCAAAACACTTGATATCTATGTATATACTTTTCTCATATATGGCTACCATGGAGATGAATTACAAATTAAATTATAATTGATATAAAGTTGAGAATGAAGTATCCCATTACAGAGTAAAACATCAATAATAAATAGGTAAAGTATGAGTCACTCAACCTTGGTATTTATACTTTTACTACTCAAAATATAGAATATGAAGGTTTTAATCAGCTGTGGAATCTATGCTTTTATGGCACTAAATCCAAGTAAGGATCAGGCATGGGAATCAAGTTGATTAATCCACAAGGTAAGAAATTCTTAGTAGCATATAGGTTGTAATTTCCATGTACTAAAAATAGAGTTGAGTATGAGGCTTTAGTTCTGGGACTATAGTTCACACTCAAGAATATTGTTAATCAAATATCAATATTTGGTGACTCAGAGTTGGTGGTCAATAAAGTCAAAAATAAATACCAATACAAGTTGTATTTGAAGAGATACAAGCATATAGCATGGGACCTGATTGAAAGCTTTGAAGCTTTCAACATAATATCACTTTCTAGAGAGGAAAATTAGATTGGTTATTCATTAGCTAGTATTAATACTAATCTGGAGCCACTACAAGAATCTAAGGTAAAAAAATTCTCAATTAAATTTGTACCTTTCTTGTCTATTCTAGATAACATAGAAATTTTCTAGGTCTTCGATGATGACTAGTAGATTATTCAATTTTTTACCAATTTAGGGGAATTCAATTCCTATATTATCAATGACAAGGACATTAATCACATTTATCAATAGGAATTAGATAATGAAGGAATTATTCAACTTAAATATAATCAAATTTCATTTATCTTGATCTCTTTGGAGAGACTATTTGACATAAATACCTAGGCACAATAGCTAAGACAACTAAAACTCAATGAATCATACTTGAAAAAGGAAAATCTAGGAGATGAGCACAACCTACATTATGTTAATATTGGTCTCAGTTGTACCCAAAAGAGAGGTAGTGAGTGAAGTATATAATCACTTGATATAGGGATGTCATTTCCTAGACATATGAATATCTAAAAGTTTATGATCTACAGGTTATTACACATACAATTCCCTTGAATCTAGATCATAAAAAATTTAGACATAGGCAAAGACCAGTCAATCTTATTCTAGATCCTCTCATTTAGAGAATAGAGAAGCTTTTAAATGTAAAATTCATCTTCCTAGTCTGACATTCTACCTGGGTGGCCAATTTGGTCCCAATAATAAATAAGGTGAGATCATATTATGTGTGGACTTTAAAAATATGAACAAGGCTTTTGAAAATGACACTTATCCTCTACCTTCTTTGGATGAGGTGATATAAATAGTAAGTGGTTCTAAAATTATGTCCTTATTGGATGGATTTTTAGGATATAATTAAGTATTAGTGTAATATGAGGTTAGAATGAAAATAACATTAACCACAAAGTGGTGAACTTATGCATATAAGAGGATACCATTTGGCCTAATAAACATAGGATCGACCTTTTAACACACCATGAATCATGCTTTCAAGGGACTAACAGGAAAATGCATAAATATATACATGGATGACATTATAATATTTTAAAAGAATCAAAAGGACCACATAAGTCACTTATAGTCCATTTTCAAAAGATGTAGAAGGTTTGGTATTTCATTAAACCCAAAAAAGAGAATATTCAAAGTGACTAAAGGTAATATTTTTGGGTACATCATCACCAAGGATGGGATCACCATCTATCTATATTGAATTTAGGTGATTTAAAAAAGTTAGCCACCAAACAATAATAAGGAGCTCAAATAATTCTTTATAAAGATTAACTTCATAAGGAAGTTCATCTACAAATTTGTAGAGATCATCAGACCTTTGAAGTCCATACTCAAGCAGGATGCCAAAATAGAATGGAAAATTGAATTCCAAAAGCCTTAATACATTAAAGACACAATATCATAGGCTCTAGTGCTGATAAATCTAGATTTTAATAAAGATTTATACCTATACTTAATTTCTTCAAATAATTTGATTACTGCTACCATCATGCAGAAGAAAGATAAGACCTATCATCTAATCATGTTCATGAGCATAATTATGAAAGATCTAAAACTTAGATAATCTATGATTAACAAATAGATTTTTGACCTTATCAAATAAGTGAAATTTTTTTGGCTCTACATATTGAGAAATAAATTCATTTCCATCATGCTTGGTCATGTTGTCAAGCTCACCCTATCACATAATGAGCTAGGAGAATGATGAATCAAATGGATGACCAAATTGGAAGAGTTCAACATAGAGATCAAACATGTAAATATTGTTTAAGGGAAAGGAATTATTTAGCTTATGACAGAACTATATCTATGCATCATAGTTGAAGAGGTATGTGAAGCTCAAGTATCTAAATGATAATGGTATAGTGATATAATACAATATTTACTTATACAAAATTGTAATCCAGAGATAAATAGAGAGATAAAAAGATATTTGAGAATAAAATTTTCTTATTACATGATCAAAAAGGGAGTCCTCTATAGAATAAATTATGAATGTATTTATCTCAGGTGTGTATCTATAGAGGAAGCTAAATAAATCTTAGATAACTTGCATAAAAAATAGGTAGTGGTTATCCTTCTAGGAATACCATAGCCCATAAGATCTTAAGAATGGGCTATTACTAGCCAAAAATTTTCAAATATGCTCATGCTCATGTGAGAACATGCCATGAATGTCGAGCTTTAGCCAAGAGAGAAGTACACACAACAATGCCTTTACAGCCAGTTTTTGAAGGATGGTTATTTACCTAGTGGGGTTTAAACTTCATTGGTGTCATCAACCTAAATTCATTAGTAGGACATAAATTTTTTCTTGTTTCTATATATTATTACACTAGATAGATCAAAGCCATATCCATAAAAAATTGTAGAGCATAAGATGTGAATCACTTCTTAGAGGAACACAAAACAATCAGATTTGGCAAACCTATTTCTCTAGTTTGTGACAATGAACTAGATTTTATGTCAACAAAATTTATTAAATGGGCACATGACAACTAGTTCATTATCAAGTCAACTTCTAACTATTACTCTCAAGGAAATGGATTGGTAGAATCAATGAAAAAAATTGATTGATGCATTTAAGAAATCAGCTAGAGACAAGCCTGAGGACTGGCATAATTTATTGAAGTATGATATTTGGGTAGACTAGACTAGACATAAGAAAGACCTTAAATATTCACCCTTATTTCTAGGGTATGGATGCAAGCCTATGTTCCCAATTATACAAGAGTCACCCACTTATCAGTTTATTTAGGACTATATAAAATTGAGTGATAAATCATAATCAAGGTTGCTAGACATACTAGAAATGGAAGATTCAATGACTGAGGCCTCAAAAACATTAAAACAAACACCATAATTTGGTCAAGAGTTGGATTGATAAGAGAGTGAAAGTTAAAGCATTCATGATTTCATATCTAGTGCTACTTTGGTAGAAACCCCATGATAAGAAAGGACAACATGATAAGTTTTCCCCACTATGGATTAGACCATACTAGATTTTAAAGATTATGGGAAATAATGTGTTTCATCTAAAGGAACTATAAGTTAATGAACTTACATATATAGTTAATGGATAGTTCCTAAATCACTACTTCAGGGCTATACCATCTGTTGATGTTACTAAGTAATGAGGGATAGTTGAATGTAGTTGTAGGATTAGATTAGATTTTTTGCTTTCTTATAATAGTTATTTGCTCTCGTAGATTAGATTTACTACTTTCATAGACTATTTTCCTACTTTATAGATTGATATTTCCTACTTTTATTATTTTTCTTTCATAGATTAGATTTCATGTTTTCTAGATTTATATTTCAGTGCTTTATTATATTAGTTGTTCTTTGCTTTCTTTGACAATCAAAATTGTGTTTTCTTTGACAATAACCAAGTTGAAATCCAAACCAACTAATATTATCACTTATGGAAAAGGGGAAAACTAAAATCTTGACACTTTGGGACTACTTTACAGATTAGGTGTATTTTTGTGTTTTTTTATTCTTTAGGATGAAGGTAGGTAATCATGGATTATTCTTAATGGTGTCACAATTGAATAAGTTTACTAGGAATATGGAAGTTGCTCTCAAATTACTTCATGAAAATTTAGAAATTTTTCTTTTCTTTTTGGATTAAATGCACTTATCACATTAAATACCTATTATAAGTGATAATTTTGGGCATAGGTGTAGTTGGAAAGGATGTTCTAGTAATGATTTGTTTTATAATTATACCAGCTCATTGAAGTTCTAGTTCTTCTCTTTTCCATTCAAGAACAAAAGAAGATCAAAAGAAAAACAAAAGAAGAAAGAACAAATGGATTTAAAAGAGAAAGAGAAAATATAAAGAAAATCAAAAGGTTCACATTATGGAATAAGGTCAATGTACCACACATCATGATCAAAATAAAATAATGGAATGAGAAGAGAAGGAGCCCAAGGTATCTTTGTCAGAGCTATGGATGCCTAAATAGTAGCAAATTAATTTCTAATCTTCCCTTATTTTGAGCTTTAATAGATACTGGAATGAAACCTACAACCCCATCAAATATTTTGAAAAACTCATCACACTAGGGGTTAAATAAACTACATGTTTGACACACAAAGATCCAATAAATTAGAAAGCAAATATGTTGTGTGAATTAATTTATGATTCTCTTTCATTTTTCTAATCTATGTATTCTTTTGTGGCATACTTTATGATTGATTTAATATTTCAAACTAGATTTTTGGGTTCTTGAATACTTAGGAGTATTCCCCATATAAGTCATCACTTGTTGTACCTAACACACCCCTTTTTCATATAAAGAAGTGGGGACCCATGTTTTTTATAATATTGTCTTGATTTTGACCCCCCTCTTATATATGTTTATGAAAATTTTGGGAAAATATTATGATTTGACCTTTTATACTATGGCAAGATGGCATTGGTATTGCATTTACATGGACTAAATATTTTATTCTATTAGGTTGGTTATTTCAAGATAATTATTATGGACTTATATTTTCATTGACTATCCTTCTTTGGGAGTCTTTATTGGGATTTATGTTTTCAAGCTTTTCTCTTTGAAAATTATGTTCCACATGAATTATTCTTCGAGTTTATTGTATTGAATACTTTTTTTGATAGAATTTTCTCTTCACAAAATTTTCCCCATAATAATTATGCTAAAATAATTTCAATAAATCAAACTTATTCTTATAGACAATCTTATCGATACACTTTTTCTAACATAATTTGCTCTTCATAGAATTTTCCCCACAACAATTATGCTAAAACAATTTCCTCAAATTAGACTTATTCTTATGAACAATATTGATGATACACTTTTCCTAATAGAATTGTCATTTGCCCCTTTGAACCTAGCCTCCTGGCTTTGTTTAACTTGCCATTCAACCTCTTTTATATTGCCCTTCAACATTTATAAAGTAGATCCATTGAGACTTTTTTCATGGAAAAATTCCCTACAAAGTAGACCCTTTGAATTATTTCTAAATTACCCTTCAAAATTTTGACATTACCCTTCAAAACTTTTGAAATGCCCTTTGACCTTCTGAACTTACCCTTTGAGCTTTTTACAACATGTCCATCAACCTTTTTTTTTGTAGCCATTTTTCCTAAAAAAATTCCCTTAGACATTTTATAATTTCCATTCACCACCCTACACATTTACTTCAAAACTTTTATCCCACGCCTTTTCCTTTTTATCCTTTCCTTCAAACATTTCATCTAAGACACTTTCCCCAAGCCAATTGAATTCTTTTGGACATTTTGTTTGAGAGAATTAAGTATTCTAAAGAATTATTTTGGGCATTTTGTCCAAAATAATTCCCCTGATGGAATTCCTTTAGGACTTTTAAATATGACCATTTACTCTCCAACTTACCCTTCAAAATTTTTGTCAAGGACACATATTCCTTCAAACTTTCTAAACATACCCTTTGGCCTTCTTCAAAGTACCCTTTAGGATTTTTGTGGTTACCCTTCAAGAATTTTGTAAGGGGGCTTTCCCATCAAAATATACCTTATGAATTAGACCCTTTATTCATTTTTTCCATGAACTAGACCCTTCATTTCTTTTGAACATGCCCTTCAAGAATTTTGTCTCAAGGATTTTTACCCTATGAGCCTATCCTTTGGGACTTTGTGCCCCAAGCCTTTTTCTTCAAACTTTGTGTCTCAGACATCTTGTCCAACATAAAAGGCCCAAAATAATTACCCTAAGGGCATATTCCCTTTAGACTCTCTGAATTGACCCTTTGAACATTTTTAAAATGACCTTTCAACCAATTCTTTCAGGATTTTTATCTTGGGCCTTTTGTCCTTCATCTAAATCCTTCAAAAAAATTGTCCAAAACATCATGCCCTTCAATCATTTTGAGACCATTCCTTCAATCATTCCTTTAGACATTTTATCTGAGAAAATTGAGTCTTCAAGAGAATTATTGTAGACATTTTATTTTAAACAATTCCCCCACACAAAATTTTTGAAACAATTCTCCCACAATAATTGCCCTGAGGACAATACCATATTGCCAAATGGTACCCTTGCTTGTGGAGTATTTTCATTATTTTTTGAGCTTAATTTATGTTTTATCCCAAGTATGAACCATATTTTAATAATCCTAAAAACTTATCTTAGAATATTTATGTAGGGTCCTTTATGCTTATTTCCTAAAGTATTATACTAAGTCATTTTATGATTATGTTTGTAGGAATAGAGAGTGCTAGGGAAATGACATGTGTTTGATTTAGAAGATTAAATTTGATATTCATGCATATGTCATTTGATAGTCATGAGGATGTCATTTTATGGTCATATGAATGTCAAATTTAACTTTGTAAATGGTCAAACTTATGTGATTAGATTTGACAGTCATGTGGACATCATTTAATGGTCACATGAATGTCAAATTTAACCTCATAAATTACCCATTTAGATTCAAATAAAGATCCTATGATGCCCATTTACCCAAGTCTATTTTATTAAATTATACGAGAGTGATTTTAAATGTCAAATCTCCATAAGAGTGATAAGTGTCACCATCACAGGAGCCTAAAACACAGATCCAACAACCTATGAGAAGAAACAAGGAGCCTAGTACATAGGAATTGATGGTGTGAGATCAACATGGAATTTTTAAAGGTCCTAGAACTAATGAAGATTTTCCAAGTGGTACACTCACATTCCATCGTGCAAGGGATCAATAGTTTGAGTCTTAGGTGGGCCTTTTCAAAGATCCTAGACTCAATCAAGTGTTGACATGTGTCATATTTAAAAAATAGCAAGATATTATGGACAAAATATGTAGATATTTGGACACTTGAGCTATATCTATTGAGTTATATTAGGTCTCACAATTAAGTTTGAGTATGAACATGCATGTCTTAATTTGAATGGTAAAAATAAAATTGAAGATCCAAATTCTATAAAAGGCATAGATGAGCATGCAACACATAGTTCAGATTAGTCATGGATAATAATGGTGTCACTAGTTATAAAATATTGGTAAAATGATTTTTGTCCTTCATGCATATATCAGAGTTCTATTTGAAGGCATATAATCTAAAATATCAATAGATTGTTCTCACAACCTATAAAATAAAGCATGTATAGTTTTGGTAAATAGTGCATCTATTTATAGTTGGGATGGAGTTCAAAATATAATTGTTAAAAATTTCCTTTATATTTATACACATGTACATGCTACCTAGTTTTGATGAAGGCTAATTTAAATTGATAACTATAAATAGACTCTTATACAATTTTAAACCTTAGTTAGAACTCATGTTTTAATTATCGCATGTAATGACCTTGTATGAACTTGGAGGATGAGGAGATGTCTTATCCAAGTCTATATAAATAATTGTAATCTAACTTGGATTTTGGTCAGATAATTTTTGAATATAGGATAAACATTATTTTTGATCACCAGTGAATGTGTTTGTGTATTTTCTTTCTAATTTTTGTGTAGTTAGTTTTTACTTTCTTTTGTTGTATGTTTCAATCATCTTTAGTGTGTGAAACCTGTGAATGGATTCTCTATTATTTTGATTTATATACTAATCTGTAGATGTGTAAGAGTTTTTAAAATATTGGTAAAAATATTTGTTAAGATAGTCAAGTTCAAATTTATTCATAATTCTGATTGTGCATGAGTGCTTTTGTGGATGTAGTTTTTTTGTGTGTATGTAACAACTACCTTAGATACTTCACTAGCCCAAGCCATAATATATTGATTAAGGGTGTGCAACAACTACCCTGAAAGGAGTAACCTTTGTTTGAGTCTTGTGAATTTCCTACATATTTATGTCATTAGACTTATTAGCCATATTTTATTGTGTGTGTGTAATTACTGCTAATAATAGGAATAGGTTCTAAGAGCAGTTATCCTTATAAAAACCAACTAGGGGAGTAATTCCTAAAAACCATATAATCTTTCTTTTCTACCTTACTCTTCACTTTTTTTAGTTTGTTTTGAGATCTACCCACTTTATATTAGCAACCATCCACCCATCCAACTCACATAGATATTCACCACCTTTATTAGGAACCACACCTCTATCTAAAAACCTTCTCAACAACTTGCACGCCCTACCCATTATTCCATCAATAGGTTGTAACAAAATGCATACCTACAGCTCATGATTTTGAATGGATTTTTATTTCATTGAGATCTTAAAATTTTAGAGGGTACCTCATTAAGGCTTTGGTGTGCATAAAACTTGCATTAATAGATATCAACCTTTAAACCTATCCTGGTCTATTTTTAGACTAAGTTTTAAAAGATATACCTAAACATAAACTATAAGGAGTAGAAAATCACCGATTTTCAACTTTTAAAGTAAGAAAATATGTCTATTATTGAGTATGATCATAAGTTTTTAAATTTGATGTGTCATGTAAACCATATGCATTATGAAGAAACTAAGATTACTAAGTTCAAACTTGGGCTTTAATAAATACTAATGCACAAAGTCAATATGATGAACCCAAGGATTTTGGATATAGTAATTGAATCAACCTATAGGGCTAAGGAAAAATAAAAGTCTTACCAAAAGGTAAGACAAGTAGGCAATAGTCTAAAGCAAAGAAACTTTCTCCTGTAAATAATATCTTTTAAATATTAGATTAGAACTTCAAATTTTTAGGTGGTAATAAAAAATTTAGAAATTTTTCTAATCAAAATAAGTATTTCAAGTGCTATGGATCCTCTAAATCTAGTTCTTACAAAAAGGAACAACATCAAAATAACCCATATGGACCTTCCATGGGTGATAATACTATTTTGGTGGCATCTTCTAGGACTATTATTTATTGGGAATGGGTGATAACCACTATAAAAAGGATTATCCTAAACTAAAATTAGGCCAAACAATTAATCATAGGGTATATGATATTATTTATAATCATAATACTAATTTACAAGACACTCTAATTGAAAATTGAGGTATAATTAATGGTTTTCTTTTGACTATATTGATTGATTTAAGTGTAACAGATTGATTTATTTTTCCTTTTTCTACAAATAAATTTAATATTAAATTTGTCTTGATATGATAAGATTGGGAAGTTGAGTTTGGTACTAGAAAGAAAGGGCCTATTCTTGAGTGCCTAAAACAAGAAGAATTAAATCTTGGTATTTTTAAGACCAAGGTGAATCTTTTTCTCATGCTTTTAGGATATTATGATCTTATCCTTGGGATGGATTAGTTTCATGAACATCAAGCCACTCTTGACTATGTGGGCAAAAGAGTGTAATACACCAATGGCATTGGTCAAATTATGGAATTATAAGGCATGCAAGGGTTTATAAGATGAAAAATGATTTTAGACTTATAGTTAAAAAGAGCTGTTAGGAAAGGATGCAAGATTTATGCAATCCAACTATAGGAATTACCCAATGAAAAAGAGTTGGTACACACATATTTTCCTATTTTGATGGATTTTATGATGTATTTTTTGAAAATATTCTCAGTTTACCACCCAAGTGATAATTTGATTTCTCTATTGATATCATACCTAAATCTACCTTTGCTTCTAAAGCACCTTACCACATGAATGTGGCTGATCTACAAGAATTAAAAGTTCATCTATAATAACTTTTGGATAGTAGAAGCATCTGACCAAGTATGTCTCCTTGGGATACTCTGGTGGTATTTTTGAAAAAAGATGGTGCATTGAGGCTTTGCATTGATTACCTCATGATAAATAAGGTAAAAATCAAAAACCATTATCGTTTACCTAGGATTGATGACTTATTTGACCAAATGAAGGGTGGTGTAGTCTTCTCTAATATTGATTTGATATCAGGTTACCATTAATAGAGAATCAAGGAAGAGGAGATTCATAAAAAATCTTTTAGAACTCGATATGGACACTACAAGTTCATGATTTTGACTTTTGGCTTAACTAATGCACCTTCAACGTTCATGAATATTATGAATAGAATATTTAGGGACTTTTTGGATAATTTTTTGTTGGTTTTTTTTGTGACATTCTTATTTATTCCAAAAATGAGACTAAACATGATCAACACCTTTGTTTAGTCTTACAAATACTAAGCTAACATAAGCTATATGGGAAACTCTCCAAATGTGCATTTTATAAATCTAAAATTCATTAAATGGGGCATATTATTTCCAAAGAGGGCATCACTACTGATCTTGTAAAGATTTAAGCTATTCAAGATTGGTTTGTTCCTACTAATGTACATGAAGTGCACAGCTTCATTGATTTGGTTAGTTATTACTAGTGTTTTATTGAAATTTTTTCTAGTGTGGCCTATCCCATTACATTATTGTAGTGCAAAGGCAATAGATTGGTATGTATATCTTAGTGTGAGGAGGAATTTAATAAGCTAAAGTGGTTGCTTCAAAAAACACCTATCCTTATCATACAAAACCCAAATGGTAACTTTAAATTTTGGGCTAATGCTTTTAAAGAAGGCTATGGAGGCATCTTGACCCAAGATAACAAAGTTATGGCTTATGAGTCACAAAAATTGAAAGATCATGAAAAGAACTATCCTACGCATGACATGGAGCTTGTTGTCATTGTTCATGCACTCAAATAATGGAAATATTTTTTATTGAGAAAAACTTTCAATTTGAAATCTAATCATCGTAGTCTTGAGTATTTATTTTTTCAAGAAGATTTAAATGCATACCAACATAGGTGGCTTAAATTTTTGAGAAATTTTGACATAGGTGTATCATATGTCAAGGACAAGGAGAATCATGTGGTTGATGCACTTAATAGATTCATGTGCCATGTTTCTTTGTAATTGTTACAAGGAAATTTCATAAGTGTTATTTTGAAATATAAACTTGCTTATGTATTATGCCATGATGTAAGAGTAGGTTTGGTTAACGAGACTATATTAAAATGATTTGTGGAATTTTTTGTTGTAAATAGATGGCCTTATAAGTCATAAATACATAATTTATGTACTTAGTTTAGGTGAATTGAGAAATTTTATGCTTTAGTAAGTGCATACAACACCTTATTATTCTCATTAAAGGGTTAAAAAGATGATGCATGAGCTAAAAAACTCTATTTTTGGCCTACAATGAAGCATGATGTTGCTAAATTTATAACAAAATGCTTGGAATCTAGTGGGTTAAAATTGAGCATTATCATTTAAGAGGGATGTTTTACCCTCATGATATTTAAAGAGATAAGTGGTGGGTAGTCTCACTTGATTTTATTATAAGATTACCAAAATCATGCAATGAACATAATACAATACTTGTGGTGATTGATAAAGCCACTAAAGATAGCCACTTTATTGTTAAAAACTTAATAGATGATACTTTTGTGTTTAAATAATGCTTCATGAAATGGTTTGAATTCATGACATACCTAAAGTGATAATATAATGTTATGACAAGTTATTTACCTCAAGTTTTTGGCATACATTTATTACAACCTTTCGAACAATGTTGAATTTTAGTTCTTCATATCATCCAAAAACAAATGGGCAAATAGAAAGGCTTAACCAAGTGGTTGAATATATGATGTGCATGCATGTAATGGACTATTAAAATAAATGGGAAGACTACCTAAATCTATTTGAATTTACATAAAATAAATCTTACCATTCTACTATAAAGATGGCTCCGTTTGAAGCTCTATATGGGCATAATTGCATAACACTACTTGATTCAGATAACTTGGAAAATAGAGTTGTTGATGGACCTAATTTACTATTGGAATATGATAGGTAGATGAAATTAATAAAGTATAATTATAAAATATATTATTATAGGAAAAAGAGCTATGTAGATCAAAAGATATCCATGCATGAATTTAGCATGGGAGACAAATTTTTTCTTCATGTTAGACCGTAAAAAAGTTGTATTTAGTTTGGCAAGGCTTCCAAGTTAGCACCATGATTTGTCAAGCCTTTCAGCATTATGTAAAAGATTAGTCATATTATTTACCAAATATAACTTCCTCATTCTTTATCAATCATTCATGATGTATTTCATGTTACTTTGCTAAGATAGTATATACCTAAACCATATTAGGTTTTGGATTGGACTCATTTACAGGTCATAAAAGAGGAAAAGATATAGTTGGAACTAGCGAGAATCTTGGGCAATTATAATGTTAAGATGTGTAAAAAATGTATACATTAAGTTTTGGTGAAATGGGACCCATTAAGTGAAAGGATCACTACTTATAAATATGCTCATCTTTTCAAGTAGCATTATGCATGGCTTTTTGACTAAGCCACCAAGACGGTTCCCTTTCAAGAGGGGGTAGATGTTACGATCCCACCTTTTTATAATATATTCTATTATTATGAAATTGATATTATTTTTGTTATACTAAATTATTGATTGTTATTTTAGTTGGATTATATGTGGTACTTGTTGCAATAGTGTTAGGTTTTGTGCTTAATTATGTACTTAATTATTTCATGGACTTATTGTTGCATTCGATGATATTATAAATATATATTTATTTATTGATTTTTGATATGGTATGATTGATTTTATTTTTGGTGGTTGTAAGCGATAGGTAGATGTTGGAGGATGTACTCCTAGAACTAACATAATTTTGAGTAAGTCAACCATTTTCGATAGGTATACTTATTTAATTTTGTTTTCCATACTTTGGACACCTTGATTGGTCGTTATGATTGTCAATTGTCAACTTTGGCCCTTGTACTTATTGATTATTATATTACTTTACCTAGTTGATTTTGGTATACCCTATCTGATGTCGTTATTTATCATTACTTACCATTATTATTATTGTGGTTGTAGTCTTCATTCCATCTTACACTCAACTCCATTTTTATCCTCTCGCATAAGCTTCTATTAATTTCTTCATCCCTTCGATGATCCTATTTACCTATGTAGATGTGTTACCTAAGACCTACCTAGACCTAACATTTGATACCCAACACCCCCATTTGGACTAAACCCTTTGACCCTATAACACATTATACTAAAGTGGTGGCATGTCATTTAATTGATTGGTTATATTAGTGGCATTGACTACATGTTACATGGTTTATTTAAAGGTTTAAGTATTTTATTTAAATTGACATATGTTGATTATGGTCATGTTTAACACTATTTAATATGGTAGATGGTATTACCAGTGAAGCTTATATTATTAATCCATTTGATTAATGTTAAACATAGAGATTAATACCTAACCTATGTTCTTATTGGTTAGTATTTGGATTAATGACTAACTTCTCCAGATGGGTGATTAATGGAATACCTTAAATATGGAGGGTTTTTGTCTCCTCCCATTCAATGCAGACATTGAATGGGTATGGGAAAGTGAACAAAAGGAATGGGGAGTTGGGATGGTGGATAGAGGAAGTTTATGGGGTTAGGAAAATGAACTAATAGAGGGGATAACCATAGAAAGTTTGGCTAGTTTTAATGGCAACCATGATAGACTTCAAATACACAACAGTGCTTCGAAATAATATATAGGTTTTTAATCTATCTTGGCTTTTGGGAGTTCTCTACAATATCAAGTTAGAATTATTTTTTAATTATTTATTTACTATGCAAATTTGGAAAATAATGTTAAGAGGCTATTGATGCAACCAAAAGTCTTAGGACTTTTGGATGCATATGCAGACCCCATAGATCTATATATCGACATATATAATTTGTATATGAACTTGAAAATGGATATATATACGATATATGGTTGTTCTAGTTCTAATTATTTTTTTTATTTTTATTTTTTTTATTTTATTTTTATTTTTTATTTTTTATTTTTTTTGTGGATTTAATGATTCAAATCTACATGCAAATGTTTTCATTGGTTTACATGTTATGTGTTAGTTTCTTTGAATTGTCATGATTTTATGATTTTCATACCAGTAATATAAAATGTGTGGATTTACTATGTGTAGCTTGTTGATTTAAATCCAACTATGTATTTACACCAAGATTTAGATGGGTTAATAAAGAAACTTTTTTTAACTAATAGCATATGCATGTAAAAACCTATACGATGTTTTGCCAATAGTAATTGCATTTTTTTCCTTATACTATGTGGCACAAGTTCATGTCTTAGATATTAAATTTTTGTGTCAACTTGGGTGGTTAAAACCACTTGCATATATATATATATATATATATATATATATATATATATATATATATTCTCATTACAAATGATTTTGTTGAAATATGACTATGTTTTTATTTTGAATGATGACTTCAATTTTCCTTAAAATGGTGACTATGTTTCTTTGTGTAGCATGACTCAACTGTGTGAGTGTTTTATACCTTCTTTGGGGTATGTCATATTTCATTATATCATTTGTGTCATTAAATTCAAATGATGAAGTGATCTGGGTTGTGTTTTGTGTGAGCTCCACTATAAAATGGTTTACATTTGTTTTACTAAGCCTTGTCCCTAATATGAGTCTTGTGTCTTCACTTATGTTGATTCTCATAGTCATTTTGTGTCAAGTTTATGACTGCATAATCTATTAAACTTATTTTCACTTGAACCTTTGTCAAGGTTGAATGGGTTATTTGATTACTATGTTATATTTGGATGATTTACGAAATTAGAGGTGATTGTGTTATATTTTATATTTTATTTGAGTATACTTTGTGACTTTAAAATTAATCAAGCCACTTTTTGATCATTGCTTTTTTTAATGATTATTTTGATTTCATTTTAACAATTATATCAACTATTTTATTTTTTACATTGAATACATGGTGTATATACATATGTTAACTAAATATGCATATATTTTTATCATGGCTTGAAGTTTTATTTGATTAGGGTTTTTACCAATTTGGATTTGAGATTATGTTTTAAGTTTTTTGGTGGTTTGAGTGGGTTGTGGCCTTAGCATTGATTGGGTCTCTTAGTTATATTTGATTGCATAATATGTTATGTTAGATAACTAAAAATTGGATTGTGGTTAGTGTTTTGATTAAATTCATGAATTTGTGTGTTGGTTCCCATGCTAGACTTAGTAACCTAACTCTATTAAAATGGCACAAATATGAATGAGATTTATTCTACCAAACCTAGGAGGGAGTTGGACAAGTTTGGAGTTATTTAGGCACCTTTATGAGATGTTTTAGTTATATCAATTCTTTGAACTCCCATTGAATTACTAACCTATATTGAGTTATTATTCTAGTTTGTTGTATTATCCTATACGATATATTATGATGGTTGAATAAATTAAGATTATTAAGGGATGTTATATGGTTTATTTTTTTGGATCGATTGTTTTCTAGTTATCATTCCTATACTAGACCTAAATACATAAATGGGTATATATTAGTATTTTGGAAAATTAAGGGTTGACCAAAACTTGGACAAGGATCCAAGAAGGTCAATAATACAAATATAAAATGGATTAAATTTAATCCATTTATATTATTTGATATATTGGGATTAACCTTCCCCACTTTCAATCTATACTATAGATGGATTAATTATTCCCATCTCACTTCATAATGATATAATTGTGGTTCATGTATCCTTTATTTTGAGATGTCTCTTTTGGTTGGAAATTTAGTTTCACAAAATTCACTTCATGTTCTCGATTACCACAACCACCATCTTATTGATGGTTGGGGTGGTGAAGGCCATTGATGGTTGGGATCATAGGGCTAGTTGGATGGGTTTGTCCTAATCATTTCATCCATTATTGACTCCATGCTTTGATTATTTCACACATTCGTAATGTAAGATGGTAACAATTTAATTTGTTAAGTTATGTTTAATTACTTAGTATATTTTGTTAGCATTGATATTGAGTTAAATATTGTTCAATTACTTAACATATTTGGTTAGCATTGATATTGAATATGTTAGTATGTAATATTTATTATATAGATTGATCATGTTGAATACTAACCTATATTACTAATGAGCTACGAACTAAATTGGAAGTTGAACATTGTCGAAGGGTAAGACAGTTAATGGCTGAAGGTGATATATTTTAGGTACCTTAATTATTATATAGTGCATTTAAATTTTAAATTAATTAAGAGTTTTGCTATTATTTTGATTTTTTTATTTAGGTTAAAAGGGGGATTTTTTTGAGCTAGGGTCACCAAACCCTAGAATTACATCAACAAAAAGACAAACCAAAGCAAGACATAGTCCAAAAGAAGTAAAATAAAAAGAAATAGAACATAGATAGCTAAAGAATAAATGATAAATAGATCTAATAGATTAGCTTATTCTATGCTTTTAGAAATGTCTTCCCAACATGCCTTCATGTTTATAAGGTTTATATCAATTTGTTTAATAATAATTTCATAGTCAATGTTGTGAAATTTGTTTTTGCATTAGCCCTTTATCTCTTCTCTTTTTCCTATGTGGTTGGGGTTGAATAAGTCTTTGAGATGTGCTCAAAGGTTTTCCATAGTTTTTATATCTTCATTCATTGTATCTTTGTTACAATTAACTATGAAAATAAGTTTGTTATGAATGTTTTCATTAGTATGCTCAAGAAGGTCCACCTTAAAGCTCAGTCTTTGGAACTATAAATCTTCCTCTCTATCATCACATGCTTTGGACATCTTTTCATTTTCCTACTGTATTATATTCATCTTGATTTTTAGGCTTGAGATTTCCCACATGAACCACCTCATGAGGGATTTTTTAGGTCTAACTCTTCATTCAATTTATTAGTATTCTCCCTTCCATTGAAGGACTTGACAATTTGGTTAAAGTCTTTGTTTCTATTATTTTGTGTTTAGGCAGTCTCCTCTTTTTATATATTGTTAATTTATGTCTTCTCCTTCTGATGATTAGTCCCAGAATGTGTATCACTTTGTTTTGTATTTTTGTCCTTCTTTATGTTACAATATTCCCTCTCTTTTCTATCACTATCCACAACTACAAATTTACTTTCCCCCTTTTTAGAGAGAGAAGCTTGTTGTCTTTTGAAACCCTTCCTTTCAGGGTTTTCTTTGATTACATTGGTGAGTTTGGGGGCTCCTCTAAGATGCTTTTTTATACTCTCCTAAACCTTGTTGGTCTCTTCACCTTTTATGGCATTTTATTTACATAACCCTTTTAATTTTCTACCTACTTCCCTACTCATAACTATTGAATATTTGATCCAAATTCTCCTTATATTTCATAGGTCCTCTAACCCTTCTTTAGTTTTTTCTTCCTTTTTTTGGGTTAAATCTGACATGATTTGATTAATTCCTTTAAATTACTTATATATGATAAAAATAACTCCCTCTTGTCTTGGGGTTGTGTAATTTCCAATTTTGAATTTTTTAATAGAGTTTTCCAAGAATTTAAGGATGAAAAAAGGAAGGTTGAAAGCAATTCCATGTCTAAAGTAGTTTAACATTCTAAACATGGACCACCTGAATACATTATACCAACCCTCTAAAGTAGCATATTGGATAAGGTGAAAAGTTACCTTAGCATATGGTTTGGGAAGGGATTTCATATTAAATCCATTATGGATTCGATCCAATTTTTCTCCATCTTCCAAAAATCTCTATTTATTAGGTTTATAGTCTTTGAGAGTATAGTAGCTTTTGGTTTCCTCAATGATCAATCATGTCACATGGGTAATAAGCTCCCCTATGATTTCAACTCTAACCCTATTGATGGTTAGTATCCTTCTTCCTAGGCCCTAGAAAAGTAGATAGATATGTGTCTATAAAATCCTTCAATGTTCTCCATGAATCTAGTAAGACCACCCACCGAAATATCATTCTAAACTTTGTTATTTCATCTAAGATCTAATTATAACTTGGGATCAATTCTTGTTGGGTAAGCCCATGTTGATTATTTAATTCATGTAGGATGCTAGGTTTCCATTTTTGCCTCCTCTATGTATCCAATTTAAATAATTATTAAAAAGTCTACAAGTTGAATTATGCACCTCAACACGTTCCTTCACTTTTTATAGAAGATTCTCCCTAGAATCGTTGGAAACTTAGGGCCTAAATTCCTAATTTATAACCAAAGGATTAACTCCCCCTAACCAAAAAGGAGAGAATAATGGTACTAAATTTCATTAGGCATATTTTATCCCTCATTAGTAATTCATAGTAATAAATCTCTAGATAGATCTTCATGGACTAGCCAAGTTTTGAAGCCCACATTACCAATTCCCTCATTTATAAACCAATATGCAATTCCATTACCTTCTTTGTATGTGTGTTGGATGCACACCTATTGAAAGGAGTTGATAATGTCCTTATCTTCATCAATTATATGCATTATGGTATATCTTGGGGGATGTTTTCCATTTAAACAATTGATAATGTTCATAGAATCCCCTTCTACCTCTAGATTTTGAACATTGAATTATTTGGCTAATCTAATGTCCCATAAAGAAGCTAAAGATTCCACCCAATGGTTAGTATTTATGCCCATATATCTTACATATTCCACAATAAAATTCCATTTAGCATCTCTGATGATTCTTTCACCTCCTATAGTTTTTGGATGCCCTTTTGAAGCATCATCAAACTTAAGTTTCATCCATCCTTCAAATGGAACTTTCCACTTAGTTCTCTTTCAAATTTCCTCCTTGGGATCAGATTTTCCTATGACTGACAAATCAATCTACCAATTTTGATCAGGAATTCATTCAAAATTATATAGTTCCTTGCTTTTTTCTAATTTGGATAATATTGTAATTTTCCTTTATGGCTATGAAAATTCTTTCATAAGTCACTTTATTATTGCTCCTCTTATCTCTATTTTTTTTTTCTAGCTCCCCATAGCCCCCACCATATATATGGAAGGGTTAGATTCCATATCAACTCAAGGTGAGGATTTTTAAATGGAGAGGTCCAAGACATCCAAATTTCTATGGGAGATCCTAGTTGGACCCATGAAATGTTGAATTTCCTCAAAAAGAAATTTCAAACCTTTTGTGTGAATGTGAAATCAATGAGGTGGTGATAGACAATTTTGTTCTCTTCTTCACATAAGACACATATGTTGGTTATAATGCATCCTCTTTATCTTAGTTTATCAACCATTAATATCTTCCCATGAATGGCTAACTAGGAAGAAAACAAATTTTTGGTGTAAGGAATTTATTCCATACTCATTTCTCACTTACCTCAGTTTTTTGAGTTTAAGAGATCCTATCATACCCTATTTTAAAATTTTAGTTTCCATCAAAAGAGTCATTACAAATCAGCTTGTCCTTCCTATCAATTTCAGTAATGTGGATGGTATAGAAGTCCTTGTTCAACTCATCTAATTTAATCTATTCATTTTGGTTAACTCCATCCAAGCTAAGAATAGTCCAAAGTTTAAGATTATTTCTTGTTTGCCAATAGTCTAATGTGAACTATCCATATTTTAGCTTTAAATTTTCCTATATGTGTTGTTTAATATTCCTCTAAATGGGAATCAAAACCATGTTCCATTTATCTCCCCAAAAAATTATACTCCTACAATTTCCCACATGCCAAATGGATCCTTCCAAAATGACATCTCTATTTTTAGTTATAAAATTCTAGATGTGAGACCCTTTAATAAAATGATCTTGTTTCAAAATGGTGATATAATTCCTCCATTATAGGTATTTTTGAGATAAGATCCTTTCCCAAGTTGAATTAGTTTCTATGAATCTCCACACAAAATTTGAGATCATTGCTTTATTGATCCTTTGGAGATTTATTATGCTTAATCTTCCATATATTTTAGTATTATAGACTTTATTCTAGGCTACTAGGTGGAATTTACTCTTTCCTTTAGAATCAATCCATAGAAAATTTCTTTGAATCTTTTTGAGTGTTTCTTCCACTCCTTTTGGTATTTTTAAAAGAGATAGAGTATAGATTAGGAGGTTTTGTAGAATATATTTGATGAAAACAACTTTTCTAGCTTGAGAAAGGAGTTTTCCTTTCCATCTTGAATGTCTTTTTTGGAATATTTCAATTAAAATATTCCAAGAATTTATTTAAATTTGATATTTGATAAAAGGCACACCTAGATATGTGGATGGTAGATTTTTTTATTTGTCATCCAAAAATCCTTACAATCCTATTTTGTCTTACCTCTGTAGCGTTGAAAAAATACAGTGAACTCTTATCAAAGTTGATCTTATGATTGGATTCCTTTTCATACATGACCAAAACTCTTTTTATAGTCCTTTCTTCCTAGATTGAAGCTTCAGTCAATAAAATAGTGTCATTTGTGAACTGCTAAGGTGTAACAGGCTCTACATACCTAACTAGTTTGAAGCCTCTTAGTTGCCCATCCACTAAAGCCTTAGATATGTACCTACTCAGTGACAAAGACATAATAATGAATAAGAAAGGAGATAGATGTTCTCCTTGCCTTACTCTTTTATCACTTCTAAAATAACATTAAGCCACTTCATTGACTAAAATAGAGAACATGTAAGTAGAAATGTAAGCTATTATATTTTTTTAAAAATTGTCATTGAAACCAAATTGATTCATCACTCTATCTAGGAAACTCCAATCTAATATGTCGTAAGCCTTGGCCATATCTAATTTGAGGATCATGGTCACCTTTTTACTATTTTCCATAAAATGTATAGCTTCATGCACAATAATAACTCCATCTTAAATTTGCCTACTAGGGATAAATCCTCCTTGTTTAACTTGAATGATTTTCTCTATGATAGATTGCATTTTCATAGAGATGAGTTTAGTGATGATTTTGTAAAAGTAATTGTATAAACTGATTGGTTTGAAATAAAAAAAAATCACCACCCCTTCTTTCTTAGGGATGAGTATGAAAAAAGTGTGGTTAAACTCCTTGAGAAGTTGTCCCAAATCTAGGAATTCATTGACTATAATAGTGACATCTTCACCTATGATGCCCTACAAAATTTTAAAGAAAGCAATAGGTATCCAATCTAGCCCAAGTGCTTTATCTAGGTTCATTCTATAGATGAAAAACTCAAGATCTTCATTAGAAGTGGGATCCATTAACATTATGTTATCTTCTTGGTCTATTAACTATGGAATGATGCTCAAGAATTCCTACTCAAAGCCAATGTTATTTTTGAAATCATTCTTATATATTCTTGTAGAAAAGTACACAAGCATTATTAACCTCCTCTTGATCATTGATGAGGTGTCCCTCCTTATGGATAATCTCCCTGGTAGCACTATGTTTCTTGTGCTTGAGAGTGGACAATTGAAAAAAAATTGTATTTTTATCCCCATATTTTAGCCATATATTCTTGTATTTTTCCTCCATAGTAATTCTATTAGCAATTAAAAATATTTAAACTATATTTAATATGACCATAAATTAGATCTAAATTATGCACTAGCAAACATCATAGAAACATTCCTTAAATCATAGTTATTATCAAAGTATAAATGGGGAGAACAAGATAAGAATCACACATAACACAGATCTACCATGGTTCACCCAATGTGGGCTACATCTACCAAGAAATTCCTTAATAAAAATTCTAATAAAAAACAAGATTACAATCAAATCTCATATAGATATAATATCTCCCATAGAAAATGCTACACTTTCACCTACACCTACACAATACTATATCTCACAAGCTAATATACCACACCTTACAATAAACACCTACATTTTGTAAAAAGCATTTGTAGTTTGACTATGATCCTCAAAGCCATACTCTACAAATAAACCATCAACCTATAAAGGTTACATCACACCTGTATATATAAAAAACCAAGGGAAAATCCACCAAATAAGGAGAAACTCACCATGATTATCCAAGATAATAATAATCCACTAAAAGACACCTCAGTTCCACCTAAGAAAGCTTATCCAAAATCTCCATCAAGAAATAACACACCAAGTCTATCTCTCCTCCTTCAAAGGACACATTTTTGAAGAACATGTGATCATAACCAACTCCTTAAAATAAGGAAAGCATTCCCTTTTCCAATAAAAAACTAAATCCCTAAGATTAAGGAAGTTAACATGGAAAATAGGCATTTAACAACTAACTCCACAAAATATGGAAACATAAAAATTAGAGATATAAAGAATATTCCATTTAAATGTGGAGTAAGGTTCCACAAAAGGTGGAGTAGGTAAAATTGTGCTCCCCACATTTGTGGAGCTCTCTAGTCCCAAAAAATATATCCCTTTGGTCATGTGATATCCAAAAAGGGCTCCACACTCAATAATATCCCACTTAGAGATGATTTCTCCTTAATAGAATCTATCACTGCTCCATGACCACTAAGGCTAACCATATCTGAACATAGCCTCAACTTGTCTAATGTGACCACCTTGGTTATCATATCCATAGGATTTTGACTAGTATGAATCTTCTCTAGATTCACCAAGTTCTCCTCCAAAGTTGTCCTAATGAATTAATAATGTAAATGAATGTGTTTCATCTTTGAGTGGAAAGTTGAGTTCTTTGCCAAATGAATAACACTCTAAATATCATTGTGTAGACTCCCAACTTCTTGTTCATGCGTTAACTCTTGAAACAACTCTTATAACCAAATCATCTCCTTGCTAGCCTCTATGGTAGCAACATATGTTTCCTCTATGGCTGACAAAGCCATAACCTTCTATATCCTAGAAATTCAACTAACCACTATATTTCTAATAGTAAATATATAACTTATCATACTTCTCCTGCTATCAATATGTCCTATTTTATCCAAGTCCACATAAACATGCAAAGTTATATCTAATCCTTCATAACATAATGCAAAATCCATTATTCCTCTCAAGTACCAAAGAATCCATTTCACTGCTTGCCAATGCTCATAACCTAGATCACTCATATATCTGCTCAAAACTACCATTACTTGGGTAATATCCATCCTATTACAAACCATGGCATACATCAAGATTCCAACTACCGATGAGTAAGGTACCTTGGACATCTTTTTCAAATTTTATCTTGGGACATTGCTCCTTTTATAATCTAAAGTGGCCTACCAAAGGAGTGCCAACATATTTAACATCCAACATGATAAACCATTCCAAGAATTTCTTCACATACTCTAATTAGGATAAAACCAACTTCCTTTCCTTCGTATCATGAGTAATCCTTATACCAAGGATTTGCTTTGCAGCGCCCAAATCCTTCATAGAAAAGGAGTCACTTAAATGTTTATTAATCATATGAATATGATATATGTTCTTTCCTGAAACTAACATTTCATCCACATACAATCATAATATAATAAAGGAACCATCATCAGAATGTTTGATGTACACATGATTGTTATAACTACACCGTTGATATTCTTATTCCAACATAAAATAATCAAATTTTTTATAACATTACGGGGAGCTTATTTTAGGCCATAAAATCTCTTATTTAGTATACACACATAGTTCTCCTTCTCTTTGACCTCATATCCTTATAGCTACTTCTTATTCAACTCTTCATCCAAATCACCATGAAGACAAGCAGTTTTCATATCTAACTATTCTAAGTGCAAATCTTCAACTGTAACTAAACCAAGAATAGTCCTAATAGAAGTCATTTTTACAATAGGAGAGAAAATATCATCAAAATCAATTCCCAATTTTTGTGTAAACCCCTTGACCACCATCCTAGCCTTATACATTTTTCTCCCTTCATCCTCTTCTTTTATTATGAAGATCCACTTATTTGGCAATACACTCTTGCCCTTGGGTAGCCTTACCAAAACCCACATTTGGTTATTCATGAGAGATTTCTTCTATTTCATCCTAGCATCTACATGTATTAATTCCTCATAACACTCTAGTTCTCTATTGTTAGTGAGTAAAAAATAATTCAAAAAAGGAGAAAAATGTTCAAGTGTTCTTCTTACACTAGAAGACCTTATTACCATAAGAGTTTGGGGTCCTTGTGTATAAGGTTCTTGAATTGAATCATTGGATACTTTTCCATCCATAATATCATCCAATACTATGTAATCTTTATATTACTTTTCTTATTCTTGTAACTGATTCTTATACATGACTTTTTCATTATAGACTATATCTCTAGACTGAAATAATTCCTTATCTTTAATGCTCCATAAATGAAAACCAAATTCATCCTCACCATATCCAACAAATGTGCATTTCTTTGATTTTGACTCTAACTTGGTCCTATCCTCTTTCTTAATGAGATTAAAAGCCTCACATATAAAGACTATAAGAAAATAATAATCAACATTCTTACCAGACTAAGGTTGTTCAGGAATTCCTCCATCCAAAGGCATCGATGGTCCTATGTTAATCACATATACTATTATGGTAACTACTTCTACCCAAAACTATAAAATCAACCTTGCATGTAATCTCATGCTCATAGCACATTTCATTATTGTTTTTTTCATCCTTTCAAATACCCCATTCTATTGTAGAGTTCCTAGAATTGTCCTTTGCCTATGGATTCTATTGTTAGTATAATAATAAAAAAGCATTACTATAATACTCACCTCCATTATCTGATCTAAGACATTTCAAATTGATACCTAATTCATTCTCAACCAAGTCTTTCCACTTCTTAAAAGTGTTAAATACATCATATTTCTTTTTAATGTAATAAGCCCAAAATTTCCTAGTTGCATCATCAATAAAGTGACATAATAATTGTAACCACCAATAGAAGATACTTGAGCTAGTCCCCATACATCTGAATGTACCATCTCTAACTTGTGCTCTTTCTTTGTTGATCCAACTTTCAATAGCTTAACCCACTTATATTTTCCATACACAAAATTATCACAGAAGTCTAGATCTATGTATTTTAATCTAGACAGCCTATCTTTTAAGATCTCTATGCTCTTATGGCTCATATGACCGAGCCTATAGTGCTACATAGTTGCATTTCCATATTCAAATACTAAATCAAAATAATCAAAACTACTAGTCAAATATAAAGTACCAACTTTCTTACCTCTTGATGCCACAAGAGAACCTTTGGTAACTTTCCAAAAAACTATAGTAAACATTACCGAACATCCCTCACTACCAAATTGCCCTACTAAAACCAAATTTCATCTTAACATAGTCATATGTCTGACATCCTTAAGTAGTCATGTGTTTTCATTCTAAATTTTAACTTAAACACAACCTTTCCCTACTATCTCACATGGTTCATCATCACCAAGATAAACATGTCCTAAAATCTCTTGAACATAATTAGTAAACAATGCCTATATGGGGTGGCATGAAAAGAGGCCCATAAATCTAATACCCAAGACTCAAAAAAACTATCCATAGAAATAATTAAGGCATATTGACATGATTTACCTAATGTTACATTTAACTAATTCATTTCCTCCTTGTTGGCATTCTTATCCTAAAGTGACCAATAATCCTTCTTTGAGTGTCCACTCTTCCTATAATTCTAGCATATCATCTTAAATCTAGATCTAGATTTAGATCTACCCTTTGACTCTCCATGGTTACCTTTGTTCTTATCCTTTTTCCTCCCTATAGTATCAATAGATAAATCATTACCTAAAGATGATTCACCAGTGCTTTTCCTTCACATTTACTCACTAAGAATCACACCTACAATATCCTCAAAATTTAAGCTTCCCTTAGTAAGGACTGCATTACTCATAGCAATAACTAAACTATCCCAACTATCAGGCAAAGAACACAAAACCAAAAAATCTCTAACTTTATCATCAAACTTAATTATAATAGAAGTGAACATACTTACAACTGTATTAAAATAATTTAGATGATTAGCAATTGAACCATTCTTATACATTTTCATGTTAAACAATCTTTTCATAAGAAAAACTTAATTAGAAGTAAAGGGTTTCTCATACAATTTCCCAAGTTTATCCATGAAATCCTTTATAGTTGTCTCATCAAAAATGTTAAATGTAATATAATATGTAAGTCATAATTCTATGGCTCCTAATTCCTTCTTGGCAAGTAATGACCAATCCACATCACTCATACTTACAGGTTATTCTACTTTCCCCTCCAAGGGGAGATGAAACTCCTTCTGATATAGGTAATATTCTATCTACATTTTCTAGAAACCATAATTTTTACCATTAAAATTCTCAACTCTAAATCTAATCTCTTCTCCCATAGATCCCACTCAACTTAATAATCTTCTTGTGATTTACCACTTCAACAAAACATAATCAATGGCTCTGATACTAGTTTTTATGAATTAAAAAACTTTAAACTATATTTAATATGACCATAAATCAGATCTAAATTATTCACTAGCATGAATCATAAAAACATTCCTCAAATCATAGTTATTACAAAAATCATAAATGGAGAGAAGAAGATAACAATCATACATAACACAGATCTGCCATGGTTCACCTAATGTGGGTTACGTCTACCAATAAAGTCCTCAATAAAAACTATAACAAAAAACAAGATTACAATGAAATCTCACAAAGATAGAATATCTCCTATATAAAATGCTACACAAATGAAATACTACACTTTCACCTATACCTGCACAATACTATAACTCATAAGTTACTATACCACACCCTATAATAAACACCTACACTTTAAAAAAACCATCTGCACTTTGACTCTAATCCTCAAAGCCACACCTTGAAAATAAACCATCAACCTATAAAGGTCACATCACACACACACACACACACACACACACACACACACACACACACACACATATAACAATCCAAGGGAAAATCCACCAACTGAGGAGATACTCTCCATGCTTATCCAAGATAAACATCATCCACTAAAAGACACCTCAGTTCCACCTAAGCAATCTTATCAAAAAGCTCCATCAAGAAGGAACACACCAAGTCTATCTCTCCTCCTTTAAAGGACACATTTTCTAAGGGTGTGATCACAACCAACTCCTTGAAACAAGGAAGTCATTCCATTTTCCAATAAAAAAATAACTCCCTAAGATCAAGGAAGTCAACATGAAAATAGGCATCTAACAACAAACTCCACAAAATATGGAAACATAGAAATTAGAAATACAAATAATATTCCACTCACATGTGGAGCAAGGTTTCACAAAATGTGAAGTAGGGAAAAATGAACTCCCCACATTTTTGGAGATCTTTAGGCCCCAAAAATATATCCCTATGGTCATGTGATAGCCCCAAAGGGCTCCAAACTCAATAGATTCTTCTCTAGCTACTAATGTGTGATAATTGCAAAGAATTTATTTTTCTCTACTCTGAATTTGAAGATTATACCCCTTATTTTTAATCTCTCAATTTTGGCCATTTCATCTTTAAAACCTTTTTCTACTCAAAAATATTACCAAACACCTATTTATTCCACTACTTGAATTTAATTTTGATCTTTTTAAAATTTCATGCAAGGTTAAACATGGCTGACCCTCTATTATTTTTTGTCCACCATTCTGACATTCTATCTTGAATGGCTAGATGGGTAAACTACACATGCTCCATGAAGAAAGGGTGATTATGTATATTTGATTTATAATCATTAATGTTTAGTTCCAAGGGTGAGTGATCCAAACCAATTTTTGGAAGAGATTTAAGGGTATGGTCTTTATATTACAACCAATCTATAGAGATGAATATTCTTTCTAATCTACTTTAAATGAGGTTTTTGTTGAGTCACCTATTTGACCAAGTATATTTAGGACCTTGAAGCTCAAGATCTAAGACTCCTAAGTCTAAAATAAATGAATCAAAATTCTCCATATTGTCCCAACAACCAAAAATAACCCCTTTTTTATCATCAAGGTGTAGGGCTCAGTTAAAATCTCTAGCTAAAATCCATGATATTTAATCATAATTACTTTTAAAATATTTGATGTTATCCCACAAATTTATATCATATGTCCTAGAATTAGGAGTATAGTTTTATAAAAATGAATTACTTATTCTCACTAATGTCCATAAAGATAATATCCAAATGGTTCTATTATTTGAAGATGGGATCTCTTATAGATATTTTGGGTCACAAAAGGTGATCAAACCATTTGATGCACTAGATGTACTTACAAAACTTGCTTCAGCTTCTTTTCAATAAACTATTTTATGTTGCTACAAATATATTTCCTCAATTTTAGACTCCTAAATGGCTAAAATAGCTACCTTATTATTCCTTTTAAATTATCTAAAAACTTTTTGCTTGCCTACACTATGCATACCTCTTATGTTCCAGGATAGAATCAACATTGAGAAACTTATTTAGAGGGGATGTCTCCCTTAAAGGGGAGTGTCTTTTGGTGTCCATCTTCTATGTCTGCTTGAGTTAAATTTTGAAATAGATTATTTTTTTAGGTTATACCTACTCTTATAGGAGTTCTAATGTCTGGGCCTTTAGCACTCCTGGAAAAGTTAGTGGATAAATCTTTCACCTAGGAGTTATTCTTTAGAGAATTATTTTCCATTTTATCCTCATTGATAACCTATTTTTCCATTTTTTCTGAGTCCCCTTCATTCTAACCATTCTCCTCTTCATCTTATTCTTGTTCTTTCTAATCCTTATCATCTATGAGCTGGCCTAAAATTTTGAACTTGTTATGAAGTTATAGTCTATTTGTGATATATTCCTAATTTTTCCCATGGATTGCTTTATTTGAAACCTCATTCTTGGTTCTATCATCCTCCAACAAGATGTTGGTGACTCATAAAAGAGTTTGTTCCATTTTATTTGGAGTTTTTGATTTCCCTACTTGAGCTAGTTCTATATTCTCTAGGCTCTAAACAATGTTTATTATTTATTTTAATTGAGCTAAGATTTCCTTCTTTGGATACAAATGTGAACCTAGGCCTTCTAATTCTATATTTTTTGGTACTTTATTTTTCCCTTCTTCTATTTGATAAAACTATCCTAAATTTCTATGAGTTATATCTATAATTTCCTTCTCTATATTTTTGAAAGATACTCCACCCTTTCTCTACCATGCTACATTCTTTGTGTTCGAATGACACACTTTCATTGAGTGGCACAATTTATGAAAATTTTCACATATTAAGGTTGATCTTTCAAATTCAATCCTTTATGTTCTAGTTCCATAGGGTGTGTGAAGCACTATAGAATTTGGGAGATCTTGATTAACAAAGGTATTCACATATAATCTAGCATGAACCAATCTAGTCCTTACCCTTGTTGCTAAGTCCAAAGGAATAAGATAGCCAAATGATTTGTCTATGCTAGTTAAAACTTCCTCTTCCCAAAATTATATAGATATTATTGCAATGTTAATTTACATTGAGATAGATTATTATAATTTGTTATATGTGATTAATCTATATATATATATATTGATTTTCACATGGATTCATTAGATAAATTGGATAGATGAATTGATCTAAGAAAGTTATCCTTAATAAGATTTACTTAATTCTTATACTATTTCTCTTAAACACATATCATGTAAATATAGTTTAAATTCTAAAGGTTAGAATAATATTGATTAGATTATATAGTCAAATAGATATAAATTATGTTTTTGATTCATCAATAATGATATAACTTAGGTTTATCACATTATGTATGTGGTAATTTCATTACATCTATGCATATGGATCTCTTAGTCATTTTTAGCAATGCATAAAATTTTGATATTTGGTTCATGGGAAAAACAAATCAGAATCCTTTCTTCTAAACATGTATTTTAAACATACCTAATTGCATGTAAGGTATGTATGTTTCATAATTGTAATATTAAAATTAATACTTTCATTCTCACCTTAGATAGAAAAGGATTAGCTAGATCTCATGATTTAATCATACACATGTATAATATTTATGCATAGAATAGTCATGTGATCAAGTGAAGGAATTTAAAAAAGAAGTTAAGATAATGCCATTATTATGAATAAATGAAATAAGATAAGAAATTTATATAACACTTATACTCCATTTGATGATGTATATTAAAATAACTAATATTTTCACACTCGTTGATTTATTTCATGTTTTCACACTCTTTTCTGATAGTTGTACTTACGTGTCTCGCTACCTTGGATTACCTAACAAAGAAATTGTAAGAGTTCCTTAAGTGAAACATTTTATTTATGTTCCACTCAAATTAAAACTTGGATGAATTATATCTAATTTGATTGTGTTACATTTTATTTATTGATCATTTTTGTTGTATTAATCATTTGTTACCTTCTAGTTTATCTAAATTATGAGTCTAATTCTAAATGCAATGATTTATTAAGCATACATTTATTTTAAGATAATGTAACATTTTATAAAAGTAATTGAATAATTTCTTAATTAGTTATCTAAACTAGCTTTTCTATTGAATAATTATATAATTTTACTTCTCTTGAAACAAATAGATAATTAAAGTTTAATTGATTAGGTGTATTAGACTCTTTTATTCATAATATCACATTGGATATGCCAGTTTAAATGTTTATATGATTTCATTTTCTTGATTGCTTATAGAATAATGATGTTCATCATGACCATATCATTAATCATTATTTTAAGTAATATCATCCATGTTGGTAATCAAATTATGTATGAATTATTTATATAATTAGTACGATGACCTCAAAGTTTGTAAGGCATTTATGACCTCAATTGGTAGCACTATGGAACGTTGTATTTTAAATATGTTTTCTCCTTATGATATAATTTTTTTTTCATAAATGATGATAAATTTGTATGTGTTGTATTAATTTTTTGTTGCTGATTATGTTTACTTGTATAAACCTAAGGTTGGTAACATGTACTTTTAACATATTTTAATTCTTGATTAGGGATTTTTAGCTCTAAGCAAAGTAGATAAAAGGTTTACAATGGAGTTCTTCAAGCTAGAGATGTAGGTTTATGTATTTGGTGGTGCAAGTTAAGGAATGGATCATGCTACTATAAGGGATGTAGAAGGAGATTTAGATGGGTCATAGTTTGGGAAATAATAGCCTTGTTTTTTTCTTTGAAACCCCTATTGAAGTTGTCAATTGGTCTATCAATGTTAGGTGATAGAGATGTGGATCTTGGTGGTTCATAGGTTCTAAGGGTGGTGCTAGGGGTTTCTCCTTTAAAACCCTTGATGGATGTGAAGGGATTTGGTAAGAATGGCTAGGAAGAAAATGTGTTTCAATATTATTATAAGTTTAATAAAAATGTTTCTCCTTTTTAAAATACTTTAGTGGATCCCCTATCTTGGGTTGATAAGCTTAAAGGGAAGGTGGGAGAATATAAGGAATTATTTGTAGGGATGGATCTACCTATTTCAAAATATGTAAGATGATTTCACATTGCTATCCTAGATGCTCTTACAAACAAAGCTTTATTATGGTGGAAATCTAGTCTGGTGTGTAACTTTTAGGACAACATCATAATATTGAAATATTTAGTGCCTAGTCTAAGATTCATTGGAGGGTAAGAGGTTATTTTGAGATTTCAGCCCTTTCTAATGATTTTTTACTTATAAAATGCAATACTGAGGAGGACATAGCATATATCTTGATGAGAGGACCATGCTTTTTGGGTAGATATGGTATTTTTTTAAAAATGGTCCCCAAGTTTTGATCCTAATCAGGAAGATATTCATAAGATGCTAATATGGGTATCGTTACCAAGACTTCCATTAGAATTTTGGAATGAATATTTGTTTATTATTATTGAAAATACATTTATAAATATCATTTATTTTGATTCATCAACAAAATCAATAACTTAGATGGTGCATGCTCAATTTTTTGTTAATGTTAGAATGGATTTGGAATTGCCTAAATCAGTTATTTTACATTCCTCAAGTGGAGAGCTAGTTCAAAAAATAGAATATGAGAATTATTTTTTAAAATGTTAGGGATGTAATAAATTTGGTCATATCACCAGAAATTGCTCTACCTTTATAAAAAAAGGAATGCTTTGTATTCAAGAATAATTATAATATTTGGATTAAGAAGAATAATATTGGTATAGAAGATGTTTCAGGGAAGGTTATTCCTAATGAGGTAGTATTTCAAGATTCACTTGCAAGAATGCTTGTACTTTAAAAAAAGGTAGGGATCTACCTGTATTATTTAGGTTGATTAAATCCAAAGAGAAGGACAATGTCCCACACTTAGTTTTAGAGGTGGGTTTATAGGAAGTTTCTCCTTCTTTAAGAAATCTTCTAAAAAAGATACATGAAAATGAAACTGACTTGGATGAAGAAATATCAAAAATTGAGTTACCTTTAATGATTTAATCTGAATTGGTGTCTCCTAAGAATAAGAATGCTTTCTAAAGCTTTGAAAATTTGGAGGAAATGGAGATTGAATATATGACTAGCTCAAATTGTTCCCCAATAAAGAAACATCTTTCTAAATCAACTTTAAAAGAAGAAAAAATGGATAATAAATAATTTTCCAATAGAATCTATTCAACATGTAATTTTCCAAGATTTAAATTGGATTATAATAAAGAGAATAAGGACTTTATTTTAGATGGTTCTAAGAGTCAAGAAGATACTGGTTCACATAATAAAAAGGGAAGGATTTCATCTATAGAGACAAGGAAAAATAAAACTAAAAATGATATAGCCAATGGATCTCAATCTATTTTGAATATTAAACCTATCAGGGAATCCATCAGATAATGGAATAAATAGGAATCATGAAGGTTTTATCTTGGAATATTAGGGGTCTAAATATTTCTAGTAAACATAGAATATTTAGAGATTTGAGGAAAGGTAATGTACCAAATATTATGGCTATTCAGGAAACTAAAATGGCAAAGGAGGTGCTATAGAGTACAAAAAATATTCTATGGAAAGGAGATATGTTGGCTAGTGTTGGTTTAGAGGGTGATTCAGGAGGCATTATTACTTTTTATAATGACAAAAAATTTCATGGGGAAGTTTTCATCCAAAATAGAAACCATCTAGAAATTTTAATTAATAGTATCTTTCATAATTTCTCTTGGATTCTCTCTAATATATATGCTCATAATACTCTTAATGGTAGGAGAAAACTATGGTTTGACCTGAGGTACTTTAGAAATACTTATAAGGATTATGAATGGATTCTAGCTGGGGATTTTAATACACTAATTTGTATTAGGGGAATAAGGGGGAATTCAATTTTCCTCAGAAAGCATGGAGGAATTAGATGAGTTTGTAGCAGTGAATGGATTGTTTAATATTGAATTAAGAGGTTCTCCATATACTTGGTCTAAAAAATGATTAGGTTAAAACCTAATACAAAAAATATTAGATAGGGTATTAATTACCCCAGGTTGGTTTAGAATTTGGGACTTCTATTTATCTTCTTATCCAATGATTGGATTTGATCATAATCCTTTGATTCTTAATATTTTAGATAGGTTTAAAACACAAAAGTCTCCTTTCAAATTTGAACATATGTGGTTTTCTCACTTAGATTTAAAAATAGAATTTCTAAATGGTGAAATGTGTAGATAATGGGTACAACTATGTTCAAGTTGGTATATACTTTAAAGACTGTGAAAAGGAAAATCAAAATATGGAATCATGAGTTATATGGGAATATATTTAGACAAAAGGAAATTATTAATACTGAGATTAATAACATTGAAGAGAGAATTATATCTCATGGTCTTACTAAGGAACTTCTTCATAAAGAGCAAAAATTAGAATCAAATTATTATTTCATTTTAAATCAGGAAGAGATTTTTTGGAGACAAAAATCAAGGGAAACTCAGTTACATGAGGAGGATAAAAATATGAAGTTCTTCCATCTAAATACTATCAAGAATATAAGTCATAATTATATAACTAATATTATTGATAAAAATGGAATTATTCATTATGATCAGGTAGATATAAAAAAAGGTAGTTTTATATTTCAAAGAAATGTTTGCTTCTAATTTTAAGCTAGATATAGAAAAGACTTCTGATTTTCTACAATACAATCTAAATCTTATTTCTGATACTGACAATGATAATTTATTGAGATATGTAATAGAAGAGGAAATTTAGGCTATGGTTTTTTCTATGAATAAGACAAAGTGCCTAGTCCTGATGGATTCATATGGATTTCTTCCAAAACTTTTGGAGTATTATTAAACTATATTTATGGGTAGTAGTGAATGAATTATTTTAATTTGTGAAATTACTCAAATAATTAAATAAATTTCTCTTATTCCAAATAAAATAGGAGCATCATAGTTTAAATATTTTAGGCCTATTAGTGTGTGCAACTCACTGTATAAGATTTTTATTAAAATTGTGGCTTTGAGAATAAAGCCTTTTTTAGATAAAATAATCTCTTCTAATTAGGGAGGTTATGTTGTTGGAAGATATATTTAGGATGAATAATTGTTGTTCATGAGATGGTTCACTCCATGTAAAATAGTAAAAAAGTTGGTATGGCATTAAAGATTGATATGGCCAAGGCATATGACAAGGTTGATTGGGGTTTTTTGGATTTAGTTCTATACAAATTTGGATTTCACAAACATATCAAAAGATTGATTTATAGTTGCATTTCTACTACAATGTTTTCTATAATAATCAATGGTTTCCTAGAAAGGTTTTTTAGAAGTAAGAGGGGCATAAGACAAGGAGATCCTTTATCTCTTTTTTATTTATAATTATAGAATATTCATTAAGAAAAAAATTATTGGCTACTATTTAATAAGGAAGTGTGAAGGGCTTTAAACCAGCTTCAAGATCTGCACCTTCTCTTCATCACTAATTTGTGGATGATGTTATTATATTAGTAGAGGCTTTAGTAAGAGAGGATAAATAAATTACTAAAATTCTAGATAAATACTCATTTATTTTTAAACAATTGATTAATTATTGTAAAAGGGGTTTATTATTTATTAATACTCCTAGCCTTCATTAAATAAATATTTCAAGTGTTCTGGATTATCATATCATGGACATTCCTTTTGTATATTTGGGTATGCCTCTTTTTCAAGGAAAGATGAAAAATGAGTTTTGGTATCCTTTATTGGATAGATTTTAGAGAAAGATTTATGGTTGGAAAGGGGAAATTATTACATAAATAGGTAAAGTTTTACTTATCAAGAGTGTGATTCAAAGTCTTCCTATTTATATTATGTCTCTTTTTAAAATGCCCAAAGCTATTCAATAAAAAATTGATATAATTTATAAAATATTCATGTGGATTGGAGTGGAAGATAGTCATAAATTTCTATTAGTGGTTTGGGATAAAATATGTCTTCATAAATCTTGTGGGGGTTGGGTATTAGAAAATTACCATTGATGAATAAGGAACTGGTTTCTAAGCTTTGTTGGAAATTTATAAAAGGGCCATATTATTTGTCTAAAATATTTTGTGAAAAGTATATTGATAGTAGATCTCCATTAACTTTATTATATGAAGCTTTTAATATCAGAGGTTCGGTGATTTGGAATTTATTTTCCAAAAATAAAGATGCTTTAATCAGGGGATGTAAAATAGAAGGTGGGCAATGGTCAAAACATAAGATTTTGGAGGGATCCATAGATTTTTGATATCTCTTTAAATGCTATAAAACCTTGGAATCAAATTGCCCCTACAATATCTTATATTTATGGGGATATGGTATCTAATTATATACATGCTTGTAATGGTTATAAAAAGTGAAAATTGTATATCTATTATTATTTTAGATCTAAATTTTATGATCCAAATAAATTATATTACCAACTTACAAAGGGAGGATGAGTTAATTTAGAGTGATTATTCTGATGGTAGATATCAAGTGAAATCTAGATACTTGAAGCTTTTAAATCTACATAATATATGTAAACCATTGGGGAAATTTTGCCAAAACATTTTGATTCCAAAAATCAATATTTTTAGTTAGTTGAGTCCTCATAATAAAGTTCTTACTTTGGATAATTTATCCAAAAGAGGTTTGTATGTGGTTAATAAATGTGTTCTATGTGAAAATTCTTGGGAATTAGTGAATTACATATTTATGAGATGTACTTTTGTTTTCCAAATTTTGAGCTTCTTGCTTCAAAAATTCAATGTTGCTTGGGTTTTCCCTCTAGAAATTATGGAGGCTTGGATAGCCTTGTCTTGACCATTTTATAAAAAAGAGATTAGGGAGCTTTGGAATATGTCTTTTTCATATCTATTATGGGGGATTTAGAAAGGAACAACAAGATTTTCAAGAATATTCCAAGTTCTTTATATAGAGTCTCTAATCAAATTTTCTTAATGATATAAGAAAAACTCAAGAGTATTATATGGAAGAAAAGGAATCCTTTTCTACCCTTTGAAAAAATTGTAGCTAAATAATGGAATTATGATATTGAAAAAAGTCATATAATTGACCCCAAAATAGCTTTGAGAAAGTCTATAAGATGGATGGTCCCTCAAAAAAGATGGATAAAAATTAATTTTTATGGATCATCAAAAAAAATACAAGAATTTTAGGAGGATGGGGTGTAATTTGGGATCATTATGGATATGTCATTTTAGCTTATGAAGGTAGTATGGGCTTTTAGACCAATCAATTCTCTAAGGCTCTTATAGCTTTATGGGGTATGCAGGTTGCTATTAAGTTGAAATACAAGTACCTATGTGTTGAGGGAGATTCTCTCAATATTATTAATTGTTTTAACAAGAAATAAATGGTGGCATAGTCTATTGATCATACTATTAGTGAAATTTTACATATTAACAAAAAAATTGAAAAAATAATTTTTTAACATACCTACAGGGAGGGGAATATGTCAATAGATCTTTTTCCAATAGAGGGGTAGATTCTAAAGATTTCAAAATTTTGGGATTATTGAATATTATGCCCAATAATGTTAATAAACTTTCATGAAAATGGAAAATATGACACTTCCAAGATATAACCAAGTCAAAAGGGCTTGTTTTGCCCTAGTAAAACTTGGTATTTATGCTTTTATGTTTTTAATATTATTATGGATGATGTGTGGGATAATCATTATAACATGTGGAATGATCATTAATAATTCATTAAGAAGTGTGTAGAATGCATGATCTTGAATGAGAGTTGGGGGTTTTGGCATAATCACATTTTTCTAATTAGTGAAGGACAATATATAGAGAGGAACAAAGGGATTGTATAACATGGGAAAGGCAAAGCGAACATGGGAGGAGACCTTCATAGGATTGAACCTATGAATTTTGATGTAGTAAGGAAAAATGCCAAGGTATGGAGTATTTTAAAAACTAGGGTTCTAGGTTCATTTATGGAAAAACTTTATGGATATGACCTGCATCTTTCCACTCAATTCATCAAGAATTTGAAGAAAAGGGTTGTTAGGATCAAGAATATTTTTGTGGAGATAAAAAAAGAGATAGTTTCTATAGTGATATGTCTTCACATTGAGGATTATAAATATATTAACTGACTAATGGCTAGGATTAGGAGAAATTAAAATTCTTTGTTGGTAATGAAACCTTGACTAATTTTTAGGGAGGTTTCAAGTAGGATGATTTCCTAGGTCCATTTGATGAGGTTACTGAACATATTATAAGGTATGTCACACTTGATGGTATATATAAAGTTGTGCACTACTATCACCTACCATTTCTAAATTATATGAGGCATCATATACCGGTAAGCATTCCATTTTATATTTTGCATTATCTTGAGCATTCTGTGAAGGAGGTTTAGTTAGGTAGGAAAATAGAACCGTTGCATCATGGTGTGATTTTTTTTTATTTATAAATTTTTTAATACACAATATCCTTACCCATAATTTGAGATTGGGAGAAATAAAAAAGGGAGGCCTAAGGGTTCTCTACAGGGGAATAAAGATGTTGTTAATAGATCTAAGTAGTCTATCCCTAATTTGAATTTAAGAAGTAGGATCAAACCTCATCCTCATAAGGATTTAGGGATTGATGGGGATTGTAATTTTGATATTGTACATGGTGGTGATAATATAATTGATTTTGAAGTTGAAATCATTGAGGTAGTTAATATGGTAGGGTAGAATGTGGATGTTTAATTTAAACAAAATATTAAGGTAGAAGGTGAGAATAGGGTTGATATGGTTCATGTTCTTAATTAGATTTGTGGTAATAATAGTATCAATAATTTTAAAAGTTGAAAATAGATACAAGATAATACAAAGGTGATGCTTCTTAGTACCAAGATGAATAGATATCATATGGTTTAGATGGTGAATCAAGATCTAGGCATACATAGGTGTGAAAGGATTGTTGAGAAGAAAAAGAATATTTAGGAGATTACCAAAGACATGCTTCATAGATCTTAGGTAAGAATGGATTTCAATTTCCTTAAGGATATTGTGACTCATCAAGATAAATTTGAAACTGTAGAGGATGAGGTCAACCTGCATAAGGCATTCTTGAAATGGTCTATGAAATATCATTCTAGACTTAAACAAGAGGCAATCTATCTCAAAAAGTAGGATGTTTTATATTTTACCAAGGAATGAGAGATTGAGATGTCTTCTAACCTTGATACTTAGAGGTAAAGAATGATTAGCCTATAAAATGAGAATAGAGAACTCAAGTAAAATATAAATCTATTACTAAGTTTTAGAAAAGTGACTATTCATAATGTAATGTAAAGTATGTAGGGTTTGGAAAGATTGTTAAATAATGCTAGTACTCAAGGTAATGATAATTTATCCAAGAAGAAGATTAAGGGTGAAAATTCTACTTCTACTCAGGAAAAAATGGAAAGTGGAGTGAATATCAGCTTTTAAATTATGATCAATGAATGGATAAATGCATATGATGAATGGAAAAATAATCATTGATGGTAATCTAATGTTTTGAAACTATTATGTAAGTGTTATTTTTCTGTTGTTTCTAGTTTTCTAACTCTTTTTTATTCATTTATGGTTTATTAATTGGTTTTAGTCAATCATGTGACTATTTGTGATGGGTTGACTCCCTTTTAAAACTCACTTTTACCTTTAATAGAACATTTACTTTAACATAAACTTGTGATTGACCTGAATGATAACTTATGATAATAGAGTTATCCTTCCTAGTTAAACTGATCCTTTAACTTAACCATCTTCTAGTGGGACTAAAACCCACTAAGGAGAGTGAGTTATTTACCTAGGATTAAGGACCTAGAAATGGTCCTGCATGGAAGTGAGTGCCACATATGGTGCTCAAGTCCTATTCATGTATGTGTACACTACTATTAATTTAACCCCATAAAACATATAATAGAATAACATGCTTCTCAATATCACATTTTATATGTGTTTACCTCTATCTAATTACCTTAGTTCTCCTCCTTCAGTTCCAGTTACACATACATGAATGCACTAAATGCTTATTGCTTGTGTTAGCAAGTGATGTAGGTGGATATAACATGCATCCACAACATACTTTGATATACAATTTCAAAATAAAATTGGGGTTATTTTATATTATTATAATATTATTTTTATCTTATCATATATAAATAAAGAGTATTGTTATAGGGCATCCTAGCCCATGCAAACAATATACATTGGATTTTTTTAGATGCCCAATTTTGATATAGAACTAGAATTTCTTAGGTTTTATTATGTTTATATGAATATGGATCTTGGTTTTGATTAAGTTTTTATTAGATAATTTTCAATTTTATTCATCCCCATATAGCCTCCCTTTAAATTTTAAGCCTTGCTTTTAAGTCATGCAGGGTTAATAATATTATTATCAAACAATCTAATGTACTTGATAACCTTCATATAAATTAATTTTTTTTCCTTGGGATGATTATATATGCCACTAAAACCCATATATCTATGTTTTTTAATCTATTTTCATATTGACCAATATTTTTAAAACTATGGAATTGGTTCAATGGTGGTCATGTTTGTTGTGGGTCCTTTTATTTTGCATGTTTATTTTTGTCTTGATTCACAACACTCCCACTTTCACAATGTCATATTTAACACTAATAAGGATTGAATTTGAATCAATAAGTATATATATATATATATATACACATAGGAATGATACAATATCTAATATATAAATATGATACTTGATATTGCATCTAAGGATATTTACGTTTTACTATTTACTGCATTCTCTATTTATTATATTTTAATATCTACATACTTGTAGCAAAATAATTATTAATTAATAATAATACAAAATCAATTAATTTCATTCATCTCAAATTTAGGAATAATAGTGAGGGTCTTCATACACACTAGATTGTTTGTTTAGTTGAATGAGTGATGATTTGTAAAATTTCTAAAAATGAGGATTCAACTGACATAGACCCCTCATACCAACCCTAATTTTTTAATTCCATTTCAATATTTCTTATAGTTGATTAAAATTTTGAAAAATGATAAAATTTATATAAGTTTCATGTATCATATTGAAAAATTTAGAGATGTTTGTAGAAATCAAGAGTTGGTGATGGCATCTATAAACTCTCAGATTGATCTAACATCATTTACAAGTGTCCAACCAAAATTTCAATATTGATCATATAGCTTGTATCAAATTAACCCAATATAAATTTGAATGACATCAAAACCATTTTATATAATTAGAAAATTTCACGTCATCAAGTCTCTAAAAAATAAGTTGGATTTTGCATTAGTTATAAACCTAATTTTCATCATATTCAAGTAATACATATACACATGTGTGTAGGGAATAAGATACTTATATGAAAATTAATTTCATCACTTTAACAAGAATTTTATTTTAATTTTGGCATATTTGAGTATTATTTTAACATTTTTTAATTATATTTATATCAGATTTGATTTATGCCCCAAATTTATGGGCTAGGCTAGTGTACTTATACTGAAACCACTTTACCATAAAATATTTTAGTGAACTAATGATTTCATAAACTTAACCTTAGAGTTTCATATTTTAGTGAACTTTAACCCTCTTACAATTCTTAAGGTTAGATATCATCTCTATTTTCATATTGAATCTAATTTGGTTAAGGGTTTCTTACATTACTATAGTTTTACCTTATCTCATCAAGGTTTTCCTTTGAATGTGATTATTTTTGCCTAAATTTATTTTCATGATATAATATTATCTAGGGTGTTTATCCCAATAAAATAAAACAAAACCATTCTCATGTAGAGATTAAATTAGCACAGGCTAGATAAATGACATGTACAAGATTCATATATTTGATCTTGTATTCAAAATGACCCATACATAGGATTTTCATAATGATGTTATAATCCCATGGTAAATGGATTATGGATATTTTAGTGAGGATGTAATAACATATTAAAATGGTGTATACCAATAGTAAAAAATATAAATTTGTACTTAAAGTGTAAGGTTACTTATTTTACTAGACAAGGTTAACAAGGAAGCACATGGTTTTCATGAAAACTAAGCACCAACTAGACATTCTTAGGGTATCCTAATGAAATAAAATAGTATTATATTGTTAAACTTTAGGTTTTAATGGTTCCAATAATCCTATAAATATCCCCCATGGAATTCTCATTTAGTAATAAATTTGTAGGGGGAAATATTGGAGAATTGAGTTAAGAAAAAAAGTTATGTATGTTTGGCACAAGAATTTTCATCTTTCAATTATTCATACTTATATTTCAAAATATTATATAAATATACGAATGTAATTTTTTTAGATCATTAAAATGATAACATGGTTTTGTGAATATTATATTTTTTATAAGATTTTTATTTTTATAAAACATTGCATTAAAATTTTTGTATTTACACTATAATTAATTATGAATTACAATTAACTCTAAATATAAATTTAAACTATTAAAATCTAGTGTAGGATGACATATAAAACATAATATAGTAAAATATAGATATCCACATAATTTACAAAATTTGTAAATTTGTTAAAAATCTAAAATAGGGTTAGGGTTATAAAATTGTCCTTCCAAATGACTTATTTTAGAATATATTTAATTTCTTTAAAATGTGACTATATAAAAAGACATGAAACATAGATTTAGAATAAAACATTGTCTCTTTAATTATATAGGATGTCAATAGGAGTATCGTGCATTATTTCTATCTATTATGACTTTGTCTTGTTAAGATGTACACTGGATCTAAAAATATAGATTTGTTCACTTAAATATTATGTGACTTATCTCTGTGTTGATCTTGAATTGATTAAAAAAATACTTATAAAATAATAACCCAAATCCTACAAAATAACACAAAAGGTTATAAAATGTAAAAATGGGTGAAATGGGTGAAGTGGGAATGGCTAGGATGTCATCATAAAGACTCGAATTGACTTATTGTTTCCTACATAGCCTAAAGGGCCTCAATTAAATGAAATTATATATTAGGAAAGACCATATGAATGCAAATGGAAAATTTTATTAGAGTTCTTGATAAGAGATGCCCTCAACCCAAAATAAACAATGTTAGACTTGGACAAAGACTATAAAATTGTTTAGTGATTGAAATAAGGATCTTTACTTATAAAATAGATGTTTATTAAAAAATAAATATAAATTCCTCATAAGAGAATACAAGTTCCTTTAAAGTGTGACCCTTGATGAGCATTTATATATAAATATTTTGAATGTTTTTGATAACCAACATTTTGATATGTGTGATAAATCTATTATGACTTGTGTCATTTTTAAAATATAGTCATAAGAGTGTAGGAAACAAGTACACACTAATATATAGCTTCACAATGCACCCCTATATTCTTAGTGTTGACTTGTATGAAAAGGATAAAATCTTTTGAAACAAGAGTGACTATAAATTATGTTTTGAATAGGGATGAATAGGCATCAAATAGGTAGTTTTGAAACATGTTCTTAATAATTGTAATAATTTTAAGGCTTTCTTAGATATTATAGGTTATTAGAATGATGAACTGGCTAAGAAAGGTTAAAATTTCAATGATGATCATTATCAAGAATTTATTGATTAAATTTTTGTTTCTACATTTCACCCCCATTTATTATAGTTATTTATAAATTAATATATTAAATGAAATGAAAACATGAGTGTGTATACAGACTTTTTTTGTGTGAAGGATATGTGCATGCCCCCATGTTGATGCATATGGATAAGAACTAAACCTATGAGGAATTGAGGGTGATCAAGTATCAATTTTAAAAATTAATGAATATGAATGAATTGGAAAAATTGTATGCTCTAATCATAATAAATTAATTTGTAATTCTTGAATAGATAAAAACCATGAAAGTGGTTTGCTAAAGTGAAACCAAAATGTTGAGTGTCACTAAGATCTCATGTAGCTCAATTTATGAATGGAAAATAAGAGGTGGGAGGTAGTTTATGTGTCACTAAAGTGAAACCAAGATTTACATCATCACTAAGACCAAACATGATTATTTTTTTAAATATGAATTGCACCATTGTAAAAAAAATCTATATTCAAACTATAACTTCTTGAACCTTTGAAAAAGAGAAAGTTGAATTTTAAAAAGTAGTATCTTGGTCATGAATACATATAAATCCTCTTATACTATATAGATTTATAGTTATATATTTTAAAAAATAATTTATATCTTGAAACCATATTTTCACAAGGGTAATTGTGTTTGATTATCTATAAGAGTGAAGTGCATAAACAAGCTAAATTCCTTTTTAATTTGAAAATTATAATTTTTTCATATTATAAATTACTGAATTTTAGATATTTTTCTTGTTAAATCTTCGATATAAGCCTATTATGATGCCCCCATTTTGATAAGATGAAAATAAACTACAAATAGCTTGTCTAAAAATAAAATAGATAACATTTTTTTTAAAAGTAATCTTGTAATAACATTTTGTATATTTGAATTATATTAGAATATTAGAGATGTAGCATTGAATCATATAAAGAGATTATATAGTGAATTTCATCATGTAGATTGAATATATAATTGATGTGGTGTAATAAGCATATAAATAGATTTAAAGTGTTAAATATGTGTTGTAGACATAGTATTTTTGAAAATTGAATGATTAAAGCACATAAGTAGTATATGCATGATATGTATCATGACACCATAGATATAAATACATATGAATGGATGATAATGATCATGAAAATATATAATTCAATAATTAACATGCCTTAAAAGTCACATAATAAGTCCCAAAGGCCACATACAAGCGACATGCAAAATGTCACATAGAGTTATAAAGTTTGGATAAATTTCACACATAAGGCCCAAAGGTTGAATACAAAGGACATGTAAATTTCACTCAAAAAATATAAGGATAAATACCACCACACACATGAAATGGTGATGTCATACATTAAATAGGGTTTATATTGAATATAAATGAGGCTAAGGGTTGAATTTAAAATTTAATCAAGATGAAGAATGCTATGTAATGAAGAAAACATATAGAGAAAATAAATCTAGCATATATGGGTCATATGTATTTATAGTTATGTTAGAAAATATAATATTCATTATGATACATGTAAATTATGAATGAATAATAAAAATATTATTTTCACTATGGATCAACATGTAAAATAGGTTATGAATCATACAATATGTAAATGTGTTCATATACAATGATGATATGCATCACAATTGAGAAATTTTATTAGATAAAAGGTTGGCCTAGAATTGAAACCATGTAAATGTATGTCTTAAATGGAAATTTGACTCATATATGAGTATGTGTTTTATTATGTGATAATAATTATATAATAGGTACATTTGAATGTGTTGTATCTAGAAACATATATTTAAAATGTGTAGGGATAGATCTCCAATATGAGGATAGGTTTGTAATGAACTACTATATATAAGGTGTGACTTTGTATAGATTGACTGTGTACATAAATTTATGATCAAGACAACTTCATATATTTATTATTATTATTTTTTCTAATAAATAATGTCTTGTTTGACACTCAAATATGTTGTGAGAATAATTATGTATTGAAAAAGTTAATGAAATATGATATGTATTGAACATAAATATAGATGACATATATTAATATGTAATCTAACAACATTAAAAAAATTATATATTTTTATTTTATAATATATATATATTTTTTAAATATTTTTTTCATATTTTAAAACAAAATATTTATAAGTGAAACTTGAAAAATCTTTGAAAAAAAAGGTAAGTAGAAAATTTTTAAAATTTGATTAAAGAAGGGAAGATTTGACTAACCCTCCAAAATATGCTAAGGAAAAACATGAGAGGATGGAAGTCAATAAATATATCCAAATGGAAAATTATATGTAGTGTATAAAATATGGAAAACATGGTCATGTGACCTTACATAAAATTATATAGATGTGATCATGAAAGTATAGATGTGAAATAATGAACACATGAGTTTCCATGAAGGATGTGCATTGAAATATTAGTAAGGGAATTATTTTGGGTTATTTTAATTAGGGTGAAGTAAACAAGGGAATAGGTTCTTTAAAATGAAATATAGATCCAAGAGATATAAAAACTGGGTGTAGAGGAATAAGAAACAAGTAAAGAGAGAAGAATATATGCAAAATTATTTATTATGAAAAGAAGCTAATCAATGGCTTTGGCCTACTAAGAGGTTGGGAGGGAATGATATAATGGGCCTAACCAATGATATCATCAAAAATATACTCATATGTGTATCAAAATACTTGATAATAAGGAGCAACCTCATGTGTAATAGAAGTTCCAAGTGTAAAAGCTTATAAATTGGAAGATGAACCATACGCTATAAATTAGCCTTTTGAGTCATTGCTCATATATATGTCTAAACTTGTGTCCTCATGCATGGGAGGGGATAATGTAACAACATGTACTTGTGTAGGATTCATTTCAATAATTTTTGATGTTTCATTAGATAAATACCTTGTGTTATGTGCCACTTCATTCTTAAGAGTATATTTCTTATCTAGCCAAGTGATCATGATCACATATAATTGTATTTACACTAAAAATATATATGAAGAAACTACAATTTGTTCTTTCTCATAAAAGGTAAAAAAAAAATTATAGAATGAATTTTTAGATGTGAATCATGATCTTAAATATTTTAATAAACTAACTCATTATCAATTTTCTCAATAACTATGCCAACCAATTTTTTTTTTGAGTATGAGTATCATTGGTTCCATAGGGTGTTCATATTGAATGCCTAAAATTTTAACCACTTGATTATCATGAATATGCTTTAGACATTTGTGGGTTATATAAGAAACTTATTTGGTTATATGTAACCAAGGTTTCCATAATAAAATATCAAATAAACATATTATTGGTAATACAAATAAACAAGTGGGTAATATGAGATTTTCTACTTTTAAATGTAATATGATATTTCCAAGAGCATATTGTCCCTGAAAATAAAATGCTTTCACAACTCTATATGTATGTTGTATATATTTATCCCTATAATTAAGATGATGTAAAAGTGTTATGGTGCACACATTATAACCTAATCCATTTCCTATCATTAAACTATGGATGTATTGCATGCCAATATATGGTCTAATGAATAATGTATGGCTTTCAAAATCATCATCAATAATTTAAGAACCATAAAATGTGATAAATGGTAATGATCATAGAATTATTTTAATTTTACCAATGGTTATATCAAGTTTATCTCCATATAAATATGGATGAGGATTAACATTATATGTGATATTGTACTTAATAATTTTTATTTTTATCTTTTATTTCATGATCAGGAAAAGGATTTTATATGTTTTCACCTCTACACTATGATTTTATTGTAGTTTAACCTCATTATTAGGTGCACCAATGTCAATAATTTTATCATCAATGAGTTATTAAATTTTTTTTTTGACCTTCATACATATATTGGTGGAATATCCAAAACATCTATGATAATAAAAAAATGCATTTCCATCAAAGCTTCTATATTCAGTATAGATATTTCTACTTCAAAAGGTGGAGGAAGTGTAATAAGATGACACTAAAGGATATTTTATAGTATAAAATAAGGAGGTGAAGGTAACCTTTAAAATTGAATACTAGGTGGAGATTTTAATTTAAGATTTTGTGGTGGTAGTGATATATCATTAACTATAACTTTATCCTCATGTTTTGTTTCATTATTTTTTTCTCTTGTAATTAGTATTACTTTGAAACTTGATAGTTGAAGTAAAATTAATATTATAAATATATTTTAGATTCTTAATGCAATCAATTTGAACTCAAGTTTTTTAACTTTATGACATACTTCATCAAAGGTTTTGAACTTATCAAAAATTATATAATATTAAATATGATTAAGAAATATTTGAGTGAAAAATATATTGAATCTCATTATTATCCATTTGATTTTTTTATTTTATCTAGTATGATATTTTATATCAAAATTACCCACTAAATATCTCGCGGGTACCTTGTTTGAGCTTTTGAATTTGAGCATAAGAGAATTTATCACAAATATTGAAATAAAATTTACCAAAAACTAATTTTCAAAAGGATTCAAATTTTTAATTGATTGGAGATTAATATCATATAACCATAAAATATCACAATATTTTATATTTCATAGAAATATATTGGTTAAAAATATGTCAGTATCCACATAATCTAGACAAGCTATATGGAAGGCACACAAATTCTTTCTAGGATCACCTTTGCCTTCATAAAGAGGAATATTAGTAGCCATAAAGTGTACTAGAAGAATATAGTATGAAATTTGAGGATCCAAGTGGTTATGAATTAAAGTACAAAAATATAAATAAGGGATAGCATGATAAATAGTGTGCTCAATATGAGCTAGTTTTGTTTACAGTATAAGAAGGGCTTTCTCAAGAGAATAATTGGTTGTATTAATGGGAGGGGTGTAGGTATAATGAGAAGGCATAGTCATGGATAATTGAGATAGGATAATGGAGGTAATTAAGCAAAGAGATAAATGGGTAGAAGTAGAAAAAGGTATATAAATAGGGATAGATGTAATAATAGAAGTAACTACATAGGAAGTATTAGCAGAAGATTATTTCTTAAGTTTATCTCAAGTAACATATACAAATGAAGAAATATTTTACATATGTTTATGAGCATAATCCAAAATCTCAACATGATTGGCTTGTGTACTAGATTCATAAATAAGGGAAATAATTTACCTTCAAGAGGATGAGGGGTGGGTAATAAGACATCCTATGAGGATAAATTCATAAAATAGCACTTATCTTGTTCCCAACTCATTTAATATTTTATTGAAAGCTATATGAGAAATAAGATGATAGGATAAGGTAAAAAAATCATTTGAAGTAAAATAAAGAGGTAAATCATGAGAGATAACTTCTTTAGTTATTTTATATTTTCCCTATGAAAAGACATAATGAATAGGATGTTGAAAATTAATGTAATATGATAAAAATAAGTATATGATGTGATGTAATACATAATATAAACATTTATATGTTGAATCCATGATCAATACATAATTGAAACAATAAAATCTAATAGATATGATGATAGTTCAAAAAAAATCAAAGATAAAGGGTGATATAGAAAAGGGTTTGAATGATTTGTAGGATCTTAGATATACTTTCTCATACATTTATTATTGTTGTCCCAATGTTTCAATTCACTAACTATAGAGGTATAAACATGTGTATATCCCACCAACCTCAATTTCAAGGGTAAATTGAGAATAAATTCATTAGGAGATACACTCATATGAGGTTCACTACAAGTTAGATTGGTAAAAAAAACTTTCCTATTGGTGTGAACAAAGGGATCCAAGGAATTTATGATATACTATGAATTATTGGGAAACTAATTTCTATGTTTAGTGTTTTACTATGGCTATGAGTATTGGAGTTTAACACCTCACTCTATGATATATGTAAGCTGAACACCATGTATCCCTTCATGATAATCAATAAATAGTTTTAAAATTGTTAGAACATAGTTTATAAAACAAGTAAAGATAAATAAAAATAAACTAAAATCAAGGTAAAATATTTTTTAAGAGGAAAACAATAAAATCCAACCTGAAGTTAAAATTAAGAGCCTCTATGTTGTTATCTATCCAAGGTGACAAGATAAACTTTTTTAGTGCTAGATTACTCTAAAATTAAAAAAAAAAAATTGAATCATTGTGTTAAAAATAGTATTCATAATTGAGTACTATATTATTTCAATTTATGTAATTTATAGAATTCAACTAAAACCCTAAGAAAAAAATCATCAAGAAACAAGTAGTGTTGTAACTATAATAGGTTCCACAAACTTTTGACACTAAAATTGATTATGAACTATAATTAACTTTAAATATAAATTTAAACTATTAAAATATGATATAGGATGATATACAAATTATAATACATAAAAATATAGAGATCCAAAAAAAGTACAAAATTTGTAAATTTGCTAAAACTAGAAACCAAGGTTAGGGTTAGAAAATTATCCTTATAGATGATTTATTTTAGACTTTATTGACAATCTATGAAATATGACTATCTTAAAAGACATAAAAACATAGATTTATTATAAAAATGTCTCATTTTATGTTGTTACTATCTTATAAGGGATGGAAAAGAGGGCATTGCTTTTTTTCTATCTACTATAACTTTTCCATGTCAGGGTATGCACTTGAACTAAAAATATGGGGTTGTTCATTTACATCTATATAAAACTTGTCTCTTTGTGGAATCCAAATTTATGCTTGTAAAACATATAAAATTAGAACTCTATTCCTAAATAAGCACACAACATGAGATCAAATTCAATAGGGTAAAAAAGGGGAAAGTGGGAATGGATGAGTTATCCTCATAAAATCTTGTGTTGACTAAATGTTGCCTACATATCCTAAAGGGACTTAGTTTGATGTATTTTTCCATTTAAGTAAGATTATATGATTTCAACTATCAAATTTTCTTAGAATTTTTGAAATGGGATGCCCTTAACTAAAAGAAGCATTGTTATACTTTTCCAAAGTCTGTAAAATTATAGAAGAGTTTTGATAATGATATGTAGTCATAAAATAGTTGCTTTTGAAATTATAAAGTTGTGTGACTTTAAATAAAATGATAGGTTATTTCAATTTCGATCCTTCATGTAATTTTATAGAATAATATTTTCAATGTTCCTTATAATTGACATGTTGATAAGTGTAATAAATTTTTTAGGAAGCATGTCATTTTTAAAATATATTTGTTAAAGCATGGAAGACAATCCCGCACTATTATATACGTGCACAATTTTCCCATGTATAATTAGTGAAGACTTTTACTAAAAGTATGAAGGATTACAAAATAAGAGTGATATTAAACTATGTACTTAATACAAATGAAGAGGAATGAAATAACAAAGTCTATAAGATGTTCTTAATAATTTTAAGACTTTGAAGGATGTATTAGAGATTGTGGGTTATTGGAATGGTGAATTAGTGAAAGAAGGTAAATATTTCAATGAAATTAATTATAAATAATTTATTAATTAAATTCTAGTGTCTAAAGTGTGGTAAAGTGAGTTTAAGTACTCAATCAAAGTTTTCATAGGCATAATGAGTTATAATTTGATATAGTCATTATTTTTTTTTTTTTCATTTTCACACTACTTCCTTATAAAAATAATCACATTGATCTTTTGATTTACCTTTAGGTGAGACCTCTATGCAATATTGCATACTTAAAAAATTTAGTTAAATTATTTTATTGTTATACCTATTTTCATTCAGGGTTATTTCTTGTGTTGATTATGATCATTGATGTTAAGTTGTCATTGATTTCAAATAAATCATGAGATACTAATGCATTAATGACAAATAAGTTGTGTTTGATAGCTTAGAGAATATATAGCACATATGTAGGTCTATAAGGACAAAGAATAAGTTATGAGGCATCCATAGATGTCTTGGTGAAGCTTTGGTGTGGCACTTGATCATTTAGAAATAGAAACATGCATCATATAGATTAAGAGAAGTCAAATCATCACTGCACATCATGTAGATATAAAGGAAATAGAAAGTTTATGCATCTATTATAGGTACTTATAAATTAAACCAAGATCAAATGATTTCATGTAAATGTTATCTATAGTGATAAGAAGGTACCCTAAAGATTTATACTCTTGAATTTTTTTATAGCTCAAGTTATAAACCTTTAAAGTTACTCTTGTGGACTATGATGGGCCAGAGACCATCAAGTTTAACTAAATTAACATCTGAGATCAATTTGTCTAGTCAGATCCAATGGTGAGAATTAATTAGATAAATATCTAATGGTGAGTGTTTCATCAAAATAGATAATGATTCAATGGTGCATATGATCTTTTCAAACTTGATCTAACAATGTGTATTCATTTAAATGTTAAAGAATCTAAGATTGCACATGCTCATGATAAGTGTCACTATCTCATTAAGTTGACAGAAGATCAATGGTCTATGTTCATTTGTACTGATAGAGATTGATAGTTTAGGTTGAGTCAAAAGTCAAATGTGTAGAAGGCACGTAGAGCTACTAAGTGACACAATTATGGGAGCTCTAATCTAAGATCAATGATGAATATTACATGATAAATATTGAGCTACTTAGAGGAGATTGATGGTACATATTTGTCCATAGTTTCCAAGAAAAAAGATATGAGGTTAAGGTACTCAATGTTTAACATTTTCTTAGTAACTACTAGAATTTAAATATTTAAATTCATGAGAGAAAATTAGTGCTCGATTTTTTAGCTATATCTTTTGATCCAATACAAATTTCTTAATATAGTAAAAATAAAAGTTATAGAAGACTCCAAGGCACATCCAATGAATATGGTTATAAGGATTAAATGGTTTTATAATTGAATATATATAGATTTAAAGTTAAAAGTGTGTTCATTCATAGTGTTACTATGTCTAGAATAATGTTTGAGTAATTTATGATTTATTAAAAGAGTGTTTTGATAGGAGAAAACACCTAAAGATGTATTAGAGATCATATGGAGTAGACCCATGTAATTAAAATTTATATTGTGCTCTTAATTTTCTTAATAGAGTGCTAAATGGGTGAATAGGTTTCCATAATACCTATAAGGGATACTAAGGCCTAATTGAAAGGCATATCTACTTAAGTGTGAGCCATATATGATATGGCCAACCTATGATAATGATTTTGAGGTATGTATTAGCATGTTATATATCTTGATTATTAAGGCAAGTCTTATGGCTGACCAAGAAGATAATATTCATGAAGACTCTATAAATAGTGGAGACCAAGGCAATAGTTTCTAGAATTGAATGAGCTTATGTTAAAAGAGAAAAAGATAGAGATGAAGGAAAGAGATTAGAGGGAGTGTGCTTAGTGGATGTACTAAAGTACATCATTGATTGAGGATGAGAGAAGAATATTAGAGTGATCCAAAAGGATATTTGGATGAATTTCTTGTATGATCAAGTTTGAGGGTGTGTGATGAGTTATTTGAGAGAGATAGAAGGGTAAAGAAGAGTGAAATAAAGATAAGTCCATCATCAAGTTTGAGGGACATCATATAAAAGGTGGAGATCACATTAAGATAGTTGAGTGGGTATTTGGTTGCTTAGGGGGTTCGTTCTTCCTTGTCAGATGGGTGTCTTACTAAATAAAGGGATGGGTATTCATTGATCAGTTGGTGTTGGTTTCAATTTGGATCTTTTTATTATAAGATTATAGTCCATTTTTTAGGTTTCAGTGGGTTTTATTCCCCAATAGGGTTCCCATGTAGATCTTGTGTTATGTGTGTGATCTTTCATATCATTTTGGTTCATTGTTATAAATATTGTCCATGCTTCATGAATGATAATTTTATTTGGTTAAGAGTTTGAAAGGATTGTAATTAAAGTTTGGATTATCTAGCATCACTGATTCACCCCCCCACCCTCTTAGTGATTATACCTCTAATAATTGGTATCAGAGAAAGAACTTCATTGTAAGTTTAAATGCTTGAAGGTGACAATAGGTACATTGAAAGATAAAGAGGCTAATATTTTTATTCAACGTGAACTAATGTTTTCTCTATAAAAAATCAAATGTTCAATGAAATAAAATGAATGTCAAAAATAAAATATTAAAAATTTAGATTTGACTTCCTCTATATGTGATGAGATGCTTGTAAGCATTAATACTGTGAAGACACAAACAAGAATAATAAAAGTAACATTTAAAAATTTATAGGTTGTAATTGATACAAAATTGAGTCAAAAAATGGATCAATTGGAAGGTAAAGTTATGAATTATATTGATGTTCTTTTATCTAAAGACAAGCAAAAATCTAGCTCTACAAAAGAATCTATGGTGAGATGCCTTGGGGTATTGATGATCAAACAAAAGGGGTGATTAACATGAATGGCTATAGTTATGTTTTCAATGGACATTTTTATACTTGTAATGAATATGGTCACAGATATAAAGACTATACTTACTCTCCAAGGATAATAAATTAGGTTCTCTGCTATAACTATAATCAATAGGGACATATAGCTAAGTATTATAAAAGGGATTTTTGGAAAAATGACTTTCAAGTTATTGACACTATCAAAGGTTTAAAGAAATAAAAAACCAAGATTCAAAGAAAGGAGTGGAACTCAAAGGAAGAATCCATGTTTGCACAAAATTCCTTACATACTTAAGAGGATGAAAATAAGAAATGGTACATAGGTACTGGATGCTCAAGTCATATGATAGGAGAAAAGAGTAAGTTTATTTATCTCGAGAAAGATAATTTAAGTTAATTAATGTTTGGTGAAAACAACTCTGCTAACATAGTTGGGAAAGGCTCTATAAGTTTGGATAATGGTCATACTAGAGCTAAAAATGTTCTATATGTAAAAGGTTTGAAAAACAATATTCTAAGTGTTAGCCAAATGTGTAAATAAGGAAATTTTGTGACTTTTCATGAAAAAAGGTGTGAAGTGAGAAGTTCCAAGTTTTTAAAGTTATTTACAAACATTCACAAGGTAGATAAAAACTTGTATGTATTTCATGAATCTAATAAAGAAAAGTGCTTCATGAATCAATTAGAGGAAAGTTAGATTTGACATAGAAGACTTTGACATACAAAATTTGATAATTTAGTAAGGATCAGTTTAAAAGGACTAGTGAGGCATATGCCTAAAATCACTAAGATTCCTCTTACTCTCTAAAATTCATGCCTTCATGGAAAGCAATCCAAAATAAGATATAAATATAAGGGGCATTCTACTACAGTACCATTGGATTTTATCTACACAGACTTTTGTGGACCCATGATAACTCAAGGCATTCAAGGTAATAGCTAATTTATGTTATTAATTGATGACTTCACTAGAATTACTTGGATGTTTTTTCTTAAAGAGAAATTGGAAGATTTTGGAAAATTTAAAGCATTAAAAATTCTTGTTAAAAATGAAAAAGGATCAAGAATCAAGTGTGTAAGATCAAATAGAGAATGTGAATTTTGGTCTTATGATTTTGATGAATTTTATGATGATTAAGGAATTATAAGATGATACTTTGCTGCTATGACACCCCAATAAAATGGGGTAGTTGAGAGAAATAATAGAACTACCCTAGAGATGACTAGAACCATGCTTCAAGATTTCAAACTTTTAGATGGTTTTTAGGAAGAGGTTTTCAATACTTGTATTTATATCTTAAATAGATCCAAGTTAGATAAAATGGTGATAAAAATTCATATGAGATATGAAAAATAGGGTAGCTATTGTCAAACACTTTAGAGTATTTGGGAGTAATTTTTTTATCAAGAGAAATGAAGAAAATATTAGAAACTTTGACTCAAGACATGATGAAGGCATCTTCTTGGGTTATTCCTTCATAAATTATACTTATATATGTTTCAATAAGAGTCTCTGCAAACTTATTGAAATCTCTAATGTGATATTTTAAGAGGTAGATGACATCAAGAATCCTAGCTTGTAGACAATTAACACTATTGAGGATGTTATTTCAAAAAAAGAAGGTATACCTAATCAATCATATGATGAAGAGGAAGAAGTAAGATAAGATATTAAATCCCCTTATATGATAATAAAGAAGGATCATCTAGTTTCCCAAGTTATTGTATATGTGAATGCTAGTTTATAGACTAGGAGGAGAAGGTTGATCAATCAGAGTCAACAAGACAGCTTTTTTATCCAAGATTGAACCCAAAAATTTATTATAAGCTATCAAAGATGACAACTGGACATTTTCCATAAAGGAGGAACTTGATCAAATATTAAAAAATGAAACATGGTATTTGGTTCCTAGGCCAAAAGACAAAAAATTTATAGGAACTAAGTGGGTTATTAGAAACAAGATGAATGAAAAAGTAGAGGTCATAAAAAATAAGGATATATTGGTGTGTAAAGGATATTCTCAAGTTGAAGTAATATAATTTGATGAGACATTTACTCCTGTATCAATAATGGAAGCAATTAGACTCTTTCTATCATATGCAAGCTTCAAAGGTTTCAAAGTTTATCAAATGGATGTGAAATATGCATTTTTGAATGGAAACTTAGATGAATAAGTTTATATTGAGCCACCTAAAGGTTTTTTAATGACAAGTAATCAATAATATGTTTATAAACTAAAGAAGGCTTTATAACATTTTAAAAAATCTCATAGAACTTGGTATGATATATTAGACAAGTATCTATTAAGCCAAGGATTCAAAAGAGGGATAGTTGATAGTAATTTATATATCAAGATAGACGACACTCGTAAATTACTAGTAGAAGTATATGTGGATGACATAATATTTGGTTTTGACAATGACAACATGATTAGAGAGTTTTTAGATGCTATGAATATTTATATTGAAATGTCAATGTTGGGAGAACTTTCTTTCTTCTTAGGATTACAAATTAATGAATTTAATGAAGGGATATTCATTTCACAATCAAAATACATAGAAGATATGGTAAGAAATTTTGACATGTTGGATTGTAATCCAATGATTACTCCAATGATCACTGGATGAAAGTTAAGTAAACAAGATCACTCAAAAAAATTTTATCAAATTTTATACATATCCATGATTGGAAGTCTCTTATAATCTACTACTTCTAGCCTTGATATCATGCAAGCAATGGGCCTTATAGGAAGGTTTTAAGATTATCTCAGAGACAAAAATATCTTAAGATATCTCAAGATCATAATAGATTATGGTTTATGGTCCCCTAGGAGTAAATAATTTACTCTAAATACATACACTGATGCGAATTGGTTAGGATGTGTAAATGATAAGAGGAGTACTAGTGGTGTTGTCTTCTTCATGGGTGAATGCTTGGTATCTTTCCTAAGAAAAAATAAATCATCTGTATCTATATAAACTATAGAATCAAAGTAGATAGTTGTTTCTTCCTATTGTACTCATTTAATGTAGATGAAACAAACCTTGGAATATTATAAGGTAAGACAAAATGGACCTTGTCCTATCTATTGTGACAATACTAGTGAAATTAGTATCTATAAGAATTTTGTTATGCACTCAAAAACCAAGCATATTCCTATTAGATATAATTTATTAAGAGAACAAGTAATTAATCAAATTTTTAAATTGGAATATGTGTCTATAAAATAAAAACTTATAAACATTATGACTAAACCATTGACAAAGGCCACATTTGAGTTTCTAAGACAAAGATTGGGAGTCATCTCCTTATCTATCAATCATTAAAAGGTCATTTGAGTACGAGAAGAATGTGTTGTCATATTGTTGTTATCATGAAGAAGGTCTCAGAGTTCTAGATATGACAAATTATATATGTCATGGTTCCATGAGAGTGTTTTTTAAAAGGTTCTAAACCATGATGGCTTGTAGAGGATAAAGGGAAATTATTTTATTACTAGGTTATCCATATTATTTGAAGTGTTACTGGTAGACCTAGTTCATTGATAAGACTTATTGAAGATGATATTTGTCATATAGATCATGATTTTATGAGGAGCTAACTCAAATAGTTCAAAAGGCTTGAAGAGATGAGCATGATGTTAGGGAGATCTTTCTAAGCTCTATGAGCAGTTTCTCAAAGGTCCAAGGATCAGATAAGTCTAAGTTTAGATTACTACATATCAAAGGGGGATAAATTGGTTCATATTCCTAAAATTATGTAAGTATCTTGAGCATCGTAATAATATTTAAATGCATACATAATGTTGAGGAATGATTGTTCGCATGTTGAGGAAGAGACCTTTTGTCATTAATGTCAAAGGGGGAGAAAGATCATAATGAATAATTTCAAATGAGTATGAATTCATTATGAGGGTGTTTTTACATCAATGACAAAGGGGGATATTGTTGAACATGATCATTAATGTTAATTTTTCATTGATATTAAAGAGAGCATGAGATATTAATGCATTAATTATAAAGAAGTTGTGTTGGATAGCTTGGAGAATATATAGCACATATGAAGGTTTTTAAGGACAAAGAAGAAGTTGTGTGGCATCCATCGATGTCTTGAAACTCTGGTGTGTCACTTGATCATTTAGAAAGAGAAGCATGCATCTTTTAGCTTAAGAAAAGCCAGACCATCACTACATGTCATGCATATATGAATACATTAGTAAGTTTTTACATTTATTTTAGTTACTATTAATGTCAAGAAAGGTCAAAGGATTTCATGGAAATGTTATTTATAGTGTCAATAAGGTACCCTAAATATTTGGACTCTTGATGTGTTTTCTAACTAAAGTTATAAACCTTCAAAGTTTTTCTTATAAACTGTGATGGGCCAGAGACCATCAAGTTTAACTACATTGAATTCTGAGGTTAATTTGTCTAATCAGATCCAATGGTGAGTGTTAATCAAATCAAGATCTAATGATGAGTGTTTCATTAGATAGGATAATTATCCAATGGTGTATGTCATCTTGTCAGACTTGATCTAATAATGCATGTTTAGTTAAAATGTCAAAGATTATAATATTGCATATGCTGGTGATAAGTTTCACTATCTTTTTGAGTTGATATAAGATCAATGGTTCACAGGCATTCATACTGATAGATATTAATGGTACAGGTCAAGTCAAAAGTCAAATGTGTAGAAGTCTTATAGAGATACCAAGTGGCACAATCATGGAAGCTCTAATCTAAGATCAATGGTGAGCATTTCATGATAAAGATAGAGTTAATCAGAGGAGACTAATGGTGCATATTTGTTCATAGTTGTTAAGAAGCATGATATGGGGTTAAGGTACTCAATGTTTAACATTTGCTCAGTGACCATTGGAATTTGAATATTCAAATTCATGAGGGAAAACTAATGCTTAGTTTTTTATCTATATATTTTGATCCAAGAAAAATTTCTTGACATAGTAAAAATCAAAGTTGTAGAGGCATTCAAGGCACATCTAGTGAATCTAGTTATAAGGTTTGAATGTTTGTACAAGTGAAGATATGGATCTTCAAAATTTTACTATTTATTTGTTCATGGTGTTACTGTGTATAGAATAATGTTTTAGTAATTTGTGCTTTAGTAGAAGGGTGTTTTAGAGGGAGAAAACACCTAAAGATGTCTTAGAGATCATATATAGTGGGCCCATGTAATTAAAAGTGATCTTTTGCTCTTAATTTTCTCAATGGAGTAATAAATGGGTGAATAGGTCACCATAAGACCTATAAGGGCTACTAAGGCCTAGTTAAAAGGTGTAGCTACTTTAGTATGACCCATATATGCTACGTTTGAGTTATGATAGTGAATTTGATCTATGTGTTATAATTTTAGATGTATTAATGATTAATTCAAGTCTTATGGCTAACCAAGAAGATAATATTCATGAAGACTCCATAAATAGTGGAGATTAAGGCAATGGTTTCTAGATTTTAATGAGCTTATGTTGAAAGAGAAGAAGATAGATACGAAGGAAAGAGATTAGAGGGAGTGTGCTTAGTGTATGGAATAAATTATAGATATGATTGAGGATGAGAGAGAAAGCCTAGAGTGATCCCAAAGGGTGTTTGGATGAATTATTTGTATGATTAAGTTTGAGGGTGTGTGATGAGTTGAGAGAGATAGAAGGGTGAATAAGAATGAAACCAAGAGAAGTCCATCATTAGGTGTAGAAGACATCATATCAAAGGTAAATATCAGATCAAGGTAGATGAGTGGGTGCTTGGTTTTTTAGGGGGTTGGTTTCTCCTTGTGGGATGGGTGTTCCTTGATCAGTTGGTTCTAGTCTAAATTTGGATCTTGTTATTGGTGACCATTTTTAGGCCCTAATAAAAATGAGTCAACCCCATAGGTAAAAAATTTTGTCATGAAGTGTTTTATAGGCCATTTAATGCCAATAAATGTTATATTAGCCTTGGTCACTCTTTGTATTAGTGTTCCATATCACTTTGGGTCTTTTCAAGGTCAAAAATGGGAATTTAATGCATTATACAAGTTTTTGGGAATTGTGAAAGTCAAAAATGGGTGATGTCACACTTCATTTGTCCTAAGGGATATTAAATAACTATTTGTAACTGACCAAGACTATAAGTGCAAGTTAAAATCAAGAAAACACTTGAAAAGGGGAGTTTTTAGCCACGTGTATGGACTTCTCAAGTCCAATTGCAACTAAAAATATGGGAAGAGTATCATTTAATATCATTAAACTAATACAAATGTCTTATTTTTAATAATAATTAAAAAATTTGCATCTACAACTCCTTTTCCTTCATTTTCCATTGGGAAATCAAGTACTCACCACAGGCCATATAAGCTGAGTTGGGAGGAATGGATCTAGGAAATGTTAGTATACTAAGTTATATTCCATTTGGTGAATTTTTTATATATAAATATGCCTCCTCTTTTATTAAACATCATTAATAAGGGTCAGTCCTCAAAGCTACTTATGCAAACAAGCAGGGTCTAGATTTTTCCAAATTGCTTAAACTCAAAAATGGGTAGAGATGTGTGGTTTTAAAATGTGGTTTGAAGATTATAGTATGCCCTATACATAGTGATTAAATAATACAACACTTATATTTCAATTCCACTTGAATGAGATTTCAAATTGTGTTTGTTTTCTAAGTTGATAATCAGGTATGGGCAACCTAAGTTTTGCAACATGAAGGAGAGCTCCATGGGAGGTTTTAATGATATTAGATTCATATTTTAAAATTTATTTCATTGAGTTAACATTGTGATATATAAATTAATACTTATTTAAATTCAAGTTTTTCATTTATTCCCTTGTTCACTGCCTTGTTTTCAAAGTGTGCTTACAATCAACTTCTTCAAGAGGATGTACAGAGGAAAAAATGATGGGATCCATGGCATAATTCATTTAAAGGTTTTATAATACCCAATATATCATATTGTTCATGTCATGAAGGTCAGATGATATGAAAATGGGAGTTTTCCTTCAAAATAATGATTAGACTAATTCAGGCCCACAGTCCCTAAAGGACCAAAACACAGATCTCTAGGGTTTTTTGAGATGGTGTACCATGATGGGTAACATAAGTTTTACAACATGAAGGAGAGATTCATAGGAGTTTTTAATGATATTGGATTCATATTTTAAAATTTAATTAATTTAATTACCATTGTAAGATATCAATTATTACTTCTTTAAAGCCAAATTATTCATCTATTCCCTTGTTCACTATCTTTTTTTTAAAGTGTGCTTACAATCAGCTTCTTCAAGAGGATGTACAAAGGAAAAAATGATGGGATCTATGGAATAATTAATTTTTAGGTTATATCATACCCAAGATATCATAGTGTTCATGTCATGAAGGTTAGATGCTATGCCAAATGAAGTTTTCCTTCAAAAGAATGACTAGACCAATTCAAGCCCATAGTCCCTAAAGGACCAAAATAGAGATCTTTGTGGTTTTTTGAGATGATGTGTACCATGATAGAAAATGTTTAAATGACCTTTGTTTATTTTACCTAGTATCCCTATCTAAAAATATAAATCACGTCAATTTTTATTTTAAAAGGGTGAGTGTAAAATGGATTTTGCAAGGCTTAAAAGTTGCTAAAAATCACTAAATTGTGATAGTGAACTCTATAGGAGTTGATGAAAAATAGTGACATTGCACTTAAAAGTGAAAATTATAGCTAATTAACCAAGATTGATCAAACCAAAACAATTTAAAATAACTTTACTAATCCAAGAGGTCAAATAGGATATGGAGTTTGATGTTTTGATCACTAATGTACCCTTGCTTGTTCATACATAGGCCTAGGAAGGGTCATCTAGAACAGGCTTGGGTAAAACATTATCTCAATTGGGAATATAAAAATAAATTAATAAGTTTAGAGTGAATTTATTACTTAAAGGAAACCATACCCAAGGATAAATTATTATTCCATTAACCAAACAAGTCTAAATTCCCTCAAGAGCACCTATAGGTAGCCCTAGAACCCAGGAAACACAATCAAGAGTAGACTAGTAGTGGGTGAAGGTTTGAAGATTAGACATTTGTTAAGGTATAAAATGTGAAAATTAGATAGTTTAATGTTAAATTTTAACTTAAGGAACTCATATAAATCCTAAAGACACCTAATACAAGTGTGGATAAAGCTAGAATGCACCTAAAGGCATGACTGTTACAATCAAGGCAGGTGTGTTCCCCTTAAGGACCTAAGCATAGAGTTGATACATGATTTTATGGCTGATAGGTAACTAAAATTAATGAAAGAGAACACCAAAACCTAAAATGACATTAAAATATTGTCCTTAACCATTATCCAAACTCAAAAGACCTACAGGTAGGGCTTAAAATGTTTGTCCCAGTCTTATGAGCTAGATGAACTCAATCCTACATTTGAGGTAATATGTGATAGGTTGGGAGGTTATAAAAAAATAATGAGGAATATGTGAACTAAGTGTATTAATATGGAGTTTATTATCATAAAAAAAACAACTTAGACAAATCCTAATACATTTATAAAAGGTGTCTCAGTCACCTACAGTAGGCAACAAGGCAAGCTTAGTTTAATACTTCAAAGGACCTAGAAGGTATTTGTGGGCCATGTTAGGATAAGAATATGTTTTAAAAAATATATAATGATGTTTAAAATTTAAATTAACTTCATATAGTGATACATTAGGCATATAATAAGTTTCAATAAAATAACTCGGTCCATTTTCTCATACCCCTGTAGAGACTATCTTCTTGAGGGTCTACCTGGGAAGTATGCAAAGATGGAGGTCTTGTCCTTGTAGTTAGCCCCCAAAAATTGGTAAAAAGTAAAATAAATACATATATAATATAATAAATTAATCATATTTGATCATATAACATGGAAAATCCTCTCTATTTTGTCTCAGAGTAGGGTCACTTTTGCCTTGCACAAGGAGATAGTTTTGAGGAAGAGAGGTCAAATCATGAATAAAAGGTCAATAAAATACTAGGTAATGAATTAAAAAGTGGTAGTAAATATATTTAAACCAATAAATCCTTGATATAATCTTTTTTAGAAAGCAATATGCTCCATACAAGGAGGGTTGTAGTCAAATCCCATAGGCAGACCCAAGAGCAAGAGGCCAAATTAAGGGTCAATATGTGTTTTGACCTAATATATGATTTCAACTTGTTTGATTAATTATTTAAAGGGTGTAATATATATTTTAAATCCATAAATGGGTAAAGGAAACCATGGAAAGATTAGATGGAGCCTCAAGTTGTAGGTAGATCCCTTGATAAGGTCTAGGTCTCATTGCTAAACAGGGGTCGTCTTTAATTATAGCTATTGGTAAGCCATAAAAATGATGTTAAAATGTTTTTAGGACATTTATACAGGTTTTTAAACCCTTATTAGAAAATATAATTCATCAATGAGACATTATTGGCTTGGGAAGTGCTCAAACCCTACTAGAATGCTTGAAAATAACTTGAAGGACAACTTAAAGAGATCATAACTTTCATGAGCCTTTGCATGGGATATGTATAAGTTTATATGAGTTAGTTAGGGTCCCTAATAATAAATAATTGGAATTTATAAATGACTCCAACATATATTCTTTATGAATAAATGTTAAGAGTCTAGATCACTAAAAAACCCTTACAAACCTTGATTCCTTACTTGATGGTGAAAATCAAGCCAAAAGTGAACTTAAATAGATGAATTTTACCATTATTATAAAATATAAGTTGTTTCCAATTTCATGGGGATTATATCCATGATTTTTTTTCTGTATATAATTATATGGATCAGGGGAAAATAGGGATTTTTTGGCCATTTTGAATGGTATGCAAGCTACAAAGGGATTTAGAAGATGAAAAAAAAATTTAAAGGAATATTTAAACTTTATATAAATCCAAAAATTAATTTAATATCATTAATAAAACTCTAAGTGTCCCAACTAGACTCTCACTTTTAGCCAATCTAGTGAGCCAGACTAGTGAACACTTGGGAAAGTGGTGAAAAGTAATTAGGGGGACATTTTATAGGTTTTTTTTATTGAAATAAATGATATTATAGCCTTTGAAAAGTTTCATTACATCTTTTACATGGATTATTTTTCAATATTAAGGAATTTTGAGTTCCAAGTGGAGAAGGTACATCAAAAAGAGCCCTTTTGAAAATTCTAGTAATGATTTCGCATGTTTACAAGAATAGGAAGGGTTAGGGATAAATCTAATGCATGTGGGGACTTTTTTGTAACCCATATTTTTCATACCAACCATCATACCTAACCATATGTATGGATAGGGGTATTTTTGGAAGTCAACTCAGGTGGGTAGTTTCTTATGCCAAAATGGTAGTTTTGTGCCACTTTTCACTATGTTTATGACTTGTGTGGATAATTACAACTTCATGACCTAGAATATCTCACCCGACATATATTATATATTAAATTTTAACTAATTTTCACTTTGTGACACATTTCCTTATGTATTTTCAACTTATTCTCTCTCTCTCTCTCTCTCTCTCTCTCTCTCTCTCTCTCTCTCTCTCTCTCTCTCTCTCTCTCTCTCTCTCTCTCTCTCTCTCTCTCTCTCTCTCTCTCTCTCTCTCTCTCTCTCTCTCTCTCCCCTTACAAGTTCTATAATTTGGCCTTTTTTGGCCATTGTTAGGATTTAAAATCTTGGTATGGTGAAGCCTTTCCAAAATTGTACCTTGATTTGTACTTAATCTAATGAGAAGTAAGTTTTTTATACTCTAAGTCCATTTGCACTATGTGTTGAACTGATCCATCTTGAAAGTCAAGTATAGATTAGGTTCATATTATTTCATGCAATCCTTGAATGTGTTGTTGCAAATGACTTCTCTCCTAATAGGTTTCATGATGTATATGCTTCTATAATAAAATTTAGAAGTGTGTATGAGTTTGGTAGTCATATCTAACATTCCTTTCACTTGCCTTCATTTGTTTAGTTATTATGTGCCTTCATGAGAAACGCTCATGCTAGGGATCTCCATTAATGGTGTGAGGCTAGTTTTATTATCTTAGTTCATTATATAAATCCTAGTGTATGAATGTAAGAAATTATTGGTGTATCACCTCCTATTTTAGGTTTTATTTATGTATATTTCTCTCCCTTTTCACCCATAATAGATAGTTTTAGTGGCATAATCACATCACTTCATATCTAGGGAGTTAGCCACTTTGAATCCTAGAGACTCATCTCTTTTATAAGCTCCCACAAACTTGAGGGATGATTCAATGTTGCATCAAATTAAATGAGCTTCATATAATGATGTCCTAGGGTCCATAATTTAATGACAACAATTATTATAGGACTATAGTCCATTTTTCAAGATCCAGTGGTTTTTACTCCCCAAGAGGGTTTACCACATAGATCTTGTGTTGTGTGTGATTTTGATTTTCTTTCTTATTCATTACTATAAATGATGTGCATGTTTTATGAATGATAATGTTATTTAGTTAAGAGTTTTAAAAGATTAGAATTTAAGTTTAGATTATCTATCATCATTGATTCACCCCACTCCCTCTCAGTGATTGTACCTATAACATTTTGGTTTAATGAATTCATGAGCTCTTATCCTTCCATGTGAGAAGGTTATCTTTACAAGAAAAAACTTTATGTTTCTAGGATCTCCTTTTATTTTTGCATGATCATGGATACCATGTGTAGATAATGATGGATTATATTGTATCATTATTGAAAGGATTGAGAATTAATGAAAAATAGAGGCTTAATATTTTATTAAAATCAAATAAAATGAGCAAAAATCATCAGGCATGGATTCAAGAGCAATTGATTAATAAAATTTATGAGGTGTTCTTTCTCAGATTTATATCATTTTCATGCATGTATTGTATCTTTTGTGACCACTATAATTCAAGATTTTGGTAGTAATATAAGATTGATATATGTGCATTTAGAATCCTTGAATAAAACTCATGAATTATGGACATGTGTTGTATAAGTATGGTGTAATGGAGCCACAAATAGTTATGTGATAAATTTATATATTCTTGCCCAAAATAATCATAATTTTAGCTCTTATGAGAGAAAATTGGGCCATTAGTTATTTTGATATCATTTCATATTAATATGTTTCTTATTGATTTTGGGCTAGATAAATTGGAAGTGGAGGGCTAGATATTTCATTACACAATGGATTATCTATTGTATAAAAAGGAAAGGTTAGAATTTGCATATGAAAATTATGAGGAAAATGGATAGAGGATTAATAAAAGGTAAACAAGGCAATGAAAATATATTTAATACCAAGATATTATGTTTTAGATAAGGACCATAAGAGAATGGGAAAGTCAGATTGGGTAGATGATCCTAAAATGTACAAAGGACATGTAAACTGGATAAATTGTTTATTGTGATATGCTATATGGATGAATAATAACCAGATAAAAAAATTTCTCCAAAGTGAGATTTTAGTAAATATTGATAGATGGGAGGTTCTAAAAGAGGATAAAGTGTTTAGATATTCCATTAAATGTCAATTTTGGAGCTATCAACATGAAAATTTTGGTGTATGGTTACATTCTCAAAAATGCATAATAGTTGATATACAAGAATAAGGTACTCATTATAAATTTATAAGTGCTAACATGGCATACTTAGTAGAAAAAATATTTCTAACGACACATTAAAATAAGAATGAAGGTAGCACAAAATTTATTAATTATATGAATGTATCCATAATAGGATAAGTGTACAAATGGAAAGGTTTGATAATGTGTACATGAAAATGAAAATGAATATAATGAATGGGAATAATATAATAGGATAAAATGATTTTTAAATGGATAATATATTAATTGACATTGAAATTAAGGTAAATATTTTGATGAATAATGTGGGGTTCCAAATGGGAAGGCCCATATTAGTATATTCCAATAACATTTTTAATATGGCTAAAACCAATTGTCACATTGAAAAATTCAAAATTGTAAATATTAAGAATCCTATTTGTAGTTGATTTTAAAGTCATAAATATGGTTGAAGGAGATAATTATATACTATTTTTTAGTTTTTCAAAGGGATATTCCATTAAGGGAGATATATGATTAAATAAAAGGTACACATGTTTTTAAATTAATGAATAAAGGGTGGTGATTCCCTTAGATGAAAATTTTATTATCATATATGTTGAGAGATTACATGCTCAAGAAGATTATAATAATTATACATATTATCCATACAAATAGATGATCCTGAAGAATATCTAGAAGATAATGAGATTGATTTGGAAGCTGAAGGAGTTGAGCCATTAATCTTGGAATGTGAAAGGTGGATACAATACTAGAATAAAATCTTAGGAAAGAAATTCATAGGAGTAAATCAATGATTCAAACATAAAAATAGATAAAATATAGGAATGGTAAGATGTTATCCCACATAAGAAAAGACACATCGATGGGTTCCAATTTATAGGAAGGTAAATATATACAAAAATGAAAGGATTAACATGTTAAATCAGTCATAAAGGTTTATATTTCCATGAGGTAACACAATATATCACATCCTCAAGACTTTGTACACATTTCAACTAAAAATTTAAAGAAACATCTCTTTGATAACCAAGATGGATTGAATTCTTATTAAATAAAGTTTTTTCAACAACTCAACATACTTAAAATAACCATATTCAAATATTTACCAATAATTTAGGAATCAATATAATCAAGATCCACATATCTTAATCAACCATGAATATTATATCCATGTTTTGAATAACCAACTAGCAATATGTTTTCCAAGCACATGTATACTTAAAAATAGTAATAAAAATGATTGAATAATATATGTATACAAAAATTAATATCCACACATTGTAATGTTAAATAAAATTTCCATACATGATAATATGATAATTAAATCTTGTAATCATTATTTAATATCAATAACTAGTATATCATCTACACAATAATTCTCTACAAAAATTACAATGCCAATAAATATTATACGTTTCCTAGTGCCCTTAATATCATTAGCACTTATTGTAAAAAAAATAATTTTATTGGTTTAGTGATATCTTAAAACCATGTTTGTCTTCTCAAAACATTCACTTTATAATAATTTAAACAAAATAAAATGTGAAAGTTGAGCCCATTTATTTCATGGTAAGCCTTACCAACCCTAGCTATCAATGTTGGGTTTGAATAGGTCATCAAGTGAAATTTAGTATTATCAAATAAAATGAGTGTAAAGGTAACAGAAATAAAAAATTTACCATATTAGGGTTTCACACAAATTTTAAAAAACACATAGCATAGCATTGTCCATAAAATATATATCATGTCAACATAAAAAATCTTCCTTGATTTCATTCATGTCACTCCATCTAAAATCCATTCATGGCTAAGATAAGGCAATAAATTCCTTTCCCATGATGGATTTTTTAAGAGATCATAACATCAAACCCATTAAAAGTTACTTTTAAAATTAAATTAAAGATAATATCTACAATAATAAAAGATTTATGGGGCATGTTGAAGAGTGTTGAGGAGGTAAGAGGTGTGTGGAAAGAAAGAAAAACCATAAGGTTTTCTTATAATCCACATTCAAACCTTCCATAAGAACCTTACACATTTTAGGGGTCTCTTAGATTTACCAAACATATAGTAACCACTAATGCAAAAAGTAAGGATTATTAAAAATTAAAAAAATAACAAGGGCTTTTTAACAAATCCTTTTATTTTATTCCTTCTTTCTATTTGCATTTGTTTTTCCTAGTTCTTTAATAACTCATTTCTAACACTTAGTGTGCTTGGGTACAACCCCAAAACTAACATATAACTTTGTTCTAGATTAAATTATAATTAGGAATTTATTTTCCATTACAACATGTTTTGAAAAAAATCTTTCATTACCTTGTTGGCCATTTTGTCCCACATACCAAGTTTCTACCTGGTTTCAACAGATGAGTAGGGTCCCAATTGAAAAATGGATTAAGTGGCTTAGAAGCAGGCTCAAAATTGTAATTAGAGGGATCCAATTAGGTTTTCATGGTGCTAAATAGTTATATAAATAGGTCCAAAAGAAGCCTAAGTTTACACTTTTTCAACTTTTGGCCAAGTGTAGTATTCAAAATTCCTTTGGAGGCAGTGTTCCACATAAAGCCTACAACAAATATACAAGGCTTACTTCTTTAAGGATTTTGTCCTAATTTATTTGGTTAAGTGTTAGAATTATTTTGGGGGTTTCTATTTTAGGATTTTTGCTTAAGTGTCAAGAATTGTTTTGGACATTTTGTCTAAAATAATTTCCCTAAAGGGTCTATAGAGTAAAAAATACTCTACGTTTCATTTTGATTTCAAGTCGCACAATCCAAAATTTTGTCCCTATACACTTTGGTTTGAGATGATGGAGTTTTTTGACTCAGAGCATGGGCTCAAATTTCTTTTTTCCTCAATTTTGTCTAAGTGTCAAAATTGAGTGAAAGCTACCAAGTGTCATTGGCTGAGACACTTTTCATAATTTCAATAGGTAATGCGGAACGTGCCATGTGTCACATAGTAACTCAGTGGAGTGAAACAAGTGTCAACATCCATGTCTCAAGTTTCTTATACTTTTCAAAGGCTTCTTTCCAATAATATTTCTTAGGATCAAGCAGAGGGCACCAGGTGGCAATCGCAAAAGGTTTCAATTTGCTTTTCTAAAAGCAATGGAAGATGCCATGTATCCCTAGCTGAAGAGAATAGAAGCCACCATGTGTCAACCTCTAAATTATCCTCACTTTGTTTCCTTGACTGTGGTGGGTCCCAAGTTTTTGTTTTGAGTCAAGTGAAAGTGGCCAAGTGTCACCATCTGTGTAAGTATGAAATGAGGCCCGATTGTTTCTATAGTATAGATAGGGCAACGCAAAGATGGACATGTGTCACCTTCCACAGGTTTCTCAGAAGGTAGCTAAAGGTAGTGGAGATCACCACGTGTCCCTTGTTTAAAATGCATAGAAAGCACCACCTATCCCTATTCCCTTTTTGAAGTTGCTCAAATGAAAAGTGCTTTGGCTCCCATTTTCTATAGAAGTTGTTTAAGTTTTAGAGAAGTGGATGGTGATAGATGTCAAGGACTGAACACTTCTAAGCAAATATATAGTAAGAGTATAGGTAATGTGGAAAGTGGTGTGTGTCTTCGATAAGGTTTTAGAACATGAAGTGTCATTTTTGGTGCCTCTTGAATAATAAGAATGTTTTCAAGTAGAATAAAGAAAGTGGCCAAGTGTCCTCTTTTGTTTGATAGAAGGGAGCATCCTGTGTATTTGTTTCAGCCAATGAACTATAGGAAGATGGAATGTTTTAGAATCTAAGAAATATATTCTATTTGACACTTCTAATTTAGTTAGAGTTCCATTGGGCCATTAGATTGAGAACATGTAGACAATCTAGAGTGAATCTAATGCTATAAAGAGGGGTGCAGAGATCACCAGTAAAAAAAGGATCAGAAGATTAAAGAGAATTTTTTGTGAGAGACTATTGTCAAGAGTTTCTAGACTTTTAGAGCTATGATCAAGAATATCATTTGCCTTTGTTCTATTTTCTTGAGTTGGAAAGTTTATGTAACTGTGCATGTTTCTATGCCTTTTATGCAATTGGAAAATTAATAAGAAGACTGAGTTCTATGCCTTTGTTGATATTTTCTATGTCATTGCAAAAGTAGTCTAATCTGTTAGCCTCTATTTCTATTATTTCTATCTTTTACATTGATCATGCCTTGTTTTCTCTTTAATGTAATTAAATCTTACATAGAGTTTCACTATGCTTAGAATTAAGGGTCGAATTACATTTAGGTGCATCGCCATAGTTAGATTTTCTTTCTTTGCATTTGTGTTTCTATTTAAATTCCTATCCCTTTCCTCCTAACACTCAAGATAAAGAAGAGACCAGATTCTTAAAAATATGGAGGTCATTTCAAGTCACAAGTCCCACATTATTGAAACTTCACATTGTTGGTGTTAGAAACAAGTGCAATTTTAACCATCAATAATTTTTGGCACACCTGGTGTGACACCATCTTGAAGTTTATTTCAAGACCGTATGAACCAGAGAGCTACAAGGAGTCAGAGATATGGACCAGTGACAAGATCTAAATCTACTATAAATCTAGGTATTATTTTTCCACCTTTGGTGACTAGTCCAAGAAGAAGAGTAAATCATTTTATACCAATACCAAGAGTAAATATGGGAGCTCATATACCCCCAATAAATTATGCAAGATGGAACACTGGAAATCCTTTGATTCTCCCAATACCACCAGCCACTTGGGACCCTATCCCAATAAATGCCTTGAAGGCCCTACCCAAATTCAGTGGGAAATATTTAAAAATACCTAAAGAGCATCTTCAAGATGTATCTGATGTATGTGTTCTACATGTTATCACACAACACAATGTGGCTATAAGATTATTAACAACTTATTTTAAAGGAAAGGCTTTGGAATGGTACCGGTCCTTGACCCCAAATACCATATCTACATGGGATCATCTCGGAGATATTTTCTTTGAAAGATTTGAAGAAAAGGGTGATAAGTCTTCTTTGTTACAGCAATTGATTACCATCCAAAGGGCACCACAAGAAGCAATGACTGACTTCAATTCCAAATTTCAAAAGACTTGGGAAAGGATTCCTTCTACAGCTAGACCATTACTAGGTATGGCTATAGTGTTTTATCTTAAGGCTTTAAATTTAGATATATCTATTATGATTTAGTCACTTGGAGGGCAGACTCTGCTAGAGGCTTATGACTATGTGGTCAGAGCTGAAAATAATTTAATAGATGATGGAAAGTTTCCCTCAAGGCCTCCCATGCCCATGTTTATAGAAATTACTTTGCCATTACCTTAAGAAGCCCCTAAATCCATAGCCCCACTTGTGTCTATGTATAAATATCCTCAACCACCTACTAAAGAACTTGTCCCTACTCAGTCATCTAAGATGGATGATATCAAGAATATCTTGAGGACATTTTCTAATGAGTTGATTAACATAAAGAAACAATAGAACCCTTACCCTAGACCTCAATATCAAGGCTATCAAGGAAATAATTTTCCATCACAGCCAAACCAATATTAGGGTCCTTAAAGGCAAAATAACTCTCAGTTAGCAAACCAAATAGTTGCAGTCCCTACACCCTCATAGATTGTTCCCCCCAATTCAAATAGAGAAATTGTTTAAGGGCAAAATAATTATGTAGATAACACCAATGCTTGGTGTTTTCCTTTTAATAATTCTCATACACCTAGAGATTTTGCCATGGGTAATCTATAACAAAAGGTAGTAGAGCAAAGAAGAATGGATGGACAATTTGCCAGTACTTTAGATGCACAAACTTATCAGTCTCCTGGTATGCAAAATTCAGTCCTGATGGCTCAGATGCAAGGAATGTCTTTGAAAAAAGAATAATAATATCCCTTGAACATGCTTTGTTTTCATGGATTGAAGATGAAGAATCAGTATTCTTGAATGAAGCTTTGGCTTCCAAGAAACCAGTGGTGCAATTAGACTACTATACTAGATCAAAGAGAAGAATGATGGAACAGCCTGAAGTTGCAAATAGTCAAGTCATGGAGAATCCTCCATTTCAAGGTAAAAAAAACATAGCTATTATACAAGAAGTGCCTCAACCAGTGCTGAATCAAGTAGTTCCTAGACAAGTTCAAGAAAAATCAAGGTATCCTTACTTTCCAAGAACCTAGACTCTAGGACCAATGAATGTGGTGGATCAATTAAAGAGGACTCTAGCACAAGTATCAATATGGGACATATTAGCTATCCCTGAACAAAAGACACTATTACAAGAAGCTCTATAAGGCCAATCAGTGTCTAAACATACTGAGATCAAAGAAGGATTTGCTAATAAAGAAAAGCTCAAGGACACAGTTCCTCTAAAGATAATAGCCTTTGTGAACAATGCAACAGAGGTAAGTAAATCCAAACTAGAGCCTTTCTATTTGAATCTCATTTTTAGAAATAAACTCTTGCATAATGTGTTGATAGATTTAGGGGCTAGTACTATAGTAATGCCTAAGCAAATAGCTGATGTTTTAAAAATAAAGTATCAGCAACTCACTAAAGGAGTTATACAGCTAGATGGCAGAGCAGTACAAATAGTAGGGAGAATTAAATAACTCCCATTGCAATTATATACTTGTCCCAATATAATTGTCAATCAAGATATAGTAGTCATAGATATACCTCCTATTTTTGGTTTATGTTTATCCAGAGACTTTACAACCAAGATAGGAGGATATATGTCTCTTGATTGGTCTCACCTCATTCTAAGAACCAAATATGGTTCAAAGATGAAAATTCTATCTAAACCACTATCAAAAGATCACATCACCAATGAACCAACATCAAAATTAGAGGTGGATCATGCTATGTTGAATAAGGAAGAAAATGTTTTTGTTGAGGATTTAGGTGACTGGACTGACCATAATCAAGAAGAGGAATATAATCATTTATTTGCTTTAATGCAAAATGATCCATATGGAAATTATGACTCTACTGGTCTAGGAAATTTTGTCATATTTGATGAAGATCATAAAATCCCAAATGTTTTGAGGGAAGAAATGCCAAAAGATACCACTTCTATCAATCCTCAGGTCTCTCAACATGAATTCCATATTCTCAGTGGGAAGTCACAAGCTTATGCCTTAATCTCTGATGAGGAAGAGATAATTTTTGACTTTCTTCTCACTTTGCAAGACTATATGGAGGAGCATAGATACTTTCTTGATCATGATTTGAACGACTTGTTTGAAGTCATTGGGGTAGGTTATAATATTCTTCAAGGAGGTTTTGAGCTAGTTGTGGATGGACAAAACAACATTGAAACCCAAATAAATATGCAAAATTACTGCAAACTTTCATAATTATCCTTTCAAGAGGTTGGTGATTTTGAAGATAATATTTTTAAAATCATTAAAGAGGATTATCATGCAATAGAATCTAAGTTTGAGGTAGAAGGAGATAAGCCAATAAATGATATATATCAAAGGACTTATGGTGATGAGAAAATAACCATAGATTTCTTGATGATACATGCCAGTATGAAGAACCAGCGTTTGACAAGCTTTCGAGAATGAGAAGAGTATGTATATGTTGAAAGCATGTTTAACTCTGATCCACTCAAATGTAGGCCAATCAAGGTGGCATGCAAGAAGATCAAGTCACCAGAACTTCACCCCATTCAACCACTTGTCTGGTAACATAAGTTGTCTCACCATGAAGGAGACTTTAGAAAGTCTTCTTTTGATCCAGGAGGGAGGCAAAGATACTTGGTTAATGTATTATAGTTAGATAGTTTCCCTTTCTTAGTTGATTTGTTTTCCCTTTTTGCTTTCCTACTTTTATTTTAAAATAAGTATTCTTTGAACACGTAGCCTCAGCTCAGAGCCTTTTCAAAAAATTTAAAACTCTCGACACTTTAAAATATATCCCAAATCTTAAATTCCCCAAGGTACCTTGCACAGCCACTTGCATGACATGTCTAACTCATTGTTCCATGAAGATTTAGTAAGATTTGCTAATAATTATTTGGGTTTAATGCCATTTTGAGACATGATAGGTAAATAAATACTTCATAACAAGAGTTAAAGCTTACAATATTCTCAAACATTCCTGTGTCTACTAAAAAACCCTTGCTACTTGCATTTTAGCTCATAGAAAATAGGCTTAAGTGAAAGTGTTTCCTTATTGTAAAAGCTTCATACTTGCCACCACAGTTCACCATTTTCAAACAATAGATATGGATATGGATGGAGCACAGTCTTTACAACAAGGGTCTAGGATTTATGAATCCCTTGATAAGTTTCTTACAAGAAAATCATATGCTTCAACCCCTACACAACCATTAAAGACTTACCCATGGACCAGAGTCCCTGAAGTTGGTTAAGCAAGTGACCCAAAAAAGATAAAATATTATGTAAATGGAATCATGAACCCAATTCTTCAAAGAACTAGTATAAAAACTCTCAGAGAAGGGGCACATCAAAGGTGTCTTCAGAGGGCCAAGGTGGGACAATATGAGACATTCACAATGAGGGTATGGACTTCCCAACTGGCATAATTCATTCTCCCAGCTGTGCATCCATGCCTTGATTTGGTTGAAATATGTACTAGATTGTTTCATGCACCTTTAAGTACCATACAATAGGGTCCATTCATGGTGAAAATTACACCGAAGGCTATTAGATAAATGTTGGCCTTGTATCATGATAAGATAACTATGTTTCCCACCATTGTTAAACTAAAAAAAATGTGGGCAAACATCAATAATCAATTGAGGTTCTTAAGATTTGAATTGCAATTAGGTGATGATGATACTAATGTGCTGACATTGCCTGCAGCAAGAGCCCAATTTGCACAAGCTAGCCAAGATGCACAGTCTATGATGGATTTCATTTTCAAAATGAAAGATGATATGACCATCTATGGAGAATAAATGGCTATCCTCTTCAGATTGAAAACTGTCGACAAGACCCAGGAGTATCAACTTGATTTCTCTAAATAGATTGCATATTCAATGGTGGAACAACTTGCCCAGTTCAAATCAAAATGGGTTTTTAGGTACACTTCTTATTTGTTTCACCTTATACTATATTAGAACTCTGACATATTTTCCCAACATATACATCTTAATATGTATGACCCAAGTTTTGGTCTACAAAGGACCACTCTTGTGTCTGCAGGGACACATATTTTGTCCAAAAGTAGAGATCCATATGAATTATGGGAACTATTTTTTACCCCTACTTTTTGTCATTTGAGCCTAGAACTAGTTATAAATAGACTATTTCCAAGTGTTTCAAACCTTATGGCTAGTTGCCCAATTCCTTGTGATTACTTTTTTGGATATAATCATACTATTATTAGAGTCCATGGTTTTTGTGGGGAACCAGTGATGCTACCTAAGATTTTGACCCTTAGGTTAGAATTATTAGAGGTCACCAGGTAGGTGTCTATAGTAGATAATGAATATGGATCTGAGAAGAGGAAGAGGAAAATGTATGACCTCCCATGGATGACAAACAACATGACACTAGAGGCGAGAGATGCTGAAATTGTGTTGCTTAGAAAGCTAGCCTTCCTGGGTTTCCTTCTAATCAAAGATAAATGGGTATATGACCCAAATGGTTTCATAGCTTCATGGATCAGGACTAATAGAGTTTCTACCAAAATTGCACATGAGGGCCACCCCTTTTGGGAAAACAAGAAAAATCCTAGGGAAGATATTCCTGAGTTTTATGTTGAATTGACAGATTCACCCCTTCAACAAAATAGACCATGGGAAAAATTTTATGTTAAGCAGAGGGATTTTGATCCTAAAATCAGAATGACTTCTAGCTTAAGAAGGGAATTGAAAAATAAAGACTGGGATGCTGAGAAAATAGAAGCCTATTGGAAATATAGGCAAGAAATTTGTTAGACAACTCACTCTTTTGGGAATGTGGACTCAGATGAGAAATGGGAGGAACTCTGGGATGAGTGCCATCTATCCCATATATCTATCCCTGACACAAGCAATTTACTGACACAAGGTGTATATTCTAAAGCTAGAGCAGGATCCAGCCAAGAATCACAGGCCCCAGGGCAAACCACAGCTTCAGTCACTATGACAGTTTGGCCCCAATCTCTTAGCATCATGGAAAAACAAAAGAGTGTGGTATCTTCACCACCAAAAGCTTCCCCATTAGTATCAATCCTTTAGATTCCCAGTTCTCCACAAGCACCACTAGCAATAGTGGTAAATATTGAAGATAAGGGAGCACAACTAGAAGAAGAAACACCAAGGAAACATAAGAGGCTGAGGTTCCAACTGGATTCAGAAGAGAGGGCAGAACCCTCATAACACCAATTATAGAGTACTATAGTTATTCCTTAGGTAAGTATTGTTTCTCCTCCTCCTTCTCAATCTCTTTCTTCTCCTATAGGAATTATGATTCCATCTGGCCAGATGACATCCCCTACAACCTCCGTTATGCCCATTTCTCACTTTGCCCCATCTATCCCTACTCAAGCTTTATCATTGCCTCATTTTTCTCCCTTTATTCCTAAGAAACTACCTCCTCAGATTGCCCATAGCCAACAATTAGTTATTCCATATGGGTTTGCCACAGGGTCATCCTTTTGCAGGTGGGCACATTGCCTCTCTTTCTACCTTCTAAACTCAAGCAGACGCCGCTAAGAAGGTGAGGGAAGCCCAAAGAGAGAAAAAAAGGATCAAGGATAATAATTCCTTGGCTACACCACATCTGAGGTCACAATTTGACCCAATTCAATAGCGACTGATGATAACTCATTTGTCACCAAATATAATTAAGCCAAGTGAGCAAATGTAGCTAGAAGACTACATAATGAATGCAGTGGCTATAGATATGTCCCTATTCAGACCACAAGAAAAAATCGAGCTGCTAACTAAATCCACTTCTATAATTTTTGAAGATTACTTGAAAATATCAAGGAAGCTACAAAATATGGAGGCTGATCCAACCAAAGAGAAGGCAAACTATAGCAATTTGACCACAAAAATCAATACAAAAGATAATGAAATAGAGAGTCTAAATAAATAGTTGCAAGATATTGTTTCTCTTCAGACTCACTAGGTGATCTAGGCCCAAAATGATTCCCTAAAAGTAGGGCTAATGTAGGTAAAAGATGTAGTGATGACCCTAAGGTGAGAAAAAGTAACATTACAAGAAAAATGTGAGGAAAGCCTGCAATAGGTTACTCAATTGTAATAGAAGCTATTGAATGAATAGAATAATACCACGGCTATACAAGACCAATTTCAAGCTAAGCAATAAAGAGCAGAACAATTAACACTGGAGCTGGCCAATAGGCCAAAGAATTTAGGAGTGTTAAATTTGGTGAAGGAGCTTTATGAATCAATGTGGAAAAGAATCTCTTCAGAGATTATTCAGCTCAGGCCTTTTCTCACCTTCCTACTAAATGCATAGCAATTGTGTGAAAAGGTGGAAAATTTTGTTGAAGACACTCTGGCTACTATTTCTAAGAGAGTTTTAGACTATGAAACACTGCTACAAAAGCTTTATGATGCAATGGATGGAACATTGTCAGTAGCAGGAATTAATGACAGAATGGTCACTACTAAGCGAGTGAATGAGGTTCTCAATTGCAATTCCACCACAGTCAATTGCAAATATCTTCTAGATGTAATGAAAGATTGAATTAGTGAAATGAAACAACACATTGAAGACCTAGTGCAATTAGGTCTTCCTTCTCCATTTCTTGATGACAACATTGTGTTAATGATTGATGAAATTAAACCTTTGTTATTGGCCAAGCAAAATGATCAGGCAATTTTTGAGGATTTAAGGGATGATTCATCAGTACCTCAAGTAGAAGCTATTTTGATTCTTTTTTCCTAGCTTGAATTCAAATTGAAGGCTATGGTTCAAATTTTGCAAAAAAATTCACACAAGGATATTATCAACCTTGATTTATCCTTCAATGAATTGCAAAATAAGTAGGGGTTATCTGATGATGAGTGGTCTACATATCAAATAGTATTGTTGAAGCTTTGATTTTTTTTGTCATTTTGATCAAGCGAGAGTTGTAGTTTATTTTTGAGTAGGCTCAAAAGTCATTAAGATCACCAATAATTGTAGAGTAAAAAATACTCTACGTTTCATTTTGATTTTTAGTCATGTGATCCAAAATTTTGTCCCTGTACACTTTGGTTCGAGATGATGGAGTTTTTTGACTCAGAGCGCAAGCTCAAATTTATTTTTGCCTCAATTTTGTCTAAGTGTCAAAATCAAGTGAAAGCTACCAAGTGTCATCAGCTGAGACACTATTCATAATTTCAATAGGTAATGTAGAATGTGCCATGTGTCCCATAGTAACTCAGTGGAGTGTAACAAGTTTCAACATCTACGTCTCAAGTTTCTTATACTTTTTGAAGGCTTATTTCTAACAAGCTTTCTCAAGATCAAGCAGAGGGCACCAGGTGGCAATCGTAGAAGGTTTCAATTTGCTTTTCTAAAAGCAACAGAAGATGCCATGTATCCCCAATTGAAGAGAATGGAAGCCATAATGTTTTAACCTCTAAATTATCCTCACTTTATTTCCTTGACTATCGTGGGTCCTAGGTTTTTATTCTGAGGCAAGTGAAAGTAGCCAAGTGTCACCATCCGTGTAAGTATGAAATGAGGCCTGATTGTTTCTATAGTATAGATAGGGAAATGTGGAGATATACATGTGTCACCTTCCACATGTTTCTCAGAAGGTAGCTAAAGGTAGTGGAGATCACCATGTGTCCCTTGTTTAAAATGTGCAAAAACTGCCACCTATCCGTGTTCCCTTTTTAAAGTTTCTCGAATGAGAATTAATTTGGCTCCCATTTTCTATAGAAGTTATTTATGTTTTGGAGGAGCAGATGGTGATAGATGTTAAGGACCGAAAACTTCTAAGCAAAGATACAGTAAGAGTATAGGTAATGTGAAAAGTGTTGTGTGTCTTTGGTAAGGCTGTGGAACATGCCAAGTGTCATTTTTTGGTGCCTCCTAAATAATAAGAAGGTTTTCAAGTAGAATAAAGAAAGTGGCCAAGTGTCCTCTTTCATTTGATAGAAGGGAGCATCCTGTGTATCTATTTTAGCCAATAAACTACAAGAAGATGAAATGTTTCAGAATCTAAGAAATATCTTTTGTTCAACACTTCCAATTTAGTAAGAGTTCAGTTGGGCTATTAGATTGAGAACATACATACAATTTGGAGTGAATCCAATGCTATATAGAGGGGTGCATAGATCACCAGTAAAAAAAGGATTAAAATATTGGAGAGAATTTTTTGCAAGAGACTATTGTCAAGATTTTTTAGACTTTTAAAGTTGTGATCAGGAATATCATTTACCTTTATTTTATTTTCTTGAGTTTGAAAGTTTATGTAAATTTTCATGTTTTTATGCCTTTTATGTGATTGGAAAATTAATAAGAAGACTGAGTTATGTGCCTTTGTTGATATTTTCTATGTCATTGCAAAAGTATTCTAAGCTGTGAACCTCTGTTTCTATTATTTCTATCTTTTACATTGATCATGTCTTTTTTGATCTTTAATGTAATTAAATTTTACATATAGTTTCATTGTGCTTAGAATTAAGGGTCGAATTACATTCAGGTGCATCACCATAGTTAGATTTTCTTTCTTTGAATTTGTGTTTCTATTTAAATTCTTATCCATTTCCTCCCAACACTTAAGATAAAGAAGAGACCAGCTTCTTAAAAATCTAGAGGTCATTTTAAGTCACAAGTCCCACATTCTTGAAACTTCCCATTGTTGGTGTTAGAAACAAGCACAATTTTAACCATCAACAGGGTCATTTCTTCAAAGAGGGTCCTTTTTGGAAGTTTTTAAGGGAAATTTTTAAGCCAAGTGTCCAAAACACTTTTCCCAAAGGATCATTATTTGAGAGAGTGGACATTTGAAAAAAAATCTTGAAGGATATCTTATTTTAAGCAAAGTGGCCAAGACAATTTCCACAAACGGTATTTTCTTAGTAAAATGTCCCAAACACTTTTTTTAAAGGGTAATTTTCTTTGCCAAAAGGTCTAGTGAAATTTCCCCAAAGGGTAATTTCTCAATAAAAAGGTCCACTTCAAAGTTTGTGAAGGGTACATTTCTTTCAAGGAAGGGGTCCAATGCAAAAGTTCTAAAAGGAATTTCCAAAAGGCCTATTTCAAAATAACTGAAGGGATATTCTAATGACATAATTATTTAAGGAAAATTATTTAGGATAATTTTCTCGAAGGCAAATTTCTTTCAAACATTTTTTTTAAGATAGAGACCCCAAAAATGTGATTTCTTTCAAACATTTTGTTTGAAATAATTATTCAAGGCAAAGATATGGCAAGCTATTTTCTCTAGAAGAAGTGATAAAGAAACAAATCCCAAAGACAAGGTGTCAAATGGAAGAAGGAAGATCTAAATTTTCTCATAAGGCCTTTTAAGACACTTTGGGTTCACTTAAAATGTAAATTTTCATTTACTAAGGACAAAACCAGATTTTCATAGCCCCATGAGATGCCATGAATGCTTGGAATGGATTTGAAATGCATGCGATCCATACTTAGACATTTTTTAAGGAGCTAAAATAAATCCAAATAGATATATTTAAGATGTTACATCTCACATGTGTGGTATCTTTTGGAGGAATTGATCAAATTGGTCTATTTAGTTTTGAGCCTAAAATGTATGTGTTAAGTTTCAGGTCCTCTAAGGAAGTAAGAATGGAGTTTTACATGTGAAAATTTTGATCCTTAGTCACTTTATGCATGTTTTCCCATACGTATCCATTTTCAAGAATTTCTAACAAAACCAAGTAAGCATCTTCATAAGGATATATCTTTCACATGTGGTAGTTGTCGAGGAAAGTAGTCACATGGGTTTATTTAAATTGGTCCCTAATTATTACACATGAAGTTCTAGGTCCTCTACCAAAGCATAAATGGAGTTATGAATGATAAAATTTGGCTCCTTAGTTAAATTTTGCCAAGTTTCCACACAATGATTTTTGAGCCAGGACATCATGAAGGATCAAATGGACTAGCTAACTTGTGCATTTAATATATTCACCTGTAAGGATCCTAATACTTGAATATCAAATGGGTTCATCATTTTTGGTAAGAATAAAATCTCTTAAAAGTTTGGTGCTTCCATGATTCTTACACTTCAATATCTAAGCCTCAAAATTAAGTTAAAATAATAAGACATTTGCATGAATGTGAAAATATAGGTCAGGAAAAATTCCATGTGTTTCAATTTAATAGTTTATCATATGTAATTTTCATTATATGGGACAACAAATGATGGTCAAAAAGACATAAAATTTAAATATAGAGAAATATAAATCCTATTAACCTTAAATTTGATGGTCATGTGACTATCAATGATGGTCATGTGAACATCATTTAATGGGATTGAGGACATCAATTTTAAGATCATAAATTATTTATTATATTTCAAATAATGGGTCCCAATAGATTAATGATTTACATTTGATCAAGCATCTAAGATCAATGGTATGATATGGGTCAAAAAGTCATAGATCTTGAGGGGTAAACACATGACACAAGTATGTGAGGCTACAAACTAACATCAAAATCTTAAGGATTAACACATGTTTTCCAAGTGGTAGTAATAGGGATAAGATTGATAATTCAAAGATAGATATGAGGGTTTACTTTCATTCATACCAGGTAGAGTTAATGGTGTAAGCTAAGTTAATAGGTCAAGGATCCAAGTCAATTCTTAATGTCTAATCAAAGTAAAGGTGAACCCAAGTGACTTAGATAGAGGTCAAAAGGTAAGTTATCAACCAAAGAAAACAATTTTTAATGGATCTAAGCTCAAGCATCATATATATTGGGCTAGGAGTAGATATTTTGGGATCAGATGACACTATTGAGAACCTACAGAGGTAGACACATAGGCTTTAACTACTTCATCGCAAAGGCTAGCTACATGAAAATTACTCCTCTCTCCACTTTGGCATTCATAAACAAACCAATCATGAGCTATTTTACATCAAGATAAAATTAAAATGACTTTATCCCACTATTATAGCCATCATAGAGCACCATAAAGAAGATATTATAATGATGCAATGAATTGGAATGACCTAGATCAATTAGGAAGAGTTTGAGTGAGCTTGATTCATAAAGGTAGTTATAATAGATTTTCAAATGGGTTTGAACTCATTTAATTCCTTTTTGAGTTCCAAAAACCTCCCTCTTTTTTGTTTCCCTTATGTTATAACTATAGCCTTTGAGCTATTATTTTGCATCCCTCAGACTGGTATGACTAGACTTTATCAGAATTATGTTTTACACCTCTTTGAGTAATGAATAGAGTATTTTTCAGTCATTTTCTAATCTATATTTAGTGTTTTATGTTTTTTTTAATATGAAACTATGAATGTTATCTTTCTTTTTTATGTCCAACTCAGCCTAAGTTTTAGAAACTTTTTTACAGGTCATATAGTGTGTCTCAACATTAATCTCTCAAGGATATAGTGGATAGCTAAAATTAAGTGTCTTTAACCTAACCTTATTTTCATTTCTCCCTATTTTTAGTATATCAAACTAACCTCTATATGAAATAATGCTTCATATAAACTATAATAAACATTTCATTAACTTTTATCATAGTTCATTAGTGTGTTAAAGAGTCCAAGCTTAAGAGTAGATTTGATAAATTTTTGCTACATCACCACAACTTAGAATAGTTTTTAATTTATGTAAACTTCTTGACCCTTTTTCACCCTAACCAATCTTAGATTTAGAATCAAAGGTCTAAATTATATAATATAAGTAGTTATCCTCATAAAAAATCCTAGAGGTCTAGTCTAGTTATAGGAAATGCATGGCCTTACACCATTCTGATGTTAGTCTAGGTATGGGTTGGACTTGAATTAATTTAACCCCTATTATGGTGTTATCTAGATAGATAATAGTTATGGCATACCTGATGGGACCACTTCTTTTTCATATCTGAGTATAGTAGTGAATTTTAGAGTTTCACTTCTAGATTTGCAAAATTTTGTGTGACCCCCAAAGTTATCACAAGGTCATTTACAAGAGGTAAGGAAATAGATCTACCTAAACTACCTATCCAATCAACAAAGAATAATAAAGACTCTCAGCCAAAACATACACCCACTCCTCTTATTCTCGTAGTTATTTCCATAAATCCTCTTGTTTAAGAAAGTATTGTTCATTGAAACATTGTTATAAACCCCATACCTCCAATGGCTATTCCTATAAGGTAAGACTTTGTGTCATTCAATGGTGGTAGTCCTATGAATCTTACTTAGTGGGATGATATTCCAATCTCAGCTTTATAGGATCTTACCTATTGTATAGGATAAAACCTATTTACTCCTCTAGACCATATTGTAGGTATTACTAAATTTTGTTTAGTACATCATGTAACTCAGGAAAATGTAGCAATGAGGTTGTTAGAAACCTCTTTTAAAGGGAAAGCACTTTAATGGTATATAGGATGGACCCCTACAACAATAAATAATTGGGATGAGTTTAGAGAGGTTCTATATAATCACTTTGAGGATAAAAGCGATCATCTTTCACTTGTGGAGCAAATTACAACAATTAGGTGATCTCCTCATGAGTTCATGGGGGATGTTAACTACAGATTCTAGAAGACCTAGGATAGAATTCCTATAGTGATCAAGCCTACACCCAATTATGATTTTATGTAATATTTGAAAGTGATCAACTCAGATGTAGTTTTAATGATTCAATCCATGGGAGGGAACACCTTACCTAAAGCTTTTGAAGTAGCAATTAGGGTTGAAAATTTACTTATACAATCAAAAAAGTTGGCCCCAAGGCCACCAATGCCTCTCTTCCTAGAGATACATCCTCATACCTAAAATATTACTTTGGTTCTAGATTCAATGAAGTTTTATCATATTGAAGGTGACAAAATTGATAGATGCAGAAATATAAAGAGTCTTCTCAAATCCCAGAATAACAAGTTGGTGTCAATGGAGAGGTGACAATCTCCACCATATAGGCCATACTAAAATAATAATCATATTTTTTAGTAAAATAAGCCAACCTATCAACCCAATCAATAAGGATAGAGGTAAAATCTTCAATTAAGTAAATATAATCCCAATTCTCCAAATAATTCTAAATCTATTGTTCCAACTTATAACAACTATGATCAATAAGGTCCATGGTAGTCAAAGGGATAGTCTAATGAGATGGTGATGGCCACTACTAGAGACATGTATCAAGACCCTAGTTGGCAACATACTCCTTCATTTTAGAGTTATAACATGATGCCTCCTCCACCATAATCCCCCAAAATGAGTCAATACAACATGCCTACCATGTCACGATTAGAATCTCAAAGCCAACAATAAGGGAGCATGGGTAGAGCACCTAATGATACCACATGCATGAATTTCCAAGAAGGGTAATATGTGTTTGAGAATGTATAAAATATATGGGAAAAACTTCACAAAAGACAAATGAACTAGTTACAACTTACACTAGGGTTAAGAAGAGGATGTTGGAGGACAACTTGGGGCAATCTAGAGTTTTTGCATCATCTCCATAGACTAGTCAATAACATACTTCTTTAGATGTAGCTACTAAGAATCCTAAAAATAAATAAGCATCCCAACCTCAAGGATATAAGTATAGGTCCCCCTTCATTTCTCATGTTACTCAAATACCAAGTGAGGCTTTTGATTTCAAGGTTTTATCCAAAGGTGCATATCTTCTCTTTAATATTATAGTTCATTTGAATAAGTCTAATGTAATTATGTCCATATATGATGCTCTATCTATTCATATATAAAAGGAGGTCCTTCATCAATATCTCTCCAAACTTTCTCAGGTGGAAAAGATAGCTGATAAAATGAACACTATTTTCATTGATAATAGCTAGTCAAACCAAGCCCCTAACCAAGACCCTATTTAAGACCCTAATCAGGTTCTAAGCAAAATTCAATCTCAAAATGTTGTTCATCCTTCTAATTTTGTTAATCCTCCACCATTTTATCTATCAGTAAACATAGGATGTTGTTTGTTACATAATTTCATGATAGACTTAGGTGTTTCAACCTTAGTGATGATTAAAACTAGAGCAAACAAGCTTGGGCTCAAATATGTGCCTAAAAAAAAAGGGTATAATCTAATTGTATGTCTCTCCTAATAATACAATAGGCATCTTGAAAGATATACTGATTACATTTGTTGTCTATCTAATGTTTTTCAATAATCAAGATGTAATGGTGGTAGACCTAGCTCCATATTTCTCCCTATGCTTGTATAGGTATTTTAATATTAAAATCAAGGGATATTTTTCATCTGATTGGTCATATATGGTTTTTAGAACTAGATATGGAACCAAATTCACCATAATATATGAGCTTATCACCAAGTTCCACCTAGAATCCTATATTCCCAATCTTGAAAATACCAATTATGCCATATTTATAGAGGTTGAAGAGATTATTGGATAATAACCCCATAGCCATCTTGAAGGCATCTCAAATCTATACTTAGATGAGTGGGTAGCTGATAACCATAGATTTGATCCATATAGTATCATTGAAGAGATAGACTTAGGAGTGTACTATATACATGAGGAAGGTATTGTAATACCTTCCTTAACTAATATTGCCCAAGAAGAGGAAAATATATGGACTTTGTTCTTTGATAGCTCAAGGTCAAATAATGGAAGTAGAGTGGGAGCCATGTTGATTTCACCCTCATGTCAAAAATACCATTCTAATAAAAAACTCTAATTTAATTTTACCTTAAATATAGTTGAATATAAATCTCTTTTTTATGGTTTGTAAGAATCAAGAAAGAGAGGTATCTATCTCTTCAAAGTCAAGGGTGCTAGTGAAATTATAGTGCAATAGTTAAGAGGCCTAAGTGCTATCAAGAGTCACCATTTAAAATCCTATAAACACTAAGTATAAGACCTTATGGAGGATTTATTGGTGTTTGATATCCATTCCATACCAAGAGAAGTAAACCAACATGTAGATAAGATTGATGTCATTAGTGCCCAATATGAGATAGAAAAAAGAATAAAAGGTATCCAAAGCTAAGATAAGATCAATATTATATGCAGACCATCTATACCTAACAATGAGGTGAGTTGGAAAGTATTTGACAATGATGATAAAATCATATGTTTTATATTATAAGAAACCAAATTTTACCATGGGAACTAGGGCAAGTTCTAGGATTAATATGATGATCAAATAGTATAGTTGAGATATAATAAGATATCTAAAGGGCTTGAGACATTAGAAATCATCTTTAATGAATATGACCAAGTAATAAAAGGGAAATCATGCATTTTAGCTAAATAATAACACCATGAAAAGGTATATATATTTAAGGGTAATTTGTAGAAGCTCATAAAAGTCAATATAGTAGAGGAAAGAGCTACATTTATTTCTTTGTGCCAAGAATTTTCTAATATATTTTCTTGGAAGTATAAAGAATTGAAGGCATTTGACCCTAAACTTTCACCACACACCATTGAATTAGAAAGCAATTCCAAGGCTAGTTAGGTAAAAATAGAGGCCTATCAACCCAATAATGGATGATATCATGAGAAGATTACTCTACAAATTGATTGAATCTAGGATAATATTTCCAATTAATCATTCCTCTTGGGTTAAAAACCTTGTGCCATTAAGGAAAAATAATGGAGAGATTTGATTATGTGTTGACTTTACGGACCTCAATAAGGTGTCCCTAAAGGATCATTATCCATTACCCTCTATGAATGAAATTCTACAAAAGGTGGTAGGTTCTAAGAGGTTCTCATTTTTTGATGGATATTTTGGCTATAATCAAATCATGGTGAAAGAGGAAGATAGGCATAAGACTACCTTCACTAAAAAATAAGGAACCTATGCATATTGTAAAATGCCCTTTGGACTCTCTAATGCTAGAGCCACCTTCCAAAGAGTAATGGATGTTTCTTTTCATGGTCATTTGAATGATATAGTTTTAGTTTATCTTGATGATTTAACAATTTTCTTAAATAATCCTAATAATCATCTAATAAATTTGATATTTGTGTTTTATAGATGAAAATAATTTGAATTTCTTTAAATCTAAAGAAATGCATTTTTAGTGCATGAAGACTTCTTGGACATGTGGTGTCCAAATTTTGTCTTTCTATTAATCCAAATAGGATAGAATAAATCCTTACTCTCACTTGCCAAACATAAGAAAGGGTTGCATTATTCCTTGGGCAAGATCAACTTCATCAAGAGGTTCATTCTAGGTTTTGCAAAGATGGTCAAGCCAATCACTCATATGCTAAGAAAAGGTAAATAAATTCACATGGACAAGAGAAGGTAATAGAATCTTTGAGGCCATTAAGGAGGCCATATCTCATGCCCCCACACTTTTAAATCCATATTTCAATAAGGATTTATATTTGTATGCCTTTTCCATGTTAGATGCAAATTCAACTATGCTCATGTAGTAGAATGACTAAGGTCTGGAGCAACCCATTGCTTTCTTCAGCCAAGTTTTATAAGGTTACAAAGAAATATATATCTTTATTTAAAACCAAGTGTTTTTTTTATAAGTTTGAATAAATTTAGTAATCTAGTTTCAAATAGTAAGATCATACAAAATGTGGCTCATCTAAGTGTGAAGGATTTTATCCTCAATATACACTTGAATGAAAAGAGATCTAGATGGGTCACCAAGTGTATGGAGTATGATATTGAAGTTAGGATCACAAATCTAGTTAGAGGAAATAGATTATGTGAACATCTTGCAGAAGATATGAGAGAATAAAAAAATATAGTCATGGTAATCTAAGACACTCAACAAGAAGATAAAGATACTCTTCCATCTAACTAGACATAAGATATTGATATATTTTTGAAAATAATAAAGTGTCTAATGGGTTTCAATGCATCAAAAATAAGACACTTCAAGCTGAATCAGTGCCATATATTCTAATTGATGGAGTGTTGTTCAAAAATGACATTGGAGGTATGCTCTTAATATGTGTTGAAACTAACCAATTTGATAAGCTTCTCACTAAATTTCATGATAGTCCTCAAGGAGACTATTTTATAGCTAGGACCACAATTGAAAAAATCATAAGAGATGGTTACTTTTGGCCAAATTTATTTAGAGATGCACATGCATGGGTGAGGAAGTGTTCAAAGTGTGCCATGTTTACAAGGAAACAAAAACTAGTTGTTATGCCACTAAAGCCTACTCAAGTTGAACAAAATTTCATGCAATGGGGTTTACACTTCATTGGCATGATTAATCCTTCATTCATTGTTGGCCATATTTGGGTCTTGATAACCATATACTATTTCACTAGGCGGGTGGAAGTAGTTCCCTTAAAGGAATCAAATGAGAACTCTATACTTGAGTTATATGAGAACTTAGTCACCCATTTTAGAGGACCATCCACTATAATATTTAGAAATGATTTAGAATTTAGAATCACAAATGTATGTGAGTGGGATACTGATTAGGGTATCTATATAACATATTCATTTAATTATTATCCATAGTAAAATGGACTAGCTGAGACCACTAATAAGAACCTGATTCAGATCATTAAGATAACAATGGAAGATAACCAGAGATCCTAGCACACAAAGATAAAGAATAAATTATGGATTGATAGGATCACCCCCAAAAATTATATTGGTAACTCACCTTATCTCTTAGTCTATGGAAGGGAATCAAGGCTACCAATTTTGTTGGAGTTTCTACCTTTAGAGCTTACACACCAACTAGAACTTCTAAAAAGTGATGTAATAGAGGTCAGAATGAATCAACTAAGAGAATTAATTGAAATAAGGGATGATGTCATGCATGTCATGTGGTCTAAAAAATATAATTTCAATATGACCTTTGATAAAAAGAGATTTATCAAATACATTCTAGTAAGGTGACATAATCCTAAAATGGGATGAGGACCGTGCAAAACCAAGAAAACACTCCAATTTTGATAGCCTTTGGAGTTGACCCTATGTCATCATAGGCTGTAAAGAGAAAAAAACTTTGAGATTTATAGGTTGAATGGATAAATCATTCCCATTACTATCAATGGGAGGTATCTGAAGTTCTTTTACTAATCTCATATCTTGCCCCTTGTACATGAGTAGATAGGTCCATTCTTTTCCTCTAGGTGCTTTTGCACATTGTTATTTTTAGTTATTCTATTTATATTTTAGGTTATTGATTTATATTTTATTTCTTTTTTATTTTTTTCCCTCCCCATTACTCTAAAGAAAAATTCTAGAATAAGTTAAGCATAGTCTATTTATACATATATTTTCATTTAAGTAAGCTTGATCAAGGGATGGGTTCCATGACCAGTAGGTTGGTCAAGCTAGTTGAGTTCCTAAAATAGTTGGCTATTTTGACCCACATATCAAGATTCTACCTAGTTTCAATAGATTATTAGGGTCCTAATTAATAAATGGATTAGGTGGCTTAGATTCATGCTCAAAATTGCAAGTGGAAGGATCTAAGTAGCTTTTCATGATGTTGGACAGTTGCAAAAATAGGTCTAGAAGAAGCCTAAGTTTACACTTTTTCAAATTTTGGCTAAGTGTAGTATTTATAATTATTTTAGAGGAAGTGTTACACATAAATCTCATAAAATTTTTACAAAGCTTAATTCTTTTATGAGTTTGTCCCATTTTATTTGGCTAAGTGTTGGAATTCTTTCAGGGGTTTTTATTTAAAGATTTTAGCTTAAGTGTCAGGAATTGTTTCAGAAATTTTGTTCAAAATAATTTCCTCAAAGGGACATTTCCTCAAAGAGGTTCCTTTTCAAAAGTTTGGAAGGGCACTTTTGAATCCAAGTGTTCAAAACAGTTTTCCTGAAAGATCATTCTTTGAGAAAGTGGACCTTTGTAAAATAATCCCAAAGGATATCTTTTTTCAAGCAAAGTGGCCAAGACAATTTCCCTAAAGGGTATTTTCTTGAGAAAGTGTCCCAAACACTTTTTTAGAATGGTAATTTTATTTTCCAAAAGGCCTATTGCAATTTACCCAAAGGTTCATTTCTTCATAAAATGGTCCACTTCAAGGTTTTCTAAGGGTGCTTTTCTTTTAGGAAGGGGTCCAATGCAAAAGTTCTGAAATGCATTTCCAAAGGGGATATTTTAAAATGTCTAAAGGTCAATTCTAAAGACATAATTCCTTTAGTAAAATTATCTATGACAATTTTCCCAAGGGTATATTTCTTCCAAAACTTTTGTCCTGAAGTAACAGACTGGGGCAAACTTATTTCAGACATTTTGTCTAAGATAAAGACCTCAAAGACATGAATTCTTTCAGATATTTTGTTTGAAATAATTTATCAAAGTAAAGATATGGGAAGATATTTCCTTTAGACTAAGTGTTCGAGACACAAATTCTAAAGACAACGTGCAAATGGAAGAAACATGATCTCAATTTACTCACAAGGCCTTTTAAGACACTTTGGGTTCACTTAAAGTGTAAATTTCCATTTATTAAGGATAGGACCAGATTTGAATATCCCCATGGGATGACAATAATTCTTGGAATGGATTTGAAATTTATGGGACCCATACTTATCCATTTTGTAGGTAAATCAAATGAATCCAAATGGATATATTAAAGATGCTACATCTCACACATGTGGTAGCTTTTGGAGGAACTGATCAAATGGGTCTATTCAATTTTAAGCCTAGAATGTATGTGCTAAGTTTTGGGTCCTTTAAAAAAGTAAGAATGGAGTTATTCATGTGAAAAATTTTATCCTTAGTCACTTTATACATGTTTTCCCATACTTAGCCATTTTCAAGAAGTTTTAGTAGAGCTGAGTGAGTATATTCACAAAGATATATCTTACACATGTGGTAGTTATAGGGGAAAGTAGTCACATGGGTTTGTTTAAATTAGTCTTTAGTTGTTATGATAAAAGTTATAGTATCTATGCCAAAGTGAAAATAGAGTTATGCATGATCAAATTTGGCTCCTCACTCAGATTTTGGTAAGTTTCCATACTTAGCCATTTTTGAAACAAGATGTCATGAAGGATTAAATGGGCCAACAAACTTGTGAATTTAATATCTTCACCTAGAAGGATCCTAGGAATAGTGGATCAAATGGGTTCATTCCTTGGTAAGAATACCATATATTAAAATTTTGGTGCCTCCATGATTCTTACACTTCAAGATCTAAGCATTCAAAGTTAGTCATAAGAATAAAACATTCACGTGAATGTTAAAATAGAGATTGAGAAAAATTCCATATGTGTTTAAATTTTATGATCTATGAGATACCATTTTTGTTTTATAGGATGACAAATGATGGTCTATGAGATGTTAAATTTAAATATAGAGCAAGATAAATCATATTGAGCTTAAATTTGATGATCGTATGACCATTAGGGATGGTCATGTGACTGTTATTTGATAGGAGTGAGGACATCAATTTTAAGATCATAAACTAGCTATTAGCTTTCAAATAGTGGTTCATATTAAATCAATTGTTGGTGTTTGTTTGATCATCTAAGATCAATGTTATGAGATGGGTTAAAGAGTCAGAGAGCTCAAGGGCTCAACACATTACACAAGTGCATGAGGCTATAGATTGATAGTAAGCTCTTGAGGATTAATGCACATTTGCCAAGCGGTACTAGAAGGGACAATATTAATAGTTTAAATATAGATTTGAGGGTTTGTGTTTGTTTATACCTAGTAGATCCAATGATGCAAGCTGAGTCAAGATGTCAAGTATCTAAGTTAGTTTGTGATGTCAAATCAAAGCAAAGGCAAGCCTAAGTGAATTATATAGAAGTTGAAGGGTCATTTATAGACCAAAGCAATCATGTTTTAATGGATTCAATCTTAGGCACAATCTAGATTGGGTTAGGAGTAGATATTTTGGGATCAGATGACACCATTTAGAACCTATAGAGGTAGACACATAGGCTTCAACTGCTTCATCACCAAGGCTAGTTGTATTAAAATGATTCCTCTCTCCACTTTGGCATGCATAAACAAACTAGTCATGAGTGTTTTTACATCAAGACAAAATGAAATGACTTGATCCCATTATTTTAGTCACCATGGATCATCATAGAGAAGATATTTTAATGATGTAATGCATTAGAGTGACTTGGATTAATCAAGAAAGGTTTGAGTGAGCTTGATTTGTAGAGGTAGTTATAATAACTTTTCAAATGGATTTTAACTCATTTTATTCCATTTTGAGCACCAAAAAACTCCATCTCTTTTGTTTCCCTTCTGCTATAAGTATATCCTTGAATCTATTATTTTGTATCCCTCAGGAAGATATGACTAGACTCTACCATAATTGTATTTGACACCTCTTCAAGTAATGAATAGAGTATTTTGAAATCATTTTATAATATATATTTAGTGTTATATTTTATTTAATATGAAAATGTGAAGTTTATCTTCCTTTTATATGTCCAAACTCAACCTAATTGTTATAAAATTTCTTTATAGGTCATATAGTTTGTCTCAGCATTGATATCTCAAAGATATAATGGATAACTAAACTTAAGTGTCTTTAACTCTAACTTATTTTCATTGCTCCCTAGTTTGATTATATAAAACTATCCTCTATATGAAATATTTTTTCTCAGAAACTATAACAAGTACTGTATTAGCTTTTGTCATAGTTTATTAGTGTGTTAAAGAGTCTAAGCTTAAGATCAGATATGATAAATTCTTGGTGAATTACCACATCTTAGATTAGGTTTTAATCTATGAAAATTTCTTGACCCTTTTTCACCCTAACTAGTCCTAGATTTAGAAACAAAGGTCCAAATTATAGAATCTAAGGATCTAGCCTCATAAAAAATCCTAAAGGTCTGGTCTAGTTATAGGCAACCCATAGCCTTAGAGCAATCCCATGTTAGTCCAGGTATGGGTTGGACTTGAACAAATCTGACCCCTATTAGGGGTGTTATCTAGATGGCAAATAGTTATGACATACCTAGTGAGATTGTTAATTTTTTATAGCTAATAATAGTAGTGAATTTTAGAGCTGCATTTCTAGATTTGCATAATTTGTCATGCCTCCCAGAGTTATCACAAGATCCCTTCAAAAAGGGAAATAAATAGATCTTTCTAAGCTACCTATCCAATCATCAAAGAAAAAGAAAGCCTTTAAACCAAAACCTACACCTACCCCTCTTGTTCCCCCAGTTGTTACCCAAAATCCTCTTGTTCAAGCCAACATTATTCAGCCAAACATAGTTATAAACCCCATACCTCAAATGGCTATGGATATAAGGAAAGCCATTATGTCATTAAATGGTGGTATTCCTATGAATCTTACTCATTGGGATAATATTCCAATCTTAAATTTAAAGGATATTACCTATTATATAGGAAAAAATCCATTTATTCCTATGGACCATATTACAAATATTGCTAATATTTGTTTAGTGCATCACGTAACTCAAGAAAATGTAGCAATGAGGTTGTTAGAAACATATTTCAAAGGGAAATCACTTCAATCATATATATCATTGGCCCCTACATCAATCAATAGCTAGGATGAGTTTGGATAGGTCATGTGTAAGCACTTTGAGGATAAGATTAATCATCTTTCACTTTTGGAGTAGCTTACAATAATTAGGAGATCCCCTCATGAGCTCATGGTGGATTTTAACTATAGATTCTATAGGACCTGGGATAGAATTCCTTTAGTGATCAAGCCTACACCCAAATATGTTTTTTTGTACTATTTAAAAGATCTCAACTCAAATGTAGCTATAATAATTCAATCCATGGGAGGGAACACCTTACTTGGAGTTTTAAAAGTAGAAATTAGGGTTGAAAATTTCCTTATACAAGTGAGAAATTTATCCCCAAGGCCACCAATGCCTCTATTCCTAGAGATCCATCCTCCTACCCCAACCATTTCTCTAGTTCTAGATTAAACAAAGTTTTATCATACATAAGGTGAGCAAATTGATATACTGGTGAAGATAGAGAGTCTTCTCAAAGCTTAGAACAACAAGTTGGTTGTAGTGGAGAGGAAAGAAGCTCCACCATCTAGTCCATACCAAAATAATAAAAAAAAAAATTAGTACAATAAACCACCCTATCAAATAAATCAACAAGGATAGGGGTAGTATCCTTAGTTAAGGTAATACAATCCCAATACTCTAAGTAATTCTATTGTTATTGTTACAACTTAGAATAACTATGATCAAGAAGGTCCATTAAAGTAAGAGGGACAGTATAGTGAGATGGTAATGGCCACTTCTAGATACATGTATCAAGACCCTAGTTGGTAACATGCTCCTTAATTTTAGATTCATGACATGATGCCTCCTCCACCATGATCCCACCAAATGAGTCAAGACAACATGCCTACCATGTCATGATCATAATCTCAAAGCCAACAATAAGGGAGCATGGGTAGAGCACCTATTGATACCACATGTATGAATTTACAAGAAGGGGAATATGTGTTTGAGCATGTAGTAGCTAATATGGGACAAGCTGCACGAAGGATAAATTAACTAGTTGTAGTTTAGACTAGGGATAAGAAGAGGATGTTAGAGGACAACATGGGAAAATCTAGGGTTTCTCATCATCTCCATAGACTATTCAACAACCTACTTCTTCAAATGTAGATACTAAGGTTTCTACAAATCAAGAAGCACCCCAACCTCATGAATAACAATAGAGGTCCCCCTTAATTTCTCGTGTTACTCATATACCAAATGATGCTTTCACTTCCAAGGTGTTATCCAAAGGTACTAGTCATCCCTTAAATATTGTGGATCATTTGAAGATGGCTAATGTAACCATGTCCATGTATGATGCTATGTATATCTAGGGGAAAAGTGAGGTCCTCCATTAAGATCTCTCAAAACTTTATCAAGTGGAAAGGATAGTTGATAAAGTGAACACTATTTTCATTGATAATAGCTAGCCTAACCAAGCCGCTAACTAAGCCCATAGCCAAGTCTCTAATCAATTTCTAAGCACAATTCAATATGAAAATGTTGTTCATCCTTATAAGGTTATTAATCCTCCCACATTTTATCTATTAGTCATCATAGGGGATTATTTGGTACATAATTGCATGATAGACTCAAGTGCTTCAACCTCAGTGATGCCTAAAGCCATAAAAAAAGTTCGGTCTCAAATATATGCCTAATGAAAAGGGTGTGTTCCAATTGGATGGATCCCCTACTAATATAATATTCATTTTGAAATATATATATATATATATATATATATATTACATTAGTTTCATATCCAAATTTTATCATTAAGCAAGATGTAATGGTGGTAGACCTACCTCCATATTTTACGCTATGCTTGTCTAGGGACTTTACTACTAAGATTGGGGGATATTTATCATTTGATTGGTCATATATGGTTTTTAAAACTATATATGAGACCAAATTCACCATAAGGTTTAAGCCTATCATTAGGTTCTACCTAGAAATCTATATGCCCAATCTTGCAAATACCAACTACACCATATTTGAAGAGGTTGAAGAGGTTATAGAATAAGAACCCCATAGTCATCTTAAAGGCATATCAGATATGTACTTGGATGGGTGGGTAGATGATAACCATGGATTTGATATATATGGTAGCATTTAAGAGATAGACTTAGGAGTGTACTTTATGCATGAAGAAGGTGTTGCAATACCTTAACTAACATTTCCCAAGAAGAGGATTGTATATGGAATTTGTTCTTTGATGGATCAAGGTCAAAGAATGGAAGTGGAGTGGGATCCATGTTGATTTCAACCTCAGGTCAAAATTACCATTCTACTATAAGACTTTAATTTATTTTTACCTCAAATATAGTTGAATATGAAACTCTTTTTCATGGTTTGTAAGAACCAAGAAAGAGAGGTATCCAACTCCTTAAAGTCAAGGGTGATAATGAACTTGTAGTATAATAGGTAAGAGGCCTAAGTGTATTCAAGAGTCACCATTTGAAATACTATAAGCACTGAGTATGGGACCTTATGGGGATTTATTGGCATTTGATATCTAATCCATACTAAGAGAATAAAATTGGCATGCATATAGGCTTGCTACCATTGGTGCCCAATATGAGAAAAAAAAAAGGAGTCAAAGGTAGCCAAATATAAGATAAGGTCAATATTATATGCAAAGTAGATATACCTAAGAATGATGTGAGTTGGTAATTATTTCACAACGATGATCAAATCATATGTTTTCTAATGCAAAAGATAAAATTATGCCATAAGAAATAGGTCAAGTTCTAAGATCAATATGATGATCAAATAAAACAACTGAGATCTAATAATCTTTCCAAAGGGCTTGTAACATTAAAAATCATCTTCAATGAAGATTACCAAGTAATAAAATTGAAAGTATGAATCTCATCTAAAGAATAAGACAATGAAAAGGTAGATATCTTTAAGGGAAAGTTGTTGAAGCTCAAAAAGGTCAATATAGCAGAGGAAAGAGCTACATTTGTTGCTTTGTGCCAAGAATGTTTTTATATATTTTATTTTTAAGTATAAAGACTTGAATGGGTTTGACCGTAAACTTGCATAGCACACCATTGATTTATAAACCAATTCCAAGTTAATCAGGTAGAAATAACCCAAGAGTGGAGGATCTCATGAGAAGAGAACTCTACAAATTTATTTAGTCAAGGATAATATTTCCAATTAAACATTCTTCTTGGGTGGAAAACCTTGTGCCAATGAGAAAAAGAATGGATAGATTTGATTATGTGTTGACTTTATGGACCTCAATAAGGTGTCTCTAAAGGATCATTACTCACTACCCTCCATGGAACAAATTCAAAAAAAGGTATCAGGTTATCAAAGGTTCTCATTGTTTGATGGCTATTATGGTTATAATCAAATTATGGTAAAAGATGAGGATAGGCATAAGACTACCTTCACTACAAAATATGGCACCTATGCATACTATAAAATGCTCTCTAGACTCACCAATGATAGATCCACCTTCCAAAGAGCAATGGATGTTACTTTTCATGGTCTTTTAAATGATATAGTTTTAGCTTACCTTCATGATATAATAATTTTCTCAAATAATCCTAATGATTATCTGAAAAATTTGAGATCTTATTTTGATAGATAAGGACAAGTTAGAGTTTCTTTAAATATAAAGAAATGCATTTTTTTAGTACATGAAGGAAGACTTCTTACACATGTGGTGTCCAAATTTGGTCTTTCCATTGATCCAAAGAGGATAGAACCAATCCTTACTCTATCACTACCCAAACACAAGAAAGGGTTGTAGATTTCCTTACGCAAGATCAAGTTCATTAGGAGGTTCATTCCAGGCTTTATAGAGATGGTCAATCCTCTCACTCATATTCTAATAAAAGGTAAAGAGTTCACATGGACAAGAGAAGGTACGAGGATATTTTAGGCCATTAAGGAGGCCATATCTCATGAATCCACACTTTTAAATCCAAATTTTAATAAGGAGTTCTATTTGTATGCCTTTTCCACATTAGATGTAATTTAAGCTATGATAATAGAATAGAATGACCAAGGTCTGGAGAAATATGTTGCTTTATTCATCCAAGATTTGAAAGGTTATGAATAAATATATATCTTTATTGAAAAACATGTGCTTGTTATTGTAATAAGTTTGAATAAATCCAAGCTTCTAGTTTCAAATAGTAAGATCATACTAATGGTGGATCATCCAAGTGTAAAGGATTTTATCCTTAATAGAGAATTGAATGAAAAGAGAGTTGGATATATCACCAAGTGTATGGAATATGGCATTTAAGTCATGGTCACAAAGCTAGTTTAAGGAAAGGGATTATGTGAACATTTTGTAAGAGATGTGAGAGAAGAAAAAAAATACAATCTTGGAAATCCAAGACACTCAACAAGAAGATTAAGATACTCTTCCATCCATATAGACATAGGATATTACTATATTTCTCTAAAAATTGGAGTGTCTAATTGGTTTTAATGCATCACAAAGAAGACAATTCATACTTCAATCAGTGCCATACATTCTGATTGATAGAGTGATGTTTAAAAAAGACATTGGAGGTATGCTCTTAAGATATGTTGAAACTAACCTATTTGATAAGTTTCTGAAGAAATTTCATCATATTCCTCAAGGAGGCCATTTTACAGCCAAGATCACAACTACAAAAATCATTATATCTAGTTAATTTTGGCCAAATTTATTTATAGATACACATGAATGGGTGAGGAAGTGTTCAAAATGTGCCATGTTATAGGGAAATAAAAAGTAGTTGTTATGCCACTAAAGCCTATTCAATTTGAACATCCTTTCATGAAATGGGGTTTAGACTTCATTGGAATGATTAATCCTCCATCTAGTGATAAACATAAGTGGGTTGTGATATCCATAGACTATTTCACTAGGTGGGTGGAAGCAGTTCCCTTGAAGGAAGTAAATGAGAACTCTGTACTTGATTTTTATGAGAGCCTAGTCACCCATTTTAGAGCACCATCCACTATAATATCAAAAAATAATGTATAATTTAGTATCAAAAAGGTATGTGAGTGGGATCTTAAGTAAGGTATCTATCTAGAATTTTCATCTAATTATTATCCACATAGAAATAGACTAGTTGAGTCCACTAATAAAAACTTGATTTAGATCATTAAGAGAATAATGGAAGATAACTAGAGATCCTGAGACACAAATCTAAAGACTACCTTATGGGCTAATAAGATCACCCCTAATAATTCTATTGGTAACTCACCTTATCTCTTAGTATATGGAAGGGAATCAAGGCTACCAATTTCATTAGAGTTTCTATCTTTGGAGCTTGTATACTAACTAGAAATTTTAAAAAGTAATGAAATGGATGTCAGAATGAATAAACTAAGAGAATTAGATGAAATAAGGGATGATGTCATGAATGACATGTGGTCTAACCAATAAAAGGTAAATATGACCTTTGATAAAAGATATTTACCAAAGACATTTCATAAAGGTGACATTATCCTCAAATGGGATGAGGACCGTGCAAAACCAAGATCACAATCTAAGTTTTGTAGCCTTTAGAGTGGACCCTATGTCATCACAGGCTGTAAAGAGAGCAATACCTTTGATATTTCTAGGTTGAATGGAGAAATACTTCCCATTATTATCAATGGGAGGTATCTAAATTTATTTTACTAATCTCATATATTTCCCCTTGTACATTAGTAGATAGGTTTGTTCTTTTCCTCCAAGTGCTTTCACACATTATTGTTTTTAGTTATTTTGTTTGTAGTTTAGGTTGTTGATTTGTATTTTGTTTTTTTTTTTGTTTTTTTCCCTCCCCATCACTCCAAAAATGTATTTTTATAAGTTAAGCAGTGTGATGTCCCTTACTTAGGGGCTCTTTTATCTGCACAAAAGCTCTGATACCACTGTGATATCCCCTTGAATATCAAAACAAAGCTCTGAATTGCTTATCTGAATTTCTGCAAAATATCTTCAATTAGATAAATAAATCACCGTATAAATTATTATTTATTTTCTCATAAGCTTACAATAGAGATCCTCTGTCAAGTATACAAAGAATATTGAAAAGTACGGCCTGAATAGCCTGAATATTCCACAAACTGGGAAAGAAATCTGATTCTGGTTCGTCTCGGCCAGCTGTGTAAAAAACACAGTCACCGACGTCGGTTATACTGCCATCATCGGTCGACCTATATTCGCTAACTTGCCGACGTCGGTGGTATGTCGATCGATGTTGGTCCCTATAGATCTCTGTTCGCCGATGTCGATGCCTGAACTTTTTGTAGGTGCGTACGGATTTTCACGAATCTGTACAGAAGTCGTACGGCCGCTAATATCACCCAACCTGTATGCTTGATCCTGATCTGTAGAATTATGGGTTAACACAAAAGATCTATATCTAGATAATTCTTGAATTAAAACCCAAAATTAATGAAAATACCTGTAAACCCTTGTGATAGCTTCTGAGTGAAGTTATCTCTCAAATCCCTGTAATACTATGATAACTTTTGGGTGAAGTTATCTCTCAATTTGGCAATAGATCGGTTGATCTTTCACAACCTCTGAATCGCACACAATGAAGAGTTGACGTTCTTCAATGCAATTGGAATCCTGGAACCCTTGGCTCAGTCTTCACAGAAGAATTTCTTAACAAGAATCAATATCAATAATAGTCATGAATACAAACTCTCTCCCATGAGAGATTCTTATACACCTCCAAAGGTGTGTTTGCTAAAATTAGATTCCCTTAAATTAGACTGGGGCTTCCTTAATTTAGAACTAGGGTCTTAAAATTAGACCAATTCTTAATTTAGAATGAGGATCCTAAAATTAGACCCAATAAAATATAATTAATAATTAATAATTAATAATTAATTAATAATTAATAATTAATAAAAATTGGACCAAATAATTAATATTTGATTAAATCAATCAAATATTAATATCTCCTTTAATTCATGTCCGAAAGAGCCCAAACGAAAACAAAGCCTAGCTCCATCAAGACCCTCTATCCATCTCATCAGCCTACGAGGGTCACATAATAGGCTAATCATCTACTCTGCACATGTCAACTAAAAAGGGGACATGACAATCCGCCCCTCCTAAAATTGCTTGCCCTCAAGCAATCGCTGAATACCTGGATCCCAAATGAAGTCTCGATCTACAGCGTTGTCAACCAACACAAACTCCAGGCCCTGTCCATCACCACTCTCATCCAATGGCATCACATCACCTCTGTCTCCTATACGTATATCGTCATCAACATGTGACCCACCTGTAAAAGAAAGTTGAGACTCTACCACATGTGTTAACTCTTGAACTGGACTCACCTCAAGACAAAGCTCATCCTCATATCTCTCCTGTGTTGGTGCCAATGTGCACTCATCATCGCACTCTATCATGTCATGTAGTATAGGCATCTCCATCTGATGAAAAAACATATGTTTGAAGCTGCTGCCCCGTATTGCCTTAAGAATATGTGTTTTCCCATCAACCTGAAAACGAACCTCCATATCTTTGAGATGAAGAGTAACTTCCTCAAATGAATGAAGCCACTTCATACCCAAGACTAATTCTATGTCCCCCATGTTCACTATAAAATAATTAGCCTTGAACTCATAGTTGTTCAAGCGCAATGGGAGGTCTCTAATCATGCGCTCACACCTAAGAGTGTGACCATCGGCTACCTTAACTCTAATTCCCTCAAAATCTTCGGTAATGAGTCCACGCTTCTCCACAAATCTAGCATCTATGAAATTATGTGTGGCTCCTGTATCAAGAAGGGTGGTAACCTTCTGCCCTGCCAAAACTCCACGGAGTCTAAATGACTCATCCGACTGAATGCTAGATAGGCGTGCCTCCTGTATATGAAGCTCTAAATCTGCCTCTGCCTTAGGCTCTGAAGCCTCTACCTCCTCAGAACTATCCTGCTATTCGGAATCTTCTGATTTCGCATCCTCATAATATGCCCACATCACACGATTTACTTTGCCCTTAGGCCTCAGAGGGCAATCATGATGGATATCATATGAACCTTTGCAGTAGAAGCAAAGCTTCTTCCTGCATAGATCATTAAGCACCTCACGATCCAAAGGTGGTGTTGCTGGATTGGCTTTTGAATCATTTTTAACCCTAAATTTATCTATGTTAAAATCCGGTCTCTCTGTATCCCCATTGGAGTGCTTATGGTCTCTCGATGAAGAAGTATCTCTGGAGTTAGATCTACTTGATGGGGCCGCCATCTCCATACTGTGCACCTTCTTCATAGCTTCTTGTAAGGAAGGAGGATCAAAGCCTTTGGTCCAACCTCTCAATGGTTCTGTCAAGCCCTCCATGAAGAGTACTACTAGTCGCCTCTCTGAAATGTCAGGAACCATAACTGATAACTTCTAGAAGTCACCAATGTAAGACTCTATACTGCCGCTTTGGCGCAACTGTGCCAACTCTCAGAAATAGGACTCTGGATCCCTCCTGTCAAAATGCTCCACTAACCTGTCCACAAACACCTGGTAAGATGTGATCTGATCATGATGGAGTGTCACCATCCCGTGGTGCCACCAATCGTGAGCTACTCCCTCAAGATGTAGTGTCGCATATCTGATAGCATCTTCTTCACCCATCAGTCACAATGTGAGAAATGTATCCAGCTTACTAACCCAGGCCTGTGCTGTCACCTTACCACTACTGTCAAACGTCGCTAGTGTGAGCCTGCTCGTAGCCTGCTTCAAATCATTATTTTGGGGCCTTGGTCTCCCATTCTATCGACCTCGATAATGTTCTTTCCTTTGTGTGAGGAATCAGTCAAAAGTAATCATCTCCCTGACCACAGGTAGTAATGACTCCCACTCGTCAGTTGCTGCCCTAAATGTGTCTATAAATTCCTCCTCATGCTCTTCACCTGCTATCACCTCATCTACTTCTTGTCTCACAAAGATAGGCCTAGTAGGCCTATTCGTTATACGAGAAATAGTCCCATGGCCTCTCTGTGATCCTCCATCACTCCTGACATCTTCACAGTGTGGGGAATGTCTCCTCGGAGAACCCAATCTTGGCAGTGCTGCTGCCAACTACTGTAATACCTGGTTATTCTGCCTTTGTCCTTCTCATAGTTATCTAAGAGCAAGAAAAACCTCTGGATCATCTTGATCTCTCAGATGGTGAGGAATACGGGCCCTACCAATATCGTCACCCATGTCTTCCGACGGTTGTTCTAAAACTTGAGTACCTTCAAGTAAAGCTTTACTGCGCGTGAAATACCCATGTGGTCCCAACCCTTATGGCTGCATAAGATCTGTCAAACCCTCAGGATGGCAGGATTTAGCTCTGATACCACTGTGATGTCCCTTACTTAGGGGCTCTTTTATCTGCACAAAAGCTCTGATACCACTGTGATATCCCCTTGAATATCAAAACAAAGCTCTGAATTGCTTATTTGAATTTTTGAAAAATATCTTCAATTAGATAAATAAATCACCGTATAAATTCTTATTTATTTGCTCATAAGCTTACAATAGAGATCCTCTATCAAGTATACAAAGAATATTGAAAAGTATGGCCTAAATAGCCTGAATATTCCACAAACTGGGAAAGAAATCTGATTCTGGTTCGTCTCGGCCAGCTATGTAAAAAACACAGTCACCGACGTCGGTTATACTACCATCGTCGATCGACCTATATTCGCTAACTTGCCGACGTCGGTGGTATGTCGACCGATGTCGGTCCCTGTAGATCTCTGTTCACTGATGTCGGTGCCTGAACTTTTTGTAGGTGCGTACGGATTTTCACGAATCTGTACGGAAGTCGTACGGCCGCTAATATCACCCAACCTGTATGCTTGATCTTGATCTGTAGAATTATGGGCTAACACAAAAGATCTATATCTGGATAATTCTTGAATTAAAACCCAAAATTAATGAAAATACCTGTAAACCCTTGTGATAGCTTCTGAGTGAAGTTATCTCTCAAATCCCTGTAATACTATGATAACTTTTGGGTGAAGTTATCTCTCAATTTGGCAATAGATCGGCTGATCTTTCACAACCTCTGAATCACACACAATGAAGAGTTGACGTTCTTCAATGCAATTGGAATCCTGGAACCCTTGGCTCAGTCTTCATAAAAGAATTTCTTAACAAGAATCAATATCAATAATAGTCATGAATACAAACTCTCTCCCATGAGAGATTCTTATACACCTCCAAAGGTGTGTTTGCTAAAATTAGATTCCCTTAAATTAGACTGGGGCTTCCTTAATTTAGAACTAGGGTCTTAAAATTAGACCAATTCTTAATTTAGAATGAGGATCCTAAAATTAGACCCAATAAAATATAATTAATAATTAATAATTAATAATTAATTAATAATTAATAATTAATTAAAATTGGACCAAATAATTAATATTTGATTAAATCAATCAAATATTAATATCTCCTTTAATTCATGTCCGAAAGAGCCCAAACGAAAACCAAGCCTAGCTCCATCAAGACCCTCTATCCATCTCATCAGCCTACGAGGGTCACATAATAGGCTAATCATCTACTCTGCACATGTCAACTAAAAAGGGGACATGACAAGTAGAGTCTATTTTTAAGCAATTTTTCATTTGATAAAGATTGATCAAGGTTTGGGTTCCATGACCAGTAGGCTGGTCAAGCTAGCTGAGTCACCAAAATTATTGTCCATTTTGGCCCACATACCAAAATTATACCTAGTTTCAATAGATGAGTAGGGTCCCAATTGATAAATGGATCAGCTGGATTAGAAGTAGGCTCAATATTGCAAGCAGGTTTTCAAGAGGGATCTAAGCAGGTTTTCATGGTGTTGAATAATTTCAAAAATAAGTCTAGAAGAAGCCTAAGTTTACACTTTTTCAAATTTTGGCCAAGTGTAGTATTTAAAATTCCTTTGGAGGAAGTGTTACACACAAATCCTAAAACAAATGTACAAGGCTGAATTCTTTCAAGAGTTTGTTCCACTTTATTTCTCTAAGTTTTAGAATTCTTTTGGGTGTTTTTATTTCAAACTTTTTACTTAAGTGTTAGGATTTTTTTTAGACATTTTGTCTTAAACAATTTACCCAAAAGGTCATTTCTTCAAAGAGGACCATTTTCATAAGTTCCAAAGGGAAATTTTGAAGCCAAGTGTCTAAAACACTTTTCCCAAAGGATCATTCTTTGAGAAAGTGGACCTTTGCAAAAAAATCGTAAAGGATATGTTTTTTCAAGTAAAGTGGCCAAGACAATTTCCCTAAAGGGTCTTTTATCAGTAAAGTGTCCCAAAAAAATTATAAAAATGGTAATTTTATTCACCAAAAGGTCCAGTGCATTTCCCCAAAGGGACATTTCTCAAGAAAATGGTCTAATTCAAGGTTCTTAAAGGGTACTTTTCTTTCAAGAAGGGGTCTAAGTAAAAGTTTTGAAAGGCATTTACAAAAGGGCTATTTAAAAAGGGCTGAAGAGCCATTCTAAGGACATACTTCCTTTGGGTAAATTGTCTTGGATAATTTTATCAAAGGTAGATTTCTTTTATAGCTCTTATCTCAAATAATAATATTAATGAAGACTTCTTTCAGATATTTTATCTAAGAGATAGACCCCGAAGACATGAATTCTTGTAGACATTTTATCTAAAAGAATTTCTCAAGTCATAGATACAACAAGTTATTTCCTTTAGATGAAGTGATTGAGACACAAATACTAAAGACAAGGTTTCGAATGGAAGAAGGAGGATCTCAATTTTCTCACAAGGTCTTTTAAGATAGTTTGGGTTCACTTAAAGTGTAAATTACCATTTTTTAAGGATAAGACTAAATTTGCATAGCCCTATGAGATGCCAAGAATGCTTGGAATGGTTTTGCAATGTATGGGACCCATACTTAGCCATTTTTTATGGATCTCAAATAAATCCAAATGGATAGATTGAAGATGTTACATCTCACATGTGTGGTAGCTTCTTGAGGAATTGATCAAATGGGTCTATTTAGTTTTGAGCCTAGAATGTATGCACTAAATTTTAGGTCCTTCAACGAATCAAAAATGGAGTTATACATGTGAAAATTTAGATTCTCAGTCACTTTCTATGTGTTTTCCCATACTTATCCATTTTTAAAAGGTTCTAGTAGAGTCAAATGAGCATATTCACAAAGCTATATCTCACACATATAACAATTGTAAGGGAAAGTAATCACATGGGTTTATTTAACATGGTCCCTAATTTCTATGCACCAAGTTCTAGGTCCTTCAATAAAGAAAAAATGGAGTCATCATGATCAAAGTTGGCTCCTTAGTTAGATTTTACCAATTTTTCATACGTAGCCATTTTTGGGTTAGGACATCACGAAGGATCAAATAGATAAGCCAAATTACGCATTTAATATCTTAACTTAGAAGGCTCTCAAGACTAGTGGATAAAATGGGTTCATCATTTTTGGTAAGAATAACATCGCCTAAAATTTTAGTGCCTCTGTGATTCTCACACTTCAAGATCTAAGCCTTCAAAGTTAGTCAAAAGCATAAGACATTCACACAAATGTCAAAATAGATCTCAAGAAAAATTTCATATGTGTTTAAATTTGATGGTATATAGGACATCATTTTCATTATATAGGATGAAAAATGAGAATCAACAGGATGTCAGATTTAAAGATAGAGAAATAAAAATCCTATTGAGCTTAAATTTAGTGGTCATGTGAACATCAATGATAATCATGCAAACATCATTTGATGGGAAAGAAGATGTCAATTTTAAGATCATAAACTAGTCATTGGATTTCAAATAATGGGTTCCAGTAGATTAATGATTGGTATTTTATTGAGAATCTAATAATAATGGTGTAAGATAGGTTAAAGAGTTAGAGAGCTTGAGGGGTCGACACATTGCACAAGCGTATGATGTAACATACTAAAAGCAAGATCCTAATGACTAATACACCTTTACCAAGTGGTACCACTAAGGATAAGATTGATAATTAAACTAAAAATTTGAGGGTTCACATTAATTCATACCTCATAGATCTAATGAAGTGACCTGAGTTAAGAGGTTAAGGATCTGAGTCAATTCTTGACATCTAATCAAAGCAAAGGCAACCCCAAGTGACTTATATGGAGGTTAAACGGTTGGTTCTCAACCAAGGAAATCAATTTTGAATGGATCCAAGCTCAATCATGATTTATATTTGGTTAGGAGTGGATATTTTAGGATTAGATAGTACTATTGAGAACCTGCATAGGTAGACACATAGGCTTCAACTACTTCATCACCAAGGCTAGTTGCATGAAAATGACTCCTCTCTTCACTTTGGAATGCATAAAAAAGCTAGTCATGAATGGTTTTAAATCATGACAAAATTAAAATGACTTGATCCCACCATTGCATCCACCATGGAGCATCATAGATAAGATATTGTAATGATGCAATGGACTGGAGTGACATGGATCAATCATGAAGGGTTTGAGTGAGCTTAATCCATGGAGGTAGTTGTAAAAAAATTTCAAATACATTTTAATTCATTTGATTCTCTTTTGATCACCAAAAAATCCCTTTATTTTTTTTCCCTTCTTGTATAAGTATAGCCTTTGAACTTTTTTTTTGTATCCCTCAGGATGGTATGAGTAGACTTTGTTATAATTGTATTCGACACCTCTTGGAGTAATGAATAGAGTATTTTGCAGTAATTTACTAATTTTTATTTAGTGTTTTGTGTTTTTTTAATTGAAACTATGAATTTTATCTTTATTTTGTATATTCAAACTCAACTTAAGTGCTAAAAACATTCTTTACATGTCATATATTGTGTCTCAACATTGATCTCTCAAAGATATAGTGGATAGATGAACTTAAGTGTCTTTAACTAGACCTTATTTTTATTAATCCCTAGTTTGAGTTTATCAAATTGAACTCTATATGAAATATTATTGCATAAAAAATAGAAAGAAATACATTAGCTTCTGTCATAGTTCATTAGTGTGTTAAAGAGTCCAAGCTTAAGATCATATCTGATAAATTCTTCATGCATCACCATAACTTAGAATAGGTTTTAATTTATGAAAACTTATTGATCCCTTTTCACCCCAACCAATCTTATATTTAGAAGAAAAGGTCAACTTATAGAATATAAGGAGCTATCCTAATTAAAAATCCTAGAGGTCTGGTCTAATTATAAGTAACCCACAACCTTAGACCATTCCCATGTTAGTCTAGGTAAGGGTTGGACTTGAATGAATCTAACCCATATTAGGGTGCTATATGGATATCTAACATGCCTTAGTTTAATTAACCAAAATTTCAGCTAAGAAAACCCCCACACATCCTCTATGTCCTCCTCAACTTATTTATTCCCCCTCTTTCCAAGGCTTGATGTCAAAGAGACAAAATTATAGCTCAATCAAAATTTAATAAATGAATCCCTAAAATAAAAGTGATTTTATATTAAGACTATTAAAGTAAATACCATGTTATGTTTTTTTATCCATCATGGGTCAAAAGACCACTTCTCCACAAAGGAAACATATTATAACATAATCATAAAACCAAATCCTTAATACCTTAAATCACATTATTTGTCATTTCTAACATGCTAAATGCATAATCATTATTCCCACCTCATAATGTAACATATGATCAAATTATCAACAAAGCCTAAGGAACAAGAAATAATCCAAATATAACAAGGGCACAAGGTACATATGTTATACCTAGAATGATACATGCCTAATATAAATAAAGCTTATAAGTTTTCATAATCAATTATTTCCATCTAAATAACCTTGGATATGCTTCCCCCTTATATTTCTTGATCTAGAAATTCAAATGTGCTTGACACCATAAACAACATAACAATCATTAACTGTATGTAAAAAACTAAGATATATATATATATATATATATATATATATATATATATATATATATATATATATATATATATATATATATATATATATATATAACCTATCCTACATATAAAATCCAAGCTTAGAGAATTTATTCAAATAAAATCAGCCAAATTAGATCCGTTAAACCTAACTAGGTGAATATTTATCACACAACATTAAAGGAAAGAGTTCCAATGCCTCTAAGAAATTAATATCATGTAATAACCTTAGATAGGTCTTTGAATGCATTAAATGAAATCTAATGTAGTGTTATCAAATATTATAACAAAAATGGGGTTTATTTAAAATAAACAAAAAAAAAAGAGATCATGGTATGAAAACAGAGGCCTAAATCACCTAGGGTGGAAGATGGAAAGATTAGAAAACCCTATAGATACACTAAGTTTAATTATAGAGGTAATAAAAAAAGGAATTATAAATTAAAATATATTAATTTATCAAATATATATCTATCAAATGAAATAAAAAAATAGATATAATTATCTTTGACAAACATGTCAAGTCTCAATTTTCTTATTAGCCAATGGTTCTTCGCAATAGATTGTTGTGGTTTTATAAGGATCACACTATATTAGAAATCAGTTATACACTAAAATATTATGTACTTAAATGTAATACTTACCACAAGACAATTTTTCTTTCCTTCAAGGCAAACTCTAAGCTTGATGGTTCTTTCAATTACGAATGTAGTAGAATTATGAGTGTAATAATGTGAAAATGAATTATCCTATCTATTATATTGAAGTGAAGTTTTTATTTATAGTAATGGATATGTCCAAACACTTATAGAATTTTAGATAAAAATGTCATCTTGGCATGAATAAATATTAAAAGTTATCATTCAGCCTCAAAATTAGGTCAACCTAGTCTGACATAGTTGCATAACATGTGTCCTAACTTTCACAACTGGGTTGATCATGGATGACCTATTAGAAAAAATGGGTTTTTACATTACTAGTGGATATTAAGAGGATAATTTATTAGGGATTTAGATAATAAATATTTTTATTGGGTTTAGGTATGATATAATTAACTAATAATTTTGTGAAGTAACAATGATCTACCCAACCCTTTACCAGTGCACTCTTTAAGGAGTGCACTCAAATAAATTGAAATTTGACATGTTCTTACAACTGATAACATGTAAGTAAATGATACATTTAAAAAATATTGTGTGTATAAATATTCCCCACTCAAATCTCGTCATGTTTCATGTGAGTGTAACATGGGATGGTTATTTGAGAAATGACAAAACAATACACAAAGCTAAGGTAAAAATTTATAGTAGAAAGTGCAAAATAAATGAAATTATTTTTTAAATACGCATCTTCACTTAAATTTTTTATAATAATATTTTCATGAGAATAAGATGAAAACACCATCTAGTGTGTTAAACAAGAGACAAACCTAAAATAAGATGAAATTCATTTTTTTTGAAAAATACGTGGTTAACACTAAAAAATTATCTATTTTACCAAGATTCCAAAACTTCTTTTATTTTTTGAAAATAGAGTTATGAATAAAATATGGGATTTATAAGTAAATAATTTAAACTTTAATTTTTTTAAAATTTTATTATAAAAGTGAGAAATTACTATCCATTTGTTCATTTTCTATTATTGAATATCAGATCCTTAGGTATCCTAGTTTAGAAAAGAGATATGATGGTTTAATATCAATGAGGTGAATGATCTATAGGATGGTTTGGAGGATGGATCATGACAATTTAAAACATAATTAAAGTATCAAATCTATTTAAAAACTTGGTTATCATTTTTGGATTAAAATGAACTAGTTTAGGAAAGTAAGATGATAGGGAAAATCCCTATAGCATAATTTTCCCTAAATATTTGATAATATAGTAAAAGTCACTATGAAAAATGCATAGGAGTCAAAAATTGAAAAATTATGTCTCAAGATTAAATTTAAATGTAGTTAAAAAATGATACATATTTTGAATGGGGTTGGCCTAATAGACTTAGTTGAATAGGGTGAGTTTGGGTAAGTGGTCAACTACATATGATTAGATCGACCTAGTTGAATAGAATAATGGCCAATGACATATGCATTGTCAAAATACATTGGAAGGAATAAGGTTAATAATTATTCACCTATAGGATGATGGCGTTAGGTACTAATATGGTTGATCTATTTTAAAGCTAATTAGCATCATAGTAAAACGGTCAAGATATACCATTTGGATAACATAGTTACGATAAGTGGTTGATATAATACCATTTAGTTGAATTAGTACTAAATAATAATAGATAATGTAGTAGGATATATGTAAAACTTAGTATGATATAGTATAGAATCAATGTATTTAAATATAGGCTTACCTAGTTAGAAATTATGGATAAAAATAAAAATAGGTCGATAAAGTAGTTATGTGTATTAATTTCTAATATTTTTATTTTTTAAAGTATATTTGATTAGTATTTGGATAGCTATCTGATACTTTATTTATTGTTTGATATTTTAAAAAGGTGAAGAAGGTTTGGATTTTATTAGATGTAGTATGACTACTAGATCTTATGGATAGATTTTTTGAAGTAGACTAAGCCTAGCTAACTAATTTGGTATTTTATGGAATTATGGAGATGTGTTGGATTCTAATGAGTGTTCATTTGGTTGCCATATTCTTATGAAAAATGGTCATTTTACTAACACTTTAAAATGGGTTGTGAAAGGGGATACCATTGAGGTGGATATCACCCTAGAGGATGCCCATATATGGCACCTCATGAGAAAATAATATGAATTTCATAAAATCAATGGTTATACTCTTTTGGTTTTGTTGACTATGAAGGTAAGAGGATTATGTAAATGGTAAGTGTTGGTTTAGAAATTCTTGAATGATTTCCTTATGTTTCAATTGAAATTATACATGCATTAGATGATATATTAATATCACTTCATGACCTTGTGAATTACTTGATAAGCTAATTATGTTAGTTTAAATTGAATGATATAGCATTATATGATTTCAAGCTCTATATATTAGGATATAAGATTTCATGTGTACAATAAGTGTGTAGGAATAGGTCATTTCCAAGGCAAAAATGACTATGTTAGGCATAATTTCATCATGTGTGATCCCACCTCTAGCATAAACCTTGTCTTGAGCCTTGTTTGATTCTAATTCAATGCTTATATGTAACTTGATCCCTTATTTAGTCTTGGCATGTCTAAATGGATGGTAATAACCATTGGAGGTCAAACCACCTTTGGCTTGTCATCTTAAATGCATGAGACAAAGTAGACTAACATATAGATTAGCTTATTACATAATTGTAGGCTTATTTATTAATTGCCTTTGCCTTAAGACCTATTTAGAAAAGTGAATTATCTTAGAATAAACCACAATAATTTGTTAGAGCCACCATGCACCATTATGGGATAACAAACATATCACCATTAAGAAGACATGGGCTAGCCAATATAAGTGGTTTGATAATTTAAGGGATAATAAAACACATGTCATGTTCTAATCGGGTTACATAAAAGAGAGAATGCCTATATGAGGAAGGTGGATCTCTTGGAAAAGGGTTATTTTCTCTAAACTTGGAATTTTAGGAGATTTTGTGTGAACAAACTAAATGAGGAAAAATAACAAGAAGAAAGTTGAGAAAGGGAGAGACTCAACTGGTATAAACCTAAATAAAAGATCTATGGAAGGGCCTCGATTGATAATTAGGTATCTTATTAACTAGAATATCCTATTTTTGTCTAAATGAAGTTTGTGTGATTATTTATAAATTATACATTAAATAAGAGTAAGGACACTTGCATTTCTTCTTCCCTTTATTTATTTATCTATGGTTGTGCTTGATTCACCCTGTAGTGTTATTACCCCTTGTGTTGGGATTTGGAGTGAGATATTCCTCCATGATAGTTATAACTATTGTGTTATACTTACTTGGATTTATGGTTTTATCATCTAATACTATTGATACCTTAAAATGTCACCTTATTTATGATGGAAGAAGGGGTAGGTCTCTCATGTTGGATATGAAAATAGGCTACCTAAGTCCTCTCATTATTTATTATAGAATATATCTTAGTGGATGCATGCCTGATGGGTTCAATCCTTGCGATCCTTATGTTTTCTCTTTTATGTATTTACTTTCTAAAAGTAGACTTGAGTTTGGTAACCTCTTGACTTAGATATTTTATTTTGTCACCTTGTGAGTAGCTATCTCATTGACCCTAAGACATATTGATTATTATTTTACTTTATTTAATTTACACCATGATTGAACATGCCTAGAGTTGGGAGTCATGCTTGGGGTTACCTAGAGAAGTTCCTTGATGATGGCAAAAGTTTGGAAGCTGAGTGCACCTTTAGTTGGCCAAATTTACACTTGGAGTGAAGAGGATATCATTTTAAGCTATTCAATTTTTATGATTTATTTCTTTTTATACTATATATAAGCTAAGGATTAATTATTTTCAATTGAACCTTTTATATTTATGTTTTAAGCATTGATTGTGGACTCTATATGAATCACTATCTTATGTATTCCACTAGCTAAAAGTATTTATTATCACTATAGATAATTAATTTATAGTTTTCTTAATATATAAGATTAATAGGACTCCCTAAGAGGGATTCTTATTGAAAATGGAATCCTAATGAGGTCTTTTACATTCATGATTAAGCTTGGCCAAGATAATGGCCTTAATATTTGTGTGTGTGTGTGTGTGTGTGTGTGTGTGTGTGTGTGTGTGTGTGTGTGTGTGTGTGTGAATGTGAGTGTGTGTGTGTGTGTGAGTGTGTGTGTGTGTGTGTGTGTGTGTGTGTGTGTGTGTGTGTGTGTGTGTGTGTGTGTGTGTGTGTGTGTGTGTGTGTGTGTGTGTGTGTGTGTGTGTGTGTGTGTGTGTGTGTGTGTGTGTGTGTGTGTGTGTGTGTGTGTGTGTGTGTGTGTGTGTGTGTGTTTATGTCATTATATTGAATATCATGTGAATGCTTTCTCATTGCATCTTCAGTTTATTATAAAGGTATTATCCTAAATGAAATATATAGATACATATGAATAATGAGTATTATATGAAGGCATGTCATTTATTCTACCAATGCCTTGGAAATATTATGATTTTAGGTGTGTTGATTTTATGAATATATTTAGGTTAACCCATTGATAATATGTATTATGCTTGGATAGCCTAGATTTGGTTGGCTTTTTTAGTATCAATCATCTCCTTTTATTCTAAATGTGAAGTGTTAATGGAATTATAGTGTATTTAAAAATGATTCAAATTTAGATAAATGGCTATGGGATTCATATTGGGAATGACAATAAAACTTGTTGAATGATCTAACCAGTAGTACTCTCTGGAATAGTTTTGTTTATCATGCATACAGACTTATGTAGTCTTGTGTTGAATTTTTTTGGTAAAATAAGTCATGTTTGGTTATGACCATTTGTATTTATACCATTGGGAAAGAGTCACTTGTTAAATAATATTTTAGGCCTTCATGGCTCTTACAATAAAATTATAACCATGCCTTACTTTGATTAAACTTAATTATAATCTACCTATAAGATTTATGCTTCCTCCTACATTCTATTAGAAAGTATATTTTAGACTCAGATTATCTAAAAATGAGTGGAACTCAAATAAATGGATGAGGTATCATTATCGAGAATACAAATAAAATAGTACTTTATAGTTTGAGTATCAATTATATTCTAATAAGTAAATGCCTTTTGAAAAGATTCTAGATTAATGCATTGGGTAAGATTTATGCCTTAGGTCTTTCTTGTATCAAGACCAACATATAAAAAGAAGAAATTATAATAGATTTGGGATCTCGAGTTAATATATCAATGCAAGGCAAATAGTTGGGTGTGATTGTAGAATTCCTTATAGGAATTAATTAATAAAAGAAGAGGATTTTAAAGATCATTCCTCAACTCTAAGTTATATGATCATATCTATTGATTGATCTCTTAGTTGCAGCATAATGGAACTGGTCTCTATAATAATCCTTGTAGTCTTGTTTGAAGATGAGTAGACCAATTATCTTTTAGAATGAGTCACCTTATGTTTTCAAATAGTCGACTAAATAAATGAGAATATTAGTTTAGTGTCAGAAGCCTTTTTTAAGCATTGATGTTTTATTTTATATAATTTTCCTTAGTATTGAATTGAAGGCTTGTTTGCATTTTTATTTTGGCCTCATAGGTTTTTTGTGTTTATATTTATGTTTGATTATTACCTTGCCAATTAATTTTGTGTAGGCTTTAGTTTAAGCGACCTTTTTGCCGTAGTCACTTTTTAATTTTCTAATGGACTTTAACTTATCTATTTTCTTAGATTTTTTACTTAGTTGGATTTGTTTTCATTGACTTAATTCATCCACCTAGACTCTACCTTGGATGCCCCATAGTTAGGTACTAGCCTTTTTGCCTTAGTTTTGTATGACTTTTTGTATATGGTTTGGAAGAATCCATGTGTCATCACCCTGTTCACCTGGGAGTGACATCTACTTGGTCTTGTATACAAATGGATCTGATATATCAAGGTAGAAGTATGTTTACACATGGTATCATCCTAACAACCTATAGTCTTGGGGATGGCCATATAGTGAACATGTCCTTTAGGCTAGTAGAGTAGAGGTATGCTACCATGTGGCATCATCCTAGTGACCCATAATCTTAGAGATGACCTTATAATGAGTAGAGTATCTTGGCTAGTAGAGGAGTGGGATGTTAACATATGGAATCATATAGATGACCTAATATCCTAGAGATGTCCATGTAGTTCTTAAATAATTTGGGTAAGAGGGCTTGTAGGATGTTTCCACATGGTATCATCCTAGTGACTTGCATTTTTTAGGAGGTCCATATAGAGTGAAAAGCCTATAGTAAAATGAGTAAGTGGGATGTTTCAAAATGTCCAAATACTTCTATTATGTTATTACAAAGACATGTATTATATGTGGAGCCTGTTGGCTAATGTGATAGCAGGGTGTTACTACATGACAAAATATCACTAATGCACATCCCTAAAGATGTTATACTAGCCCTAAAGAGTGGTAGGGTAGTGAATAGTAGATTTTTTCCATGTGGATCCTTTCATAGAGTCACTTGGGAGGAAATACATGGAAAGAGTGTCCTTGAGATCCTGAAGGGAAGCAAACATGGCAATATAGCTTGCCAAAGTGAACATGCGGAGCATAACTACGTAATTAGTGGCCAAGGTTAGATTCAATGTTTGTCTAAATGTTATTTCCACCATATTCATTTGACACAAGCTTGGGAAGAGATTCAAAGTGATGTACCAAATGGATTAAGACTTTGGGCCTCTAAATGAATGGCTTATGCTTGTATGAGCCTTTCAGTAGTTACAAGATTTTTTTTTTAGATCTAGTATGAGTGATGGAATAGATTTTGGTTTCTATCCATGTCTTGTAGGTGATTTATGGGTGAAATTAGTGTGTCATGCAATATTTATGAGAAAAAAATGTGCATGACATTTTGATATTAGAGCACTAGGTTAAACTCTAGGATCTTTAGAGATGTTTTGAATGAGTTCATCACCCTTCTAGCTCTAGTTGATCATGAATTGTGTAAATTAAATTTGGTACATATTACATGCTTACTTATAATAAATATGATTGTGTAGACAAGATTCCATATGAGAAATTCATGGGCAATGTTACATATAGGTGTCATAATTATGCATACTATTGAAATCTATGCTCAAATTCTTGAGACCCTATGGCATGTGATGATTTTATTATAAGAATTGATGCCTCAAATTTTGATGATACAGGAAAGAGTCTATTCACCCTAAAAAAATAATGGGAAAGCTACGTAACCTTTAAATTATCATCATATAAGGAGGAGTAGGAGCTACCTTCATAAGAACTGTAGAAGGTGACATACTTAAACACAAGATCTGCCTATTAAAAATGTGGACTCAAGACCAAATAAGGCCTGATGAACACAGTCTGAAAGGGATACTTTTCAAGGTGCTTAATTTTATTTTGGTTCTATGGATCATTATGCATAGAATTATCCTAAGAACACTTGAATATGGGATACTTGAGTCTTGATATGAATTGGCTGTGAGAACCAAATTTTGTTATAATCCCTAATATACTTATTTTGATATTCTATTATGATAAACATATATACCTATGATAAACTTTTGTATTTGAAAGGATACTAGTCCTTGTTAAAAATCCCTATGTAATTGATGTGTGTGTGTGTGTGTGTGTGTGTGTGTGTGTGTGTGTGTGTGTGTGTGTGTGTGTGTGTGTGTGTGTGTGTGTGTGTGTGTGTGTGTGTGTGTGTGTGTGTGTGTGTGTGTGCGTGCGTGCGTCCATGCACGCATGCATGCGTGTGTGTGTGTGTGTGTGCGTGTGTGTGTGTGTGCGTGCATGTTTCTTGCCTATTTTGAGTGTTTGGTTGAATTAATGCACTTAAATTATGGTTTTACCATGATAATAAGAGGCTATGAATCTTAATGAATTCATCTTGTAATGTTTGAAATGATTATTAGATGTTGAAATTAAACTAATAGCTATGAAAAGGCTATAATGATCTCTTTTTTGATATTGTGAATTTCCCTGGATATGTTGAGGCATATGTTTGTATTGTGGGATGTTATATAGAATGTGTCCTTACTATTTAGAGAATTATAACCACTCAAGGAACCATGGGATGGTAAAATTATATTATTTAGGTTATGAATTGTGCTATGAATAAATTTGATATTGTATTATGTTAACCAGGATGAGTGGAAATCTTACATATTGCTTATGAAGTAAGATAAATCTTGTTGGATCAAACCGAATCAAGTATGCCTTCACATAATTATTATTTCATGAAAATATAATGTTATATTTGGATAGATTTGGGTTGTTAATGGCCTCATTTATGTACATGAGCACATACTCATATTTTTTGTTTATGAGTGAAATACAAATGGTTACTAGTGAATCTTCCTAGTTGTGAAGCATCTAAAATGGATTAATGTAACCTTGCATATTCTTGATATTATCATCAATAGGTGTGTTTCATCTTAAATAATTTTTATTGGCTAAATGAAAGCCTAGATGGACTAAATATCATGCTAAGTTGCTAATAATTCATATAAATTGAATGAATAATTTGTCATTACTCTATTCCTTCTCGTATTAAAAACTTGTTAAATTTAATAGTAAGAACTGCTAACTACCTTGGTAACTTGAATAACATTATGTATCTACATGAATGATAAGATGGTAGCCATAGAGGTGACATTATCTTGAAATGATATCCATGCATCTCTCTTACCATAAATATTAGGTCGGGCTTGATTACAGGTGACAATCTATCTAAATTTTCATGATAAATTAGGTAAAGCCCGATTTCAATGACAAATCACACATTAGTAGGTGGTGAATATAGTCTAGTTATAAGTATGACCTCCATAGAGGCATAGGGTTCCATGTACTAGAAAATATCCTTTTATTTAGTGGTAGTGGTGTATCTCCCTTTTTCATATTGTTCCTAAAATTAATTGTCTCATTTTATGTAGTGGCAATGGTGTAATGCCCTCCTACATATTGTTATTAAAATTAACAATATCATCTTGTGTAGTGGTAGTGATGTAGTTCCCTCCTAAATATTGTTATTTAAATTAATCATATCATTTTATGTAGTGGTATTGGTGTAGTTCCCTCATAAATTTTATTACTTGTAATCAAACAATAATGAATTTGACATGATAAATCAATAATTGACTCCATGAGGGGGTCTTATCAATAATTGGCTCCGTGAGGAGTCTTATAGGTAATGGTTGGTGGGACCAATGACCTCTGACCTTATTTCTTATCCCTATTTAGTGACTCCCTAAGTCACATAGTGATCATATTGTGATCTATTTTGTGCTTAATTTAGTTTTTGAACTATTTTTAAATTGTTTGAGGTTTTATTTTATTTCTTGGAAGCCAACATCATTTTATTCTTAACTTAAAAAGTTTTGAAAAAAAGGCTGATCATGGAATTTGTTGATGAATTTTAAGATGCATTTGATTTGTTTATTAAGAATACTTGGTCTCCTTTTATTTATTTTGCACTTACATGATCAATTAATGTTTCTTCAAGTGATTTTCATGTTTTCTTGTGTTAGTATTTACATAACTATCATTTGGGGTAAGTATAAAGGAGAAGAAGTAGATTGAAAATGATATCTAAGTGGGTCATGATGGGAACATATCACACAAGTTCAAGATCCCATCCTTCCTCACCAACCATATATTGTGGTCTTAAACACTAAGGTGTCTCAAGATAACTAAGGTTTCTCTTCACTCTATGCATTATTTTGGTAGGGGGACCCATATCCTAATATTTCCTTACATATAGACTATCTTTTCTTTGTATGTATTCACACACTTGGGTTCGTATACATGTCGAATATATTGGCTAGTGTATTTATGTATTAAAATCCATATTTATATTGATTAACACATAATTCTCTCATGTTGGCAGTGTATCAAAGTCATTATGTATATAAGTAGGGTGAAATTTTTTTTTATCATCCCATGGTTGTCATAATGGTATTAGTTGAAGTCCTCTCATTCAAGGAATTATGGTAAGATGTTCAACTCTCCCATGACCATTGATAGAAAGTAATAGAGTGAGACATCCTCTTGATAATTCAATCTTGTGTTAGGATTATTATGTTATAAGAAATTTCTTACTAATATTTTAATAATGAGTACTTTGATTTATTTGATTTATAATTTAAAAGCTTGAATTTATGTTATCTAAGATAGTGATCCCCATCCATATTGAGTTACATATGATACCTAGGTTGGTAGGATAAGATCCTAAGAACATAATGATATTGAAGAGTATGGTAGTAGTTTGATTAAAACCTTCCATGATGGGCACAATTTATTAAAAAAGAGACAGTCTCATGGTTGTATTATTCTACAGTAGAATTAGAGTGATATAAAGCATTTCCCTGTGCTCTTCTTATTCAAAATATCTTGTGTGTTTCATATGGCATGAGATATGGTAACTCAACATGACTCTATATGTTTCTAAAAATTATATATAAGCTAATAACGATATGACCAAGGATTGAAGCCTATTTTAGCAAGATAATTTTGTTGTTTGGAAATTATCATTCCTCTATAATAGGGAATTATATGTTCAAGGAGTGTTTAAACTCTCATGATCATAGTAGAGAAGTCATGGGTATCTATGGATTGATATAGATGTGTTTTGTATTATGATTTACATCAAAATGAATTGCCTCATCTAGAAATTAAGTGTAATTTAGTCATAATCGCATGCACTCAATGAAATGCAAGTTCCAATATAACCTTGAATGAAATGAAGCTTGGGTCTAAAAATAGACCATTTCCATCTCTAATTTATAAATATTTTGTTGATATGAAAAGAAAAATTATTACAACCCAAAACTAATGTATCCTTATGAATTATGAGTAAGAAAATTAATTTTATGTTAAGATGCTAGTAACTATCTTGTAGGAAAATAATGGAAATGGAGAGGTGGATTCCTCATCATTTACATGAATTACTTTTCTTCCTTTATATATGTTAATATATGATGTTGTGACACTAAGGGATGGTGGTATCTGAGTAGTATCTTCATGATGGTTGGTTGTTCAACTTTATATTAATCATTGCCAAGAAAATTTGTGTGAAGGAGAAATCTTGAGCAAATAGAAAAACTAGTTGCATTCTAAAAATAGAATCCATAACTCATGTAGAAAGTATGGAATGGTGGTTTTTAAACTAATATCAATCTAGTAAGATAATTGGTATCCAAAGGATTGATTATTTAGGTGGAAAAAACCTTGAATAAAATCAAAGGGTTATCGTAAGTACAAGAGGAATAACATGTTTGGTTGACTTCCATATCTAAGAATTTTCTTTAGGGATGCAAAAAATAGCTCATATTGTGGCCTAATTGGGATGGCACATAGATAATTTAGAATGATGTACTAGTATTTAAGTAGATCTATAATAACCTTGTTGGATTGGCAAAGTAGTCTTGAATCAACGATGATGCTTCTCTAAGGGGGGAGAATGTAAGGTTCCTAATGGGAAAATAATGTGACTAAGATAAAACCAATGGTTATACTCCCTTGGTGGTGTTGAATATGAAGGTAAGAGGATTATTCAAATGGTAAGTGTTGGTTTAGAAATGCTTAAATTATTTCCTTGTGTTTTAATTAAAATTATACATGCATTTGGTGATACATTAATATCACATCTTAACCTTGTGAATTACTTTGTCAGCTAGTTATATTGGTTTAAATTTAATGGTATAACATGTTATGATTGAAATATTTGTCTATTATGATATCATATTTCATTTGTGAAATAAGTGTGCAGGAATAGGTCATTGCCAACAAAGGTAAAAAGGACTACTATAGGCATTGTTGCATCATGTGTGATCCCAAATCTAAACCAAACCTTAACTTGAACCTTTCTTGATCCTAATTGAATTCCTCATATTCCATTTGACCCCTTATTTAGTCATGTAATGTCTAAATGGATGGTAGTCACTATTGGGTTGGTCAAACCACATTTAGATGGTCATCTTCAATGCATGAAGACAATGTAGACCAATGTCTTGATTGCCTTATTGTAAAATTAATGACTTATCCATTAATTGCCTTTGCCTCTAGCCCTATGTACAAAGGTGAATTTTCTTAGAGAAAACCATAGGACTCTAGTAGAATTTACATGCATCATTATGGACTGGAAAAGAGATCACCATTAAGAAGGCATGGACTAGATATCATAAGTGGTTAGATAATACAAGTGAATTATAGACAAATGTCATGTTTTTATTGGGTTGTAAAAAGGAGAGAATGATTGTTTGGGGAAGGTGGATCTCTTGAATTAGGGTTATTTCCTCATAATAGTAATTTTAGGAGTTTTTGGGGAACTAACCTAAAAGAGGAAGAAATGACAAGAAGAAAGTTTAGATAGGGAGAGCCTTAGCTGGTATAAACCTATAGAAAGGATCCATTAAAGGTCCTAGATCATCGGGTATGTATCTTATTGATTATAATATCCTATTGTTTATCTAAATTAAGTTTGTGTGATTATTTATGAATTTTGTAATCAATAAGAGTAAGGTAACTTGCCTTGATTCTTCCATTTTTTAATTTCTCTATGGTTGTCCTTGAGTCACCCATAGTTATATTACCCATCATGATTGGATTTAGAGTTGAGATATTCCTTAGTCATAGTTCTAACTATTATGTTCTGCTTACTTGGATATTATGGTTTTGTCATGTAAGATTGTTGATGCCTTAAAAGATCACCTTATTCATGATGGAGGAAGTGGTAGGTATCTCATGTTGGACATGATGGTAGGCTATCTAATTCCTCTCATGACTTATTATAAAATATATCTTAGTGACTATATGCCCAATGGGTCCTATCCTTGTGATCCTTATGTTTTCTTTTTAGTGTATTTTACTTGTTGAAAGTAGATTTTAAGGTTGGGTAACCTCTTGACGTAGATATGATTAGTTGTCACCTTATGAGTAGATATCTTCTAGACCCCAAGATGTATTGAGTATTTTTTTCCTTTTTTTAAATTTTCACCATGATGTGAACATGATTGGAGTTGGGAGTCTTACTTTGGGGTGCCTAGAGAAGTGGCTTGATGATGGCAGAAGGTTAGGAGGTGAGCCCACCTTTGGTTGGACAAAGTTACACTTGGAGTAAAGAGGAGATTATTTTTAGATATTGATTGCTTATGCTTTACTACTCTCTACATTGGATTGAATCCAATAATTACTTATTCTTATTCAAACCTTTTGTATTTATGTTTTAAGCATTGATTATGGGTTGTGTGTAAGCCACTATCTTATGTATTTTTCTAGTTGAATGTATTAATTATTACTATAGAGAACTATTTTATAGTATGATTAGTACATAATATTAATAGGCATCTTTGAGAGAGATTCTTGTTGTATATAGAATCCTCATGAAGGATTTTACATTAATGATTGAGTTTGGCCAAGCTAATGGACTTAATATATATAAGTGTATTGATGCCATTATTTTGAATATACTATGAATGCTTGCTCACTACATCTTAGGTTACTTTTAAAGGAATTATATTAAATTAACTATATAGATACATATGAATAATTATTTTTATATGAAATCATGTGATTTAATATGCCTATGCATTGGGAATATTATGATTTTAGGTGTGTTGCTTTTTTGAATCCAGTTAAGTTAACCCATTCACAATATGGATTATGCTTATCTAGCCTAGATTTGGTTTGAATTTTTAGCATCGATCATCTCCCTTTAATCTAAATGTGAAGTGTTAATGGAATTATATCATATATAAAAATGATTGGAATTTAGATAAATAATTATGTGATTGTTATTTGGAATGACAATAAAACTTGTTGAATGAGATAAGTAGTAGTGTTTTATGGCATAGATATGCATGTTGTGCTTAAATAATTATGTAGTATTTTGTTGAAACTTTTTTATAAAATAAACCATGTTTGGTTATGACCATTTGTATTCAAACCCTTGGGAAGGAGTCACTTATTAAGGAATATTTTAGGCCTTTGTGGATCTTCCAATAAAATGATATGTATGCCTTTCTTGGCTTAAACATAAAGATAATCTACCTATAAAATAATGTTTTTGCCTCTTCTTACACTCTGTAGGAAAGTATATCTTGTACTTTTCTTATCTTAAAATGAGTGAAACTCAAATATATGGCCAAAGGATTGTTATTGAGAATAACAATAAAATAGGACTGTATAGTCTGAGTATTGATTATATTTTTATAAGGAAATGTCTTATGAAAGGATTCTAGATTAAAACTTTGAGAAAAATTTATACCTTAGGCATTTCCTATATCAAGACCAGCTTTTAAACATAAGAAATTATAATATAGCCAACATCTTGGGTTAAGATATTAATGCAAGGCAACTAGTTGGGTGTAATTATAGAATCCTTTATAGGAATTAATTGATAAAAGAGGGGGATTTTAAGACCATTCCTCAACTATAAGTTATATGATCATATTTTTTGATCAATCTCTTAGTCATGACATAATGAATCGATATCTCTAATAACCCTTGTAGTCTTATCTTAGGATGAACATATCATTCAATAATGAGTCTCCTTATGTTTTTAAATAGTTGACTAAACTAATGAGAATATTAGTTTAGTATCAAAGTATGTTTTAAGCATTGACATTTATTTTTTATATAATTAATCTTAGTCTTACCTTGACATCTTGTTTGGATTTATATTTTGGCCTATAAGGTTTTATACATTTCAATTTGTGCTTGATTCTAGACTTACCAATTCATTCTATGTAGGCTTTAGTTTATGCGATATTTTTGCCTTAGTCACTTTTTAATTTGCTTCCAAACTTTAACTTAGCCACTTTCTTGGATTTTCACTTTAGTAAAAAATTTCCTCGTCAACTCCATTCATCCACCTAGACTCTACCTTAGATGACTCATTGTTAGGTCCTTTCACAACCTTTTTACCTTAGTCATTTTTATGAACTTTTGTGTTTCATTAGGTAGAATCCATGTATCATCATCCTACTCATCTAGAAAGTGACATATTCTTGGTATTATATATGGATGCCTCCAAGTTATTAGGAAAGTAGTAATGTTATCATATGGCATCATCTTGCTGACTTGTAGTCCTAGGGATGGCCATACAATGAACTTGGACTTTGGGCTAACAGAGTAGTAGGATTATGAAAAGTGGCACCATCCCAACAACCCATAATCTTAGACATGACCGTACAGGGAGAAGAACCTTAGGTCTAGTGGAGGAGTGGTATGCTACCACATGGCATCATCTTGGTGACTCGTTATCCCAAAGATGTCCATGTATTTTTCAAATCATCCAAGAAATTGGTTTCATGGGATGTTTCCATGTGTCATTATCCCAGTGACCCACTATCTCATGGAGTTCTATGTAAGGTGAAAATCCTATGAGTGAGTGGGATGTGGCCACATGGCCAAATCCCATTTTTCTATTATTAATAAGACATTTGTATCATATTGAAATACTATAGGCTAGCAAATTATTATTGTGTGTCATAATCCCACTACTCCATAGCCCTAAGGATGTTGAGATATCCCTATAGAATGTAAGGGTAGTGATTAGTGGATTATCACCATATGAATCCTTTCATTGAGTTACTTAAGAGGTGATAGGTGGCAAGAGTGGCCTCAAGATCTTAAAGGAAAGTAGACATGGCCATATATCTTGACAAAATGAACATGTGGAGCCCAAATACATAAGCAATTGCTAAGGTAAAATTTTATTATTGTCTCAATGTCATTTGTGTCATATTCATTTGACATGAGCTTGAGAAGAGATTAAAAGTGTTGGGATAAATAAATAAATAATGTGGGCCTCTCATGGGTTATGTCTGTATGATCCTTTTGGTAGTTATAAGATTATTTTTATGCTTGGATTTTTTATGAATAATGGAATGGATTATGGTTTCTATCCATGTTTCATAGGCAATTTTTGGGTGAAATTGGTGTGTCATGTCTATATTTTTTAGAAAAATGAGCATAATATTCCATGCATTGTTGGTACTTCATATTGTAGGAACATATGTGGTGTGTTATACACTAGATAGGGATGTTTAAATGTTAGCCTTAACCTTAAGGATGAATAGATATGAGAGGTATAAACAAGTGAGATTGAAAGTGCACTTATTTTATATGTACATGTTAGTCATTCTAGATATCTAGAACTACATCATTAGACTTTTGATAGTTATTTTAATCTATCAAAATTCATATGGGAATTTCCCATTGTCTTTTATTGTGTTGTATCAATCTATGTTAAATGAGGGCACAATATATGACTTTGGGTCTTTGACTTAGGCTTAATTAGTGTATGAATTTTATATTATTATGTCATAGGAGTAGATGAAGATGTCCCCCATTGGATTATTGATTAGATAAATCTATATAAGATTCCCTATGTATTAGCCTAAATGATTACCACATGAAATGCATGCCTTGTAACATGTGTGAATGTGGACACAATATCACATGATAGATTTTTTACAATATGACCCAACATTATAGGCTATCATGTGAGGGAAGATTATTTTTTAGCCATATCAAAGCACAATATATACTTGGTGGTCATATCCAAATAACTCTTAGGTCCAAGTTTAATTTCAAATTAATGATCATTATACATGGTGGGTGGAGCTTCACCCATTATTTTATTTACTAGGGTATTTTAGATTACCATATCTATTTGATTCTATGGTATTCCTAAAATATTGGGCACAACATGTGAGAGAGTGACATGTAGTATGAGGTGTAGGGATTCTAGTATAGACTCTCATGATATAGCCTTACTAAGATAGGGTATAAAAACAATAGTATTGATGATAGTGAGGATATAGTTGACTAGTTATTTTAGCACACTAGGAGATAATTATTATCACACTATATTATACCCTTAAGGTAAAGGATTTTTAGACTTGACTCATCCTTTTAATATAATGGAATCACATCTAGGTGTGGGTAGCCTAATGGGTTATGTGAGTCTATAGTTTTGGGGCTAGCTCCCCTAATTCATCATTTAAGCTCAACTACTAACTAAACCTATTTGTATTTCCAATGAAAATGGATAGAAGGGACATGAAATCAAACCTAAGATGTGGGGGTGATGCACTAATATGTTTTGTCTCCTCTACTTTATCCTTCAACAACTCTTGTAGACAATACAAAAACTAATTGCTAACACACTTTCTCCTAATACTCCTACACATCAATGATTTACATGGAGGTTATGCTGATGACTATGACCTAAGGATGATGAGTGATAAGTCTGATTTAGGACACTATTAATCAATCTTCACTATAAACATAATCATTAGCACCTTCACACACCATGTAACCTACATAATAATAATTTTCTATCATCTAGATGAGAATTATGGACCTATAAAGGGAGAAAAGTATCAACCATTTATGAAAATAAAAAACATGAAACACACTAAAGACTAGTCTAGAGGAGGTTGAATCAGTCTTTATATTAGCTTAAGGATTCAAGATCAAATGGACAAAACTTTCTCATACCCAACAAAAGGATCCATATAATGGCTTAGATACAATGGCTTTCTAAGCCCAATTTATAGAAAAATATGAGAGAGAGATGGGAAACAGATCACTAAATCTCATCATTGTTACAATACATCTACATTTTTAGTTTCAAATTAATAAAATTTAATGAGGCACCACCTTATAAACCCCTTCAATGCATTATCCATGCTTGGTTGATGGTATTCATAAAGGTGTGGCATATAAAATGGTTTAATGGAGGATAATTCATTATTTTTTTGACCTCTTCAAAGCATGGTCATGTTAAAATTGGCTAACCACCTCCTTTTGTTAGTTATAATGGAAGAACTAGTGGTTTAATTGACCTCCATGAAACATTAAGTAGCTTTCCTCTCTCTTTTGCATGTTAAACAAGCCTAAAATTGCCTCATTTTATATAATGACCATGATATGTGAATTATTTCATAGATATATTAGTTATAATAGCATTAATGGTTCTTAATTCACCCTATTAGTAACCCTCTACACCAAGAGACATCTTCTTTAGGTGGTTAAACAGGCCTACTAGGAAACTAGGCTTAGTCACTTAGTGTTAGTCACTTATATGTCCATGAAACTTTCATATAACCTTTAGAATGGGTTATTGATCTTGTTTTAAGGAAAAATTAAGTGTCTTAAACCATGATTTATTCCTTTAAAGTAGTTTACATTTATAATTAATACTCATCTAGGTGACTAGGTTAGCCTTCTACTAGTACCTCTAGACTGCCTCTATAATCCAAGCTTGTAGAAGTATTTAAATGGTAAATTGAGTGTATTTTATCTTGAGAGGATACAATACATTTCATTTCACCATATTCAATGATACTCAAGTTTTCATATAGATTTGTACCTTTAATTCACCATGAAATCCTACAAAAATAGGGTGTTTGTTATATTCGTACAAGTGTCCATACAATTTAGTTGAATGGTCAGGACCTTATCAAAGTGTACAATTATATTAAATTTTTTTACAAGAAAAACCAATCCATTTGAATTAATTTGTTTCAATTTATTCTCCATCAAGTCTTTATGGGTGTTTTAGGAGGTTTAAAACATGTGTAGTCTCTTAACTATTATTCATATCCCTAAGGGATTGGATTGCATAAATAATACAAATAAATTTAATTATATAACCTCCCTCAACATAAATTACTAGTTAAAAAATCCATGTACCTGATCCTTGATATTCACACATGAGGGTGACACTTATCAAACTAGAAAAAATGAAATCATGGGGTCAAGAGGGGAATATGTTCTCCAAATTATACCTGATTTTCCAACTCCCAAAAGTGTTTATAGATATCTCATACACATGCTTAGGGTTTGTATGCCAATAGGCTAGTTTGACCTTAAATACTAGGTTCTTAGGATTTCCTCTTGATTCAATGAGATAAAACTCATGGAAAACCATTTTAAAATCATAACTCACTTTAATAAATCCTTAAATCCTAAAAACACTCCAAATAATTCAATTTGTCTTCTAATTTCATGCTTAGGCCTATGACTACCTATTTTGGCTTACTAGGCCTAATTAGCATGTCAAGGCTCTTCATTTTATTTCAAAAGACCAAAAAATATCAATTAATATTGTGAAACCTTAGTATAAAATTCAATATACCTATTTATAATTCCTTAACCTTTCATCCATGCATATTTCAATAATATCCTATTCTTCTTCATAACCATGTTTCTAGGAAACCTAGTAAATTTGCATGGACTATGAGTGTAGACATCCTAATTTTGTTTGGAAATTGAGGCTTATTTGAGTGATGTAAAATATTTATTAGGGTATTATTAAATGTATATAACTTTTTAATAATTTATATAACTCATCCACCATTCATTACTTTGCTTTCTCATGTTGACCTGTAGGTGGTAGTTGAGTTCTTGACTATGTATAAGAGTTGGGTCTTCCTCTTCCATTTACCTCTTAGACCTAGTGATATTTGGGAATTATTAAGAGTTTTTTCATGTTTTATATTAATTCACTACACCATATTTATTCTTTAATAACTCATCACCACATGCCCATTTTCCTTCCTTACACACACATAGCCCTGCATAACTCATTAGGCCTCTTAGACTATAGAACCATCAAAATGAGTTTATTTGGGCTTAATTGGCTATTATACCCTTTTTATTATATTTATTATCCATTTTAAAACTCTATGAGTGTATTTTTATCATTTATATTGGATTACATATGTGTCTTCATCTCTTACAACCTCAGGTTTCCTGTAAAACTTTTTAATCTCTGTCATAAGTATGTAGGTGCTTAGTTAGGTGTTTTTATTGAGTTTCTCATATTTGAGTAGTATTATATTATTTATCATACTCTATCAATATTCCATGATTTTATAGAATAGTTTTGAAACTAGGATGAGATAATTTTTGGATATAATCCCGTGACTTATCCACCTTAACTCACCTTATAGCTTATATTTTGCCAAAATAGGGAAAACAATCTCTTGAGCCATATGGTGGGTTTTAAGTATCATTAGACCTTAAATTAGTTTATTTTATAATTATATAGGCTTATGTGTTCCTAATAATTCTATTTCAATGTTTTCTTACCTCCATGAATGCCCTACAACTTTAGTAACCAAGGTTCTTGACCATCTTTCCTTCACAACTTAGAATTAGTATGCCTCTCAATAGGACTGAAAACAGTCTGTGAGTATGAGGAAGTAAGGATAATGAAGCCTAAAACATAAATTATGAACATTATATTAATATAATGTGTGTTTTATTATAACCTTATGATTTTCTATAGTTAACACAATATAACACCTATCTCACATTTGCATTCGAGATCACACTATGTATGGAAGACACACTTAAAATTAAGACTTTGAAGGAGTTAAGATTATTTTGATGACATATTTATGTTCTCAAGGATTATATAAAGTCTTAATTAATCTCCAAGAAGACACCACTCAAACAATAGAGCAATCCTAACCTCCTTCATGCATTATAGACCCTAAAATGTCAAGAAGCCATTGTATCTAACTTGCAACTGCTCCATCATGAATGTTTTATTGCTTCCTTGAGCTCACACATGTGAACTAGTGATTAAAAATAATAGTGATAGACTATGAAGATTCATATAAGACATATACAACCACCATTTTCATCAACTAGGATAAGAATGCATTGAAACCATTCAAAAATTAACCCTATGTAGATGTAGAAGGAAAATTTGTCTACTTAGATTCTTAGTATTTGTTCATAGATCAAATGGGCTAGATCTAATAAATATTATCATTATTTGGAATGAAATTATACCCCCTTAATCTTACCAAGATCTTAGCCTTCAACTCTCTTCCTTTTGTATGGATTGAGCAAGAACTTGACTAGTTGTACAAAGCTACCAAGGAGAATGATGGAGAGAAGGGATACATTTTTGAATTCTTTTGGATTTTGAATCATGGATTCTCTTATTTTATTCCTAAAATGATTTCCTCATGATATGTTTGACCTTCTGTAACTCTGACCTAACTATATCATTTTATACATGTCTTGAGAAGACTTGTAAAGCTTCATTTCTCTACATTTTTTCATGATTGAGATCTAGGGGAACCATTAAATACCAAATGGAGGGAAATTAATATTCAAACACTTTCAAACCAAAGGGTGTAGATGGATGGAATCTAAAATTTCACTTTTCAAGTGTATGGAGGGCCTTTTATGGTAAATGAAATATTTTTAACTATTAGAAAGACCCTCTTTTATCTCATAAGACTACCTTATTATGACTTTAAATGGTTATGAGACACTTGAAAACTCCTAAATTAAAAGTGACACATTTTCCAAATGATTATAATATTAATGTGGCCTATATGGCATGCTTAAAAGGCATTTAATGCCCTTAGAGGCTCATTAGAGCTTAAAACACTCTTGACAAATAGACCATAAAAGATAACCTTAGATATATCATTAAACCTCATTTCAAGACTCAAACATGACTTGGAAAAATTCCACATCTTTATAACAAGTTCCCCTCTCAATAATTGGATAAAAAAATTATAAATATAATAAGAACAAGAAACCTTAATCTCTCTAAATACCTTAATTTATGCTAGAGTAGCTTAACTTTATCAAACAAGATATAGAGCAATCTTTAGGATTTAAAGAAACTTTACACCTTTTCATTCACCCAAGGATAGATTATGAATAAATAATACATCATCTAATGAATCACAACATGTTACCACATGAGGATTCCTAAAGAAATTCCTAGAACATACAATGAAACCTTAAGCAATTATAATAAGGCTTTTAAAAGACCATGAGAAGATCTAGATCACCATATACAATATTTGAGGGACCTATGATAAAGTTTTAAACTATAGGGGTTGATATTTGGCTTAGGAGGCTAGATTATCAACAATAAAACAATCATGACCACAGCCATGGAGATATAGATAAGCTCCAGTGTAGCCATAGGTAGAGCCATAACCATATGGAGACCCAGTCATGCAACCTATGTTGATTTGGTCTATTGTGAGTATTATTCATAGTGGAACACATCATTATAATTCATATTAGTTATTTATAGTTTTCAATCCACCACAAAGACATTCATCACATGAGATTCTTGGTGGCCAAGTAGACTGAGTAACTATTAGTGAATAATATGTGGGTTATTTTGATTTTAGGTAGAGTGGTAGAGATGCATCGTAAATATATGTTGTTGAAGATTTATATGTGAGAGATAATGGAATTTTTGTTTTATTTTTGTATATTTTTTAGTGGAGGAGAATATATGGAAACCATGGTGCATATGGTTCATCATGATATATTGGATGGTGTATGAAAAAAATTAATATAGATATACAATTTATATTACTTATTAAATATAAGGTTAGACAAGGTAATTAAATAAAATATATTGAGATACTTTTTCTATTGAGATCATGACCAAATTAGATCTACTAAACCTATGGATAGCTTATCATGTAATACTAAAGGAGATGGTTCTAAAACCTCTAGGAAAAAAATATCATGAAATATCTCCCACTTGTTTTTTCTAATGCATAAAATTAAATCTAATATAGTATTTTAAAATCTTATAACCAAAAGGGGGATGGTTTAAAATAAATAAAATAAACAAGGTATCATGGTAAGAAAGTGGGGGCCTAGATCACCTAAAGTAGAAGATGTAAAGCCAAGAAAATCCTATAACTACATTAAGTTTAATTATAGAGGTAAACTAAGGAAATATAAATTCAAACCAATTAATTTGTGAAATATATATCTATTAAATTAAATATAAAAATTTATATATAATTACCTTTGAGTTAACCTATCGAGTCTAAATCTCCCCATTAGCCAATGGTGATTTGAAACATATTATTGTGGATTTATAAGGATCACACCAATTGAAATCATATATAGGATAAAATATTAATACTTTCATCCATGACTTCCCACAAGATAAGCTATATTTCATCCAAGGACAACTCTAAATAGTGGATCCTTCAAATGTAGATATAGAAGAATTATGAGCTATAATAATGAAAAATAAGTGTTCCTCTCTATTGTATTGAAATAAATGCCATATATGTAGTAATTTATGGGTTATAAACCTTCAAAAAAATTATTCAACAAATTCATCCTACCATGACTCAGTTTTGAAAAAATTACCAGTTTGCCTTGAACTAAGTCAACGTAGGCTAACCCAATTATGTAATGTGTGTCATAATTTGGGTTTTTCTTAGTTAGAGGCTATTGAGAGGAGAATTGTTTAAGGAGTTGGATAAGTGGAGCTTGTTTTCTTAGATAGTTGGATAAGTAAGATTTATTTTCTTAAAGAATTGGATAAGTAGGATTTGTAATGGGTTTAAGTATGATACAATTAATTAAAAATCATGAAATGCACCAATAGTTTTCCCTCTCTTTTCCTAATACACCCTTTAAGGCTCACACTAAGAAAGATTGAAACTCAATAGGTTTATAAAGGAGATAATGATTTAATAAATGATAAAATTTAAAAATACCATGTGTATACATATTCCCCATTAGAAGCTCATCACATGTCATGTGAGTGTAACATGTGATTTGTCATGTCCCCTTTTCAGTTGACATCTTTAGACTTGACGATTAGCCTATTATGCGACCCTCGTAGGCTGAGAGGATGGATAGAGGGTTTTGATGGAGCTTGGCTTGGCTTCAATTAGCAGAATTTGTTTCAGTTGGCATTCATTTGGGATTTTTTGGGCACATTTGTCTGAGCTCCTATTATATAGGGAATGTTAGCATTTAGTGGAACATCCCTGTTATGGCATGATCATGTGCAGAATCACTCCCTGGTTCACCAGCTTTGAACGGTTCGAGGATCTAACATGTATTGAGGGAGATATTAATATTTGATTGATTTAATCAAATATTAATTATTTATCATATTTTAATTGAGAAACCCTAATTCTTAATTATGAAACCCTAATTAGGGAAAGTGCATATTTTTGGAGGATATAAGGGTTTCTTATTGGAGGGAGGCAAATTATCCATTGATTATGATTTGATTATTGATATTGATTGTTGCTAAGAATTCTTTTGTGAAGACTGAGCCAAGGGTTCCAGGATTCCATTTTGCATTGGAGAACATCCACTCTTAATTGTGTGTGATTTGGAGGTTGTGAGATACCAGCCGATCTATTGCCAGTTTGAGGGATAGCTTCATACAGAAGTTATCACAGTATTTCAGGTATTTTGAGAGATAACTTCACACAAAAGTTATCACATGTATTTCAGGTATTTATTTTATTAGGTTTTGATTCAGATATTACACAAATAGAGATTTCTTGTATTAGAGCCATATATCTTGAGAGCAGGTGTTCAGTATACAGATTGTGCTATATCATATTAGCAGTCGTACGAAGTCTGTACAGATCTGTGTAAATCCATTCACATCAGTAGAAAGTGTAGAGACTGACATCAGCAAGCAGAGAGCCATAGTGACCGACATTGGCTGACTCCATAATGACATCGGCAGGTTATCAACACCAAGAAATCAATGGCGGTAGTATAACCGACATCGGCAACTGTGTATTTGACACAACAAGCTGAGACGTGCCAGATTCAAGTTTTATTCCTAGTTTGCAGAATACTTAGGTTCTTAAGACCGTATTTCACTATTCTTGTATATGTATAATAGAGGACATCTATTGTAATCATCTAGGTGAAAAAATAAGAGATTCTATTATGGTTTATTTATTTATTTGGAAATTATTTTGCAAAATCACAATTTTTTTTATTTCATACAAAAAATCAGAATACATAGAAAAAGCAATTCAAAGCTTTTGTATTTCTATAGTCCCTATTGGTTGGGGATATTACAGTGGTATCAGAGCCAAATTCTTGCCATCTTGTTGGGTAGATCAGAGCTAAATTCTTGCCATCCTGTTGGGTAGTTTGGGTAGTTTGGACATTGAACCAACTAGTAAATCATGGGTACTTCAAGTACTCAAAAACAGTGGGACACTCTTATGGCAGCGAATGAGGAGTGGGAGTTATTATCACCTCAAGTTTAGGAGAGGATGTCCTTTGATCACTTTGTTAAGCTAAGGAGAGAGCACTACAGATTAGTTAGACAAGACAGTAACATGTCCCATGATTCTTATGAGATAGGAGATGGTGATGATGAGATAGTTCCAGTAGCAACCTCTTCAGACTTAGATGAGGATGAGTCTGATGCTTACATTCAAAGTGTGGAGGTGTGCTCAGATGTTAGTAAACTGAGTGTTGATGATCTCTCAGATATGACAGAGATTGTAGAAGAGTCTTAGGATCCGATTATTGTAGATGACACCCAGGAGGATGCAGTGGACAGTTTTGAGGACTTAGTTTCACCAACAGTTTCTTTTAGTACAGAGGAGTTAGACAGTGATGCTACAGTTCTTGATACTCTGTATGTTGATATGAGCTTTGGAGTTGATTCATAGAGTATGGATGGTAGTAATATAGAGTTCAGTGATTTTGAGTCTACTCTTTTGGACCATGCATCAGAGGAGGATTATAGGAGATAATCTAGCTAGCACCATCATGTGTCTAGTCAGCTGAGAGTTAGTGAGTGAGACATTGCTACCACTTGCAAGCATTTTGATGCTGCTCATTAATTGTTAGTAGTTTATGGATGGGGTTATCCTACTAGTATTGAATGGGGAGGCAGTTATTTATCCTTGACAGAGATCCACTCTTTATGGGAGGCTATTCAGATTCTAAGATAGGATTATATGCAGTTGGTAGCCGACAGAGATTATATTATGGAGTGGGGTAGCATAGCATATGATGCATTATTGGTCAAGGAAGATAAGGTGAGTGAGCTTACTTAGCAGCTTGTGGTGACTTCTGAGATTCTTGAGAGTACGTAGTTGTCTTATGAGGAGTCACAGTTTCATTTGGCTGAGGTGACTGCAGAGTTGGAGCATTTACAGTCTTCACCAGTGCCAGACCCAGTCCATTTGTATATTGAGATGGTTGGTGGTGAGTACATTCTTGTAGTGGTTGCTGAGGAACATGTTGTTGGAGCTAACACACATGTTCAGGATTTGGGAGTACCTGGTCTTGATGAGTTTGGCATAATAGTGGAGTTGAGTTTCCAGATTGATTCTTCTCACACCGATGATAGTGTGGTATAGTTGGTCATGCCACCTTTACAGAGGGATCAGTTATGGGATGCATTGGCACCATCTTTTGTAGATGGAATTGGTGGTTTGAGTTGTCCATTCTACTTGGGTTATGATACTTCGAGAGTTTGTTTCTCATGTGTTCTTGACTATGGCAATTGTGCTTTTAGATTTTGGTTGAGTAGTATTTCCCAGTTTGATTATATTTCAAAGGATATTGTAGGAGCTTACATTGATTAACAGTAGTGCAGATCATAACTACATATGGGATCTAGGTGGATTGATTGGTTTTTTGTTCTGAGATTTCTTGGGGATAAGCAATTTTAGGAGGGGCAGATTGTCATGTCCCCTTTTCAGTTGACATCTTTAGACTTGGTGATTAGCCTATTATGCGACCCTCGTAGGCTGAGAGGATGGATAGAGGGTCTTGATGGAGCTTGGATTGGCTTTGATTAGCAGAATTGTTTTAGTTGGCATTCATTTGGGCTTTTTTAGGCACGTTTGTCTGAGCTCCTATTATATAGGGAATGTTAGCATTCAATAGAGCATCCCTGTTATGGCATGATCATGTGCGGAATCACTCCCTGGTTCACCAACTTTGAACGGTTTGAGGATCTGACATGTATTGAGGGAGATATTAATATTTGATTGATTTAATCAAATATTAATTATTTAGCATATTTTAATTGAGAAACCCTAATTATTAATTATGAAACCCTAATTAGGGCAAGTGCATCTTTTTGGAGGATATAAGGGTTTCTTATTGGAGGGAGGCAAATTATCCATTGATTATGATTTGATTATTGATATTGATTATTGCTAAGAATTATTCTATGAAGACTGAGCCAAGGGTTCCAGGATTCCATTTTGCATTAGAGAATGTCCACTCTTCAGTGTGTGTGATTTAGAGGTTATGAGATACCAGCTGATCTATTGCCAGTTTGAGGGATAGCTTCATACAAAAGTTATCACAGTATTTCAAGTATTTTGAGAGATAACTTCACACAGAAGTTATCACAGGTATTTTAGGTATTTATTTTATTAGGTTTTGATTCAGATATTGCACAGATAGAGATTTCCCATATTAGAGCCATATATCTTGAGATCAGGTGTTCAGTATACAGATTGTGCTATATCATATTAGTGGCTATATGAAGTCTGTACAAATCTATGTAAATCCATTCACATCAGTAGAAAGTGTAGAGACTGACATCGACAAGCAGAGAGCCATAGTGACCAACATCGGCTGACTCCATACCGACGTCGGCAGGTTATCAACACCAAGAAATTTATGGCGGTAGTATAACTGACATTGGTGACTATGTTTTTGACACAGTAGGTTGAGACATGCTAGATTTAGGTTTTATTCCCAATTTGCAGAATACTCAAGTTCTTAAGACTGTATTTCACTATTATTTTATATGTATAATAGAGGACATCTATTGTAATCATCTGGGTGAACAAATAAGAGATTCTATTGTGGTTTATTTTTTTATTTGGAAATTATTTTGCAAAATCGCAATTTGTTCTTATTTCATACAAAAAATTAGAATACACAAAAAAAGCAATTCAGAGCTTTTGTATTTCTATAGTCCCTATTGGTTGGGGATATTACATGATGGTTCTTAAATAAATAAAATAACAATTCATGAAATTAAGCTAAAAAATTTTAGTATAAAGCATAAAACAAATAAAAGTAAATAATTTTTTTGGGAAATAAATATGCATACCTTGACTTACCTTTATTATTTAATGGTTGTATATTGCATTTTAGTCTTGATAATGGAGGGAAAAATAACTACATTGGACAAACCCTATGGAAATAATTTTAGAGCTCAAAAATAAGAAATCATATAAAAATCAAAGTAAATCTAAATTTTCATAATTAAATGATTCAATTATAAAATAAGCAAATTGGGATGATAAGTGATAGGTTATGAATAAAATATCAAGGAAAATTAATAAAAGAGGGTAAATTGTATAACTAAAAAGCCAAGGCTACTAAATGAATTAAAGGCAAAAAACATGCATTATAAGTAAGAAAAGTAACAATCCAGATCAAACCAAGGATAGATTAAAATGAATAATGAGACTAACATCAATGTAAGAGAAGTAAAAATCCATTCACAAATAAAAAATTAAAAATTATTAATGTATACAATATTGATGAAAGAGAAGTAACAATCAATACTTAATCAATAATGGAAAAATAATAAATAAACGGGATGAAGTGACCCACAAAAAGATGAATAATAAAATTAAAGGTACAAAACATACAAAAGGGAAATCCTAGAAGGATAAATCAATGACTACAAAATTATACTACAATAATTGTAAGAGGTGACTTATATTCTAATGATATATGAACTAAAATAATCATATTATGAGAATGTATGAAACATGTGAAGAATAGGGACTATAAAAATTTGTTAATTTTTAAGAAAAAAACTTGAATATCAATGGGGGACATGAAATTGGTGGTGGAGGAAATTAAATCAGCAACAACTCAAAATAGAATATTTATCAGAGGAAAGACACTTGAATAAAGTTGGAAACATAGAGAGTATATTGACATTAAGGACCCTAGAGAGATCTCCCTATCCACACAAGTTTATGTTAAGTGAACTATAAATATCATCCCATGAAGGCTATATACAAAATAAAATTAAAATGGACCTACCTTTTCACAATGTGTTCCCCATTCCTCAATACCCCTATAGAGTTGTCAGTAGAATGAGAAACTAGTGGTAGCATATATATATATATATATATATATATATATATATATATATATATATATATGAAATTCTAAGATTTCTTACCTTTTATCACTTTGATTTGCACCCTTTGAGGAGGTGTTTAAGGTATCCTCACTCAATTGACAAAATTGAAACACTCTTAAGCTCTTGGTGTCCTAAAATGTGGATTGAATATCTAAAGAGGGATATATCCCTTGATTATACACCTAAAACTAACACTAAACCTACTCAAACTATAAGGAAAAAGGATAAATAAAGGTGAAAGCAATGGAATAAAAGGTGATGCACTAAAATATTGGTCTCTTATACTTTCCTATAACAACACTATGAACTATAACAAGAATAAAATATAATTACACAACTCAAAAACAATTTCCCAACATAATTATTTCAATATGAAGGTTATGGTTAATACACCAACCAAGAGGGATGATCAAGAGGTCTGAAAGAAGAGAATAATGAGGAGTTGTCACACTTAAACCTTGTAAAACCATTTGATACATTACATATGAACTATAATAAGACTACCAATTTATAAATAAGTAATAATGAAAAGGAAAAAATGAGATTAAGTTTGAAACACTGTCACTAACATTCATCAAACAATCCATCATAAAATATAGTAGATGAAAAGTTGAGAAGGCACAAATCAGTTTGTATTCACTCTAAAGGGAATGAGCAAGTGTGAAGTTGAGCATGGATTCACCATACCCATCTATAAAAGAGTTATAATCTCACCTAAAATAATATTTATAGGATAAAATAGAATGGGGAGAGAAAAGGGCATGTATGAAACTCATGATGACTATCATCCATCATAAAACTAGTTATAACTTTAATAGAATGTGAAAAATAATCCTATGATTCTTCCTCTATATGTGTTGGATTTTTTTGATGTTGTATTTATAAATATGTTTTGTATGTTTTCATAATTATATTAAATTACTTTTCATCATTTTTAAAAATTATTCCCTTTCTTGATTAAGGAGTTATAAGTTCACATCTTGAAGGGCAATTATAAATCACGTTTTGACACATGGCCTATTCACTCCCATTAGCATCACTCTATTCCATTATTTAAAATTTATATTCATTATTCATATTTATGAAGGTTTTAATTTAATTTTTGACCTCTTATTAGTATGATTTCTATCTTTAGAACCTATAATTCCTCATCCTACTTCAAACCCTCTCAAGAAGACCTTGTTTTGGATTGTCTTGTGACCTTAGCTCACCATGCTAATGGTCCAAGGAATTGGAGGGAAAATTTATGTTTTTTATCAGGTTTAAATAATATTTTATTATTTATTAAACCCAAATTTTTCATTTAAAATTCTTTGGAGTCTCTATTGCCCTTGTTTCCATGTAAACAAGCTCAAGAACCTTGATTTTCCTCATAGGACAAACCTATGTTTTATATTTCTCTCTTTCCTCATGAATTATACAGACATAAACCAATTTTAAAAATTTATAAAACATTAAAAAAATCATATATATAAAATTTCATGAGATTTCATTTTTTAAAACTCAAGATATCCTCATTTTTGTAAAATATAGGCTTATAGAGTAGCAAGCAGGCTAGTAGCAAAGAATTTTTATATCTTGAGATTAATGAATTATAAATACATAATTTATTATTTTAATATATAATAACCCATATAACCATTTTAATCACTTTTTTCATGATCAAGCACAAAAAAATCAAGAACACTCCTTTTCTGGTCTGCAACAACTCAAAAATCAATAATAAGGCACTTAGAAAGATAGAAATGGACATATAATGAGTTTTATTAGATATAAATACCTCATTATTGTTTTTATATGACTTTAAAATACACTTATCTATTAAAACCACTATATGAATTTAATAAATCAATAAAAACTCCTAAAACACCATTTTCAGCCCTAAAACAACCCATAAATCAAGACCAATGGAGAAATCCTCTTGGATGGGTTAGTGACTTCTTGGTTTGAGTTTTCTTAGTTTTTATAATTTTTTTTAAGGAATTTAATATGTCATTTCTATTTTTTAATACCATTTTCCACGTTTCTTTAATTCCCATATTATCTAAAATGCATTCCCTTTTTAAAACCCTTTGTGCTCAAACTTGTAACCTATCCATTTTGGATTTTTTTTCTCATTCACCCCTTGTATGTGTTATATAGGTGTTAATATATGTTTTGGTAAGACTTAAAATAAATTTAAATATCTCTCATAACCTTTCCTTTTCATCAATGAGATCAAAAATGCATTCAAACTCCCTAAACTTGAGCACCTAGGGTTTTAAAGGGTACTAGAGGTAGTAAAATTCTTAGAGATGATTATTAGAGATTAACCCCTTAAAATAAAAAAATATTATTATAAATTATAATGTTATATGGGTATTATCATTCCCATAAGTCACTTGTCCTGATACTTCTTCTCCTCCATGAACCATCTTCATAAAACTGACCTTCTTCACTTTATCAATGAATTGATGGAGATTTGAGTTCTCTAATGCCTTGTCTTGACCTTGCAAGCTCTAAATTAGCATTATTTGGGCTTGAGTTTCTTATATAAAAATACCATTCATGTATAATATATTTAAATCAAGAATTATTTATTTTATATCCCATGGGAGACATTTGTTGTTGGCTAGAAGTGATGATCATGACCTCCTAGGTACATTAGGTCTAAAAACTATCATTTTCTAGCTTAGGCCTACCACCTTTATATTGAAATATTCCTCACAAGACTAGTATAAGTGTGCATTGATATTTTTGTACCAAACATATAAGAACACCTTGTACCCTAAGGGATACTCATAATTTTTTGATTAAAATCTCTAAAAGTAACCAATAAACCTTTTCCAAGTTACCTAGTAGAAACTAGAGATTTGGGTGTAGTTTGCAACTTTGAAAAGTTTAAAAATGCACCCAAACCTCCACTTCTTGATTACCCAAATACCTAGTAGAAACCATAATTTGAGTTTCACTTTGAAACTTTATAAGTTGTAAAATTTAATTGGAAACCTACCTTCTGATCTTACCTAATACCAGTGAGAATCAGAACTCTAGTTGCACATAGAAACTTTGCAAAGTTGAAAAGTGTAATACAAGTTTCACTTTCTACCATTTTCCACATTAGTAGGACTTAGAACTTTGATTATATTTTTAAACTTTAAATTTTCAAAGTGCAACTTGATTTCCACTTTTTACCCTTCTTCACTACCAAGTGTAAATCAAAACTTTTACTACACTTTGCAACTTTAAAAAATTATAAAGTGCAAATGAATTTTTGATACCCACTTCCATGGAATTTCCCACCCCAAAAAAATAAATCAGTATAAAGTGGAAATCAAAATTTAAAATATAATTTTTAAATTTAAAAGTTGCATAATAACCTTGATACCCTATTTCCTATCGATTACCCATCTATCACCCTACTTGGCATTTATTACATGATTATTAATTTAAAATAGTATTTTTTCCATCACTATCATAATTATAATTCAAATTTGGAGCTCAATGTTCTAAGTAAAATTACAAACTAGACACTAAGCAATGCTAGACACCAATAATCCACCATTATCATCCCCTACATATGTAAAAAATGGTATTCCTCTAGGTCATTCACATTTCATTCAAAATCATTGTCATTATTTCTCTCTCAGCTAAGAATAGGGTTATTAGATAGAAATATAGGATTTTTATCTTGGTTTTATCATCATTTTTTCATATTTATTCATGTTTCTAAGTTTTTTACCTATTTTTTATAATTTCTATTAAAACTCATCTAGACATGTATCCTATATAATAAGGTTTTTAGGGTTTTCATATAAGATATTAAAAATATATAATATTCCCCATAAATTTTCATTCACAAAACCCCATAAAAATCCCTCGTGCCCTTACAATATCAAACCCTATAGAGATCCTAGTGGTAAAACCACATACAAAACCTCAATAGAGATTTCATTTGCTCCAACTCTAAGTTCTCATCAGAAATCAACTTGCCTCTACAAACCAAAAAGCCTACCAAAAATTTCATCAGAATTTGTACATGTAATTTTAAGTTAAAACCCCACTAGAATTTTTAACTTCAATTGTAATCCAAAACCCCACTAGGTTCAAATCAATAAAATAACTTGTAATAGTAAGTCTAAATCCCAGCCAACTTTGTAGTTAGTTTTCCCACACCACTTTTCCCATAGTGCATATCTGTAAAGGAGATGAAGTTCAAGTTAAAGGTAACCAATGTCCCATTCATCTTGGATTCAAACACCAATTAGATCACTAACATAGATCTAGGTCACACATACCTAGTATATTTATGGAATAGAGTAAATGCAAAATTCAAGTATGATAAGATTCAGAGCATCTACAATAGTGGTTTTCCCTAGGTTGTAGCCTTCCCACTCTTATGAAAAAGCCTTGAGCTTATGCTCACCATTTTAAAATGCTATGATGCTGAGAAGAGGTAAGTAGTGAATGATAAATAAGAGAAAATTTTGAATCTAGACCTTGATTTCATTGATACCATGTTCCTAATTCTAGAATATGAAAGCTACATAGATATAACCCTTGACTCCTCTAAAAAATTCTATCAGGATAATAATGTAGCTTGTCTATGGGTGTTAAACAAATAATGGCTAAAAATCCTTAGGTCTACATCCACAAGGATGCCTAGGACCTTGGTTAGGATAGACTTCAAGGATGAAGTAGGAGACATTATTATACTCTTACATAGAGTTACAAGGGACATAAATGACAAGAATTATCAGGATTGGATGTACCAGTATATTTGGCTAATCTATTAGAAAAAATAGTACATCCTCTAGGCCTAATTTATTTTAGACTCTATTCTTAAATAGTTTATGGAGGTCCAAATTATAGGCAAGTTTTATATGACATCATACCTTGTCTATATATTAGCAAAAGGTGGGGCATTCCTAGGATTGAACATAGTGCCTTATCAAATCGATAAAGTATTTAACTACTACCCTAACCTCACCTTTGAGGCAAAAAAATAACAATTCAAAAGGGTTAAATATGCTTTTATATACTACATCATAATCATGTTTGAGAAATAACTAGGGAGGAGAAGATTTTCTAATGCTTTAACTACAAAAATTTCTAGGTGGGGGTAATTTTTCATTTACCTCCCAACATATTCATATATTAAAGTGGGTAGTTTCAATGATTATCCCTAAACCCTTATAAAATATGTAAGTGAAAAATGGACCCTAATGGAACTTGTGAGGCAACTTGTAGAAACCCAAAAAAAAATTATCAAATAGGCATAAGGCAGGGATCCACTTCCCTATCAGCATAGGGAGATATACCTACCCTTTCCTATCAAAATATAATTATGAAGATGTAGAGATGAATCAAATAAACTTGAGCTCTCTCAATTCAAGGCCCTTCTATAATTTGACTAGATAAGTCACAAATATAGTACGTGCCACATATTCCCACATCCCTTTCTATGAAGATTAATGGAAATATATGTAGGATGAATAGGAAGTTAGATTAAGAGATTACTCAAGGATAACCCTAGAGAAAATTAAATATTAAAACATGGCACTAGTCCTTGAATACTTGAAAGATGATGAGAAACTAGTATACAATGTGTATTATGATAATAAAATCTATCTCTTACCTCTTTCACTAGTCATGAGGTCTATAATTGAATACTTCTCATTGATGGATAAGACCACTTAGGTTATGAATAGAATAATAAACTAGTTAAGGAGTAAAGAAGTAAAAAAATAGACCCTAAGTATTATATACATGTTAAAATAAGTGAAGGATAAATATGTAGTGGTAGCATTAATAGAGGGTTTCATCAATGGAACCCAAGTAGTCCAGGCAGTGAAGCTATTTGTATCACATAAGCAAAAGCAGAAGGCAAAAATGGCTCCTTCCAGTATCTAAGAGCTAGCATCCTAGCCAATAGATCAACCACTTTTAAATTATATGGAGGACACAACCACTACTCAATGAACCATAATAATCCCTCCCCCTATTTCCATTGCCCAGTCAACTCAAGCAAATACCCTCGTATTTCCACTAGCCCACCTTTGCAAGTGACTCCTTTGGAAATATGCTAATAAACATAGTTAGATACTCCAACTTCACCTTCACCTCCCTCTTTTTCTATCACTTCCACCTCATCCTCAATATCCACTACCACTTCATTGATCACTAATACCCCTTAATAGTATATTAATGTGGACTCAGTCATTTTGACTACAATCCCTCTAGCCATTCCAACTACTGAGATAGATACAACTTTATTTTCATCTCTAATCACAATACCCATTTCATCTACTTTGAGTGTTCCCACTACATTGATCTATTCATTTATTACCTTGGATTTCACCCTTCCAAAGGTTCCCTTATTCCAACCACACATGCTTACCTTTCCACCTATGTTTCTTCCATATTTTGTACCCCCTATTAATCACATTCATTCCCACCTGACCCTTTCAATTACCCATTTCTTCCACTCTCATAGTAATCCAATCCCTGACTAAGGACATGGAGATAAAAAGAACCACTAGTACAATTATGGATACTCAACCCACAAATGGGGAAGAGATATCCAAATCACCAGTTGAGGATTCAATAAAAATATTAGTGATAGATAAAACACTTGTCACAATAAACACCAGTGTAGAATATTTAGCTACATATTCATAAGTTACCACTCCAAGTTATCTAACACAATCAGTATCAAAGAAAAGGAAATAAATGGTGTTTCCTAACATTCTAGACTTTGGTCTACTAGGGCCATCTAAATGACCAAAGAGAAGCCCCAGGACCATCTCCAAAATATCATATGATGCAATAGGGGAAATATATGTGGAAATAGAATTTCCCCCTCTTGACAAACAAAAGGAAGATCTAGTGGTTGGGGATTATCAAATATATAAAGTCAACTGAAGTCATCCAATAATGGAAGGGATGAAGCATGATGTTTATTCAAGTATAATCTCTCTTTCTTATAAAATGGATACTGATAAGGTCACTAAAGATGAACTAAAAAATAAATTTGAGTAGTTGACAACTACCTTAAGAAAGTTCATAGAGCTAGTAACCCATACAACTCAATCTCTTACTCAATGCCCTAATAAAGAAACATTTTAGGTAATGACATAGATTGGTACCATGGGAAGGGCCATAAAATACTAGGATAATTAAATCATCACAAAAGGAAATAAAGTGATAGAGATGGAAATGGAATATTATAAGACTTTTAAGGATGATCATACATATTTGAAGGTAGAGATAATCAAATAAGGAAGAGATTGAAATATTGAACCTATAATTTCTAAAATTATAGGCTATTGACCTAATTGAGACTGACACCCTCCTATCAAAAATATATTAAAGAGTTTTGTAAAGTATGAAGAGATAGATATGGAATCCTATTTTAGAATTAAGATACTCAGTAAGAATATTAATAAGGCTAAAAGCACATGTGATAATGCCATAGATATAATTTATGACATTAAAGATTTACTTGGTAAATTGTCATTTGAAGAAACATATTGCTAAGATCAAACCATTTCTTTTCAAGAGGTCTAATACAAATTCAAATGGGTAGTCAAGAGAGAATTAGCATAGAATAAAAATTTTAACTTGATTTCTATCCATTGATTCATTAGGTATCACAATACATTGGATTAGATGGGAAAAATACTCAAGTGTATAGAGTTACATCTAGGGAACTATCTGAAGTAATAATATAATGTGAGATCAACAACCTTTACTCACTTGGTCCTAATGAACTCCTTAAAGATATATTCAATAGCTTCAATTCTTATATCAAGAAGATACAAGCAAAAAAGGACAAGGAATCTTCAAAGGTCATGGTTGTGTATTAATTTTTTCAGTTAGTTGTAAACTACATTCTATAAATTACATTTTTTTATTGTAAGATACATTTTAAAGTTACAAGTTACAAATTACAAATATCATTTTGACAACTCTTATCTTTAAGTTGAAAAAGAGCCACTTTTAATTTTCAATTTATTTTTTTTAGGATTTATTTGTAAAGTGCAAACTTTGTAATTCACACTTTTTCTGTTGACAAAGTTTGAATTGCTTCAATTGCGAAAAATCATTTTTTAATTTACACTTTCCTTTTTTTTAATATGAATGACTTAAAAATTATTAAAGTTTTCACTTCAAATTAAAAATTAATTTTTCCAAGTTATAAATTAAAATATCCAAAAGCATTCAATGTTTACTAAGTAATAGTTCATATTAGTGCCCCATTTCTTGGGAGAGATGACAATAATAGAAATCAAAGAAGAAATGGTTCAACTAGAAGATTCCAATGGATTTATCCACTCCTCTAGTACTTGTTGAATCATCCATTAGTTGAGTACTTCTTTTCCACCATCTACTCCACTAAGGATTCCATTCCAAGAAGAATAGGAAGACATTTTCATGGATTTTCTTGCTCTAGAATAAGCATAAGTTTTTGTTAACTTCCTCTCTCTCAAAGGAGTTATTTTTATATAAATAGGGGTTCCCTATGTATCCCATCTATAATTTTTTCTATTAGAGAGATTATTATTCCTTTGAAGAATTGATCTACATATTATATCCTAGAGAAAGCTAATGGACTGAAGTTTTGCCTTGTTTGTGTTGTGTCATCTTTGTGTATGTATGGCTATTTATTAAATTTATGAATGTGGTGATTATTATTTCAATCATATAAATTCATCTATGGTATTATTTCTTCCCTTTTGAAGTATTTTTGATAAAAAATAAATAAATTTATTCCTTATTTGATGAATATTCAATATTACCTTTGATTTCATATTTGTGCAAGATTGTGCTTTCATAAACTCAGTATATTAAATATTCAACTATGTGTAAATAAATAAAGAATTAATTTCCAATATAATATTTGATGCAATCACCATTTTACAATTTTAAATTCATTTTAAAACTCTTTTCCTCACAAGTCAAAATCCTAGTTAGGATAAATATCACTAAGAGTCAGTAGTTTGATGTGAACTAGTCATATATCAGCTGCACTAAGTTTAGTGAAAGGAAGCCATTCTTATTTGGAGGTTCACCTCAATTCACGAAGGTTCCACATCTTGGAGGTGATCCCATTGTGTCATTATTTTTTCCATGTGTTGTAACTCATGATACTCATAATACTACAAATACAAAATGGGTGTAAAATCTAATTGATAAATTTTTTTGGCATGCTCGGTGGGACATGAATATCATATCTAAGAGATTGATGTTATTCTCAAAAATCATTGTATGAGCCTCATATAGATTTAAAGATCACCTAATGACTCCATTGACTTACAAATTTAGTAAATCCAAGTTTATGTACTCCAAATATATAGACTAGATCATCTACTAAAGGTAAGAGAACTAACATGCAAAAACTATCATTTCCATATAAAAATAAATCAAAATCAATTATACCTTATACTATAATAAATACTATAAATATTTTTGCATATCACATAGATACCCACATTTATTTTGTACCTTCAATAATGGCCCTAAGAAATTATAATTTCATATCCTTCAATAGAGGTAGCCCACTTATGTTGGCCCAATATGATGATATACCCACCTTGGCTCTAAAAATCTTTCCATATTTTACTGGTGAAACTTCCACCATACCAATTAAACATATTCAAGACATTATTAACATTTGTTTAGTTCATAAAATATCACAAGAAAATATTGTTATCATACTTTTTGTCCCCTCATTTAATTTTAAAGCCTTAAAATGGTATAGAAGTTTGATTCCCAATTCTATTCATGTTTGGGATGATATAGTGTCTGACGTATGCACACAGTTTGAGGATAAGAGTGACTACCTTTCACTAGTTGAACAACTAACCACTATTAAATGGGCTCCTCATGAGTTCATGAGTGATTTCAATTTCTTCTTTCAAAAGACATGGAATAGTATCCCAGTGTTGGTTAAGCCAACCCTGAACAATGCTTTCTTTTATTACTTGAGAAACTTAAATAGTGATATAACTATCATGATTCAGTGTATCACACTCCCTAATTATTATGACATAGTAATAAGAGAATAAAATTTCTTCATTTAAGCTATAAAAATTGCCCCATAACCTCCAATGTCATTATTTCCATAATTGCCTCCCATATAACCCACTATAACCATAATTCACACAAGTAATCTACCAAATTTGTCTCCTAACCCTTTTGATGATTTATATGAGGTTAAGTCACTTCTTAAAATTTTTATCAATGATTTTATACATATGAAAAGATAACAATCCCAAAACTAAAGGCATTATTAACAAGCTAACTAAGCATACTAGCCCAATAGGTAGCCATACCAAGGAAACTCACAACATCAAAGTCAAACCATGCAATAAAAGTCTTCAAATATCCATTATATACCTACACCAAGTACTTCTAAAGCCATCATACCTATTCAGAACAACTTGACTCAAAAATACAAGTGGTTCTATCCTTGTCCTCAACTACATAATCATAATGCTTACCCTCATGGTGTCATTAGTTAATAATTGATGGTAAAAATCATATCAAACCCCTAAATACAAGAAGATGAATCTAATTCTCAAAAATAAGATGCAAGTACCTACTTAAAATTAGACCACTCTTTTGAACTAGCAATAGGAGGATTTTTGTGGCATAAATTAGGAAGAATCACTAACCAATGGTGGTAGTTCAGTGGTAAAAAATACACTCTCTAAGAAGATTTCAATAAAAAGTGATCAAACCCCTATGTTTGAGTAGGATACAACTTATAAAGTTGTATAAAATGTTACAAAAGGCAAAATAATTTAGAGACCACCGAATGTGTTTATGGGATAGTAGTCAAAATTGATGACCCCAAATATCGTGAAAGAAGATATAACTCTCAAAAAGACACAAGGAAAGGTTGGTAACATTATTTTTAGTATTTTATAACAAATGAACAAGACTAACTTGAATGTCACCATGTGGGAAAAACTATCTATTCTAGCACAGAGGGACTTGCTTCAAGAAGCTCTAAAAAACTTCCAAATAGCAGATAAATTCTCATCTATGGGACCCACTATTACATTTAACTTATGTTAACTTCAAATGGACACAAAAAAAATTAAAAATAGTAAGCCTCCCCATTTTTACCTTTCACTCATAGTTGTTAAAAATCTTGTACATAACTGCATGGTAGACTTTGGGGCTAGGCATTATATTATGCCTAAGAAAATAGATGATCCTCTTTGTAATAAATACATGCCTATCATAAAAGGAATGGTTTAGTTAGATGATACTGCTATCCAAATTGATGGGACTATAAAAGGTTTAAACCTTCACATCCATGCCTGTCTAAGCTTATCCATATCTTAAGATATCTTAGTTATTGACTTACCCCCTTATTTTTCTATTTGCCTTTCTTGAAACTTCACTACAAAATGGGAGGGTACTTATTTTTTGATTGGTCCAATATGTTTCTTAGGATAATATATGGGGATATATTGACAATAAAAAATGATCTAATTGATAAATAATACATTGAGACATACACTCATATCCTAGTGGATATGAATTGCACATTTCGAGATTAGGAGGAAGAACTTGACCATGAGGTTGTAACACCCATGGAAGAAATCAAAAACACTCTTTTGGATAATTTTTATTAATGTAATACATACATTATCATAATCATAAGGATAAAGGTTGTAACTAGATAAAGAAATGGGAATATAATCAGTATAGGTGTTTGGTGATAGTGAACTGATTGTTCACCAAGATAAAAAACCACAACCAATAAAAACTTGTTAAGATCATACAAACATAGGGTTTGGGACTTATTGAAATATATTATCACTTTAGCCATTCAATCATTACCAATATCACATAAAAAATGATGTTCACTACGTGACCTTAGTGGGTTATTAATATAATCTACCTAAAGAGATTAGGAAGGACAATAGCCAACATGTAAAATTAATAGTGAGGCCATATGTTATTGATAATGCAACCAACTGGAAATTTTTTATAGTGATTATCAAATTGATAATTTTATATGAGATGAGGCTTAATTATTAAACATAAATCAATCAAGACTCCAAGAAAAATATGGGGATCAAATCATTCAGTTGAATATAAATAAGTTTCTCATGGATCTTGTTACTTTAGAAAGTATCTTCAACTCTAATGATTAGTTGAAGGGTGAGAAGAAAACCTCATAGTCAAGGAAGAAGATTAAAATCTAGTAGTCATCTCAAAATTCAAAGTAATGAAGATCAAAAAGGTATACAATACTTCCAAAAAATAAGATTTTATTATATTATGTCAATAATTTGATGATAACTTCACTTGGATTTATACATATCTAAGGGGTTTTGACCCTAGCTTAGCCCAACACACAATAGAACTTGACCCAAATACTAAGCTTACTAGACAAAAATAGAGACCAATCAATCCAAAAATATAACCTTTGATAAAGAGTGAGTTGTCCAAAATGATATAGGCTAACATCATTTTCCTATCAAACACTCATCCTAGGTTGCTAAATTGGTCCCTGTAAGGAAAACTAATGGTGAAATTAAGCTCTATGTATATTTTTGGGACCTAAAAAAATCATCCTTGAAGTATCATTATCCCCTTCCACCCATGGAAAAAATCCTTCAAACTGTATCAAGATCTAAAAGGTTTTCCCTTTTAGATGTTTATTTGGATATAACCAAATCCTAGTACAAGAATATGACCAATTCAACATTGAGTTCACTAATAAATGGGGCACATATGCATATAAAAAGATGATATTTTGTCTAACCAATGCTAGTGATACATTCCAAAGAGCCAAGGATATGTATTTTAGGGGTTTAATAAATGAGATGATTCTGGTGTACCTAGATGACATCACTATTTATCTAAAACATGTTGGTGACCACATAGATCACCTTAGTAAAGTTTTTTAAAGGTGCAAAGAATTTGGAGTTTCCTTCAATCCAAAAAAAATCATTTTTTAAATTCATAAATATAAAGTAATGGGACACATTATTTTAAAATAAGGTCTTAAAATAGACCCCGATAGATTAAGTGGTATATCTTCACTCACACCTCTGAGCCATAAAAAGGGATTATAGAGTTTCCTAGGTAAGATCAACTTTGTAAGAAGGTTTTTTAAAAATTTTACCTCCATGGCCAAGACATTTATTGTTATGCTTAAGAGGGTGTCAATTTTAGCTAGACAAGGGAAGGAAAGGATAGTTTTGAATCCATCAAGTAGGCTATTTATCAAGCTCAAACCCGTGTAAATCCCAACTCTAAAAAATATTTCATTATTTATGATTTTGGAAGGGAAGATAGTGTATCAACTATTCTAACCCAATAGAATAAAGAATAATTGGATCAAACTATATCCTTTTTTAGTTGGTCCTTGAAGGAATATGAGGAAAATAATAGTTTTGTTGAGAAGCAAGTATATTCCAAATAAAATCTCTAAAAACGTTTAGGCACATGCTCTCAAATAACAAAATTCATCTAATGGTTAGTCACCATAGCATCAAAGAGTTCCTACTGAGATGGGAAATAAATGAAAAGAGAGTGGGTTAGATCATAAATGTCATGGAATATGATACGAACATCAAAATAACTAAGCTCATAAGAGGAAAGGGTTTATGTGAACAACTTAGTTTTGATATAAATATTATTAATGTAGTATCTAATGTATTATGTTTGATCGACACTCCAACCCACCATTATGTATTTGCATAATAGTTGAATTAGTGATATGACTACCTTCCTTGATACTAGAAAATACTTGTATGAGCTTCAATAGTCCAAAAAGAGGTACTTTAGACTCTAATATATTCCTTAGGATATTGTTAATGGTATCTTGTTTAAGAAAGATATTAATGGATTTATGTTGAGGTGCATCAAGCATGATAAAATTCCTAAGGTGTTCAAGGAGTTTCATGATGGCTCATCAAGTGGCCATTTCTTTAAAAGAGCCACTACCATCAAAATAATGAAGGTAAGATACTATTAACTTGAAATATTCAATGATGAACATAAATGGGTATGGAACTATGAGAAATGTGCCTACTTTACAAGCAAGCAAAGATTAGTAGCTCTCCATCTCAAACTAATCCAAGATTACCAGTCATTTACCTAGTGGGGATTGGACTTCATTAGCATGATCAATCCACTATCAATTATAGGACACAAATGGGTCCTTACAATAATTAATTATTTCACTGGATGGACTGAAGTAGTTGTAGTGAAAGATACCATAGAAGCATCTATCTTGGAAATCATGGATGGTATTATCATTGTATTTAGTGTTCCTTAATCCATTATTTTATATAATTCCAAATATTTTATGGGAACTTAGGTTATTGAATGGGTAGTAAGACAATGTATACATGAATACCTCATCCAATTATTACCTGTAAGGTAATGGCTTGGTTAAATTTATTAACAAAAATCTCATAAAGATTATCAAAAGGTCAATGAAGGATAACCAAAGTACATGGCACGCGAATTTGAAATTAGTAGTTTGGGATGATAGGATCACTCTTAAGAGATCCATTGGCAATTATCCAGTCATTTTGGTCTATGGAAGGGAATCTAGAATTCCACTATCAATAGAGTTACCATCTCTATATCTCAATCATCTATTGGAATTGATTGAAAATGATGAAATGACCGTGTGGTTGACAGAATTCATGGAGCTAAAATAAGTCAAGAACCAATTAGTTTAAGTTTTAGGAGCAAATCAAGCATAAATAAAAAGATATTTTGACAAAAAAACATCATACAGGAGCTTCAATGAAGGAGACATGGTTCTACAATAGAATGTTGAATGAGATAAATTATTCAACCATACAAAGTTTGATGTGATATGGAGTGTTCCATACACCATAAATCAATGCAAAGGATCCAATGAATTCTAAATATCCAATCTTGATGGATTGGAGTTACCTATCCTAGTTAATGGGATATACCTCAAATATTGCTTATGAGGTTATAATTCTTTCCAAAACACTATATATATTAGGTTTATTTGGTTTACCCAAATAAGTGCTTTCACAAAAGTCTATAACTCATTAGGAGTTTTTTTCCCTTAGTTTGTTTTGTTTTTCTTTATTTTATTCCTATTTAAGAATTCCCAAACTTGATCTTCTCCAAATAGAGTGTGTTAAAACTTAAAATGACTCCATGCCCAATGAACTAGAAGGCTACTATAAAGAAATTAATTAGTAGACAATCACCCTATAGAGGTCACCATAAATTATTGAGAAAAATCTTTAAAAATGACCAAGAAACATTTTCTAAGTAACCTAGAAAAAATGTGAGATTTGGGTGTAGTTTTCAAATTTTTAAAGTTGAAAAATTCACCCAAACCTCCACTTTTCTCTTACCCAAATACCTAGCAAAAACTAGAATTTGAGTTGCACTTTATAAATTTATAAGTTATGACATGTAATCGAAACCATGATTTCTACTTGTACCTAATACCAGTTAAAATTAGAACTCTAGTTGCACTTTACAAAGTTACAAATTGAAATGAGAGTTGAACTTTTCACTTTACTCAACATTGTGATAATCATAACTTTGATAAAACTTTGAAACTTTACAAGTTGTAAAGTGAAACTCGATTTCCACTTTTCACCCTTCCTCCCTACCCAGCAAAAATCAAAACTTTTGATACACTTTTCAACTTTGAAAAGTTACAAAGTGAAAATGAATTTTTGATACCCACTTCCATGGAATTTATCACCCCCAAAAAATCACTCAATGGAAAGTGTAGATCAAGATGAAAAATAGAATTTACAAATTGAAAAGTTTCACAATAACCCTGAAACCAAATTTTATCATCATTTACCCATCCACCATTCTGCTTAACATTTATTGCATGATTATTAATATAAAAATAGGTTTTTTCTCATTATTATCACAATTGAAAATCAAATTTAGACTTTCTATTCCAAGAAAACTCATAAATTAGATGCCAAGTAACACCATGCACAAACAATCCACCATTACCATCCCTTGCACATGTAAAAATGGTATTCCTATAGGTCATTCACATTTAATTAAAAAAATTATCATTATTTCTCTCTCAGATAAGTATAGGGTTCTTAGAAAAAAATATAGGTTTTTTTATCTTGGATTTAGCATCATTTTGTCATGTTTGCTCATGTTTCCTAGTTTCTTACCTACTTTCTAGAATTTATATTAAAACTCGTCCAAACATTTACCATACATAATAGGGTTTTAGGGTTTTTGTATAAGATATTAAAAATATGGAATATTAACCACAAATTTTCATTCATAAAATCCCATATAAATCCCTCATACCCTTACAAGATCAAACCCCATAGAGATCTTAGTTATAAAACCACATATGAAACCCTGGCAGAGATTTACTTTGCTCTAACAACTCTAAGTTCCTATCATAAATCTAACTTATCTCTACAAACCAAAAACCTTTTTGGAAATTTCATTAGACTTTTTAAGTTTAATTGGAATTTTAAACCCTATTGGACTTTTTAATTGCAATTGTAAGCCAAAACCTCGCCAGGTTCAAAGTAGGAAAATAACTTGTAATAACAAGTCTAAATCCCAACCAATGCTATAGTTGGTTTTCCCATGCCATTTTTATTAGAGTACATGTTTGTAAAGTAGATTAATGTCAATTAAAAGGACCTTGTGTCCCATTCAATGTGGATTTAAATATCAATGAGATCATTGACATAAATCTGGGTTACACAGACCTAGTAGATTTTTGGAACATAGTAAATGTAGAATTTTAAAATGATCGAATTTAGAGCATCTACATTAGTGGTTTTCCACAAGATGCATATTTTCTACTCTTAATACAAATCCTTGAGCTTGTTCTCACCATTTCAAAACACTATGATGCTAAGAAGAGGGAAGTAGTGAATGACAAAGGAGAAAAGATTCTAAATATAGACCTTGATTTCATTGATATTGTGTTATTGATTCCAGAATATGAAAGCTACCAAGATATAACCCATAACTCCTTTAAAATTTTATATTAGGATAATATTGCATCTTGTCTATAGGTGTTTAATAAAAATGGCTAAAAATCCCTAAACCTATAACCACAAGGATATGTAGGACCTTGGCTAGGATAGACTTCAAGGATGAAGTAGGAGACATTATTATACTCTTGTATAGAGTTACAGGGGACACAAATGCCAAGAATTATTAAGATTAGATATATTGGTATATCTAGTTAATCCATTAAAATAAATAGTACATCCACTAGGCCCAATTGATTTTAGACTCCATTCATAAATAGTTGATGGAGGTCCAAAATATAGGCAAGTTTTATATGACATCATACCTTGTTTATATATTATAAAAATGGATGGCATTCCCAAGATTGAACATAGTTCCTGATCAAATCAACAATATCTTTAACTACTACCTTGACCTCACCTTTGATGTAAGCACACAACAATTTGGAAGGATCAATGATGCTTTTGTATACTACATCATAATCAAGTTTGAGAAAGAACTAGCGAGGATAATATTTTTTGATACTACAACAATAGAAATTATTAGGTGGGGGTCATTTTTCATTGAGCTCCCAACATATTCATATATCAGAGCGGGTGGTTCCAGTGGTTATCCCTACACCCTTCCAAGGTATGTCAGTGATAAATGGGCCTTAATGGAATTTATGAGGCAACTTGCATAGACCCACGGGGTTTTATCAAATATGCATAAGGTAGGGATCCACTTTGTGAACTATGAATTTGACTCAAGAGAGGATGGTTAGTATGGTGTTAGTTCTAAAAGGAAAATAAAATGAAAGAAACACACTAATAACATAACATATATAGGCTTAGACACTAGGGTGAGCTTGGTAATAAAAACAAATGATAAACACAACAAAAAAGTAAGGAATAAAACATAATAATTCCTTCACCTTCCTTGGATGCTCCAAATTCCTTTGTAGTAGTGGCTTGCTCAGTTTTGTGCTCATGATGTCCTTGGCAATGGAAGCTTGGCTACCTCCATATCTCCTTGGCACTTTTGGCTTGTGGCTTGGCTTGGCTTGAAATATATTTAGCATGGTAACACTAATTACTTGAAGCTTTTGGAACCATTTGTGCTTATAAATTTGCATTATCAAGTCTTAGAAATGATGTTCATGACCTTTTTATTTATAGATTTTTTGAGAATATCTAGAATCAACATGAACCATCCATCTCAAGATTGAGATGTGTGGTTGAGGATTAATTCAATTTTTGTAATTAATTTTATAATTATCCTCATCATGAAATTAGATTAAGGGGAAATTAAGAGGTATGGAGGGCATCATGGAAGGCATTGATGAGGCATGGAGGGCATGAATCTTGATATTTATGGCCTAGGGATGTCTTCTTAAGACATGTGGTCACCTGATGATGTAGATATTAAATATTCATTTCAAAACATAATTATTCAACAAGTTTCCATGGAATTTTTTATTAGGCCTTGATTTGAGTTAATTGGCTCTTAAGCATGCTTAAGCACTTTGTGCATAAATTACTCTGATTGATCAGAATGCCTTTTTATTGGTCCAAAATTTGAATGGATTGGAACTAAAAGTATATATTAGATTCATTATAACCATATTACCATTTAGGATGTTTCCAAAAACAAATAACAAATGCATGCATCTTATGTAAGAGTTTTGATAAGAAAGAGCAATCCAGAGCACCTAAGTGCAAAATTAGAATTTTGACTCAAAATGATCTGATCAAAATTAGCTATCCCATAAATTACATTGCCCTATTTAGGGATACCCTAGACAAAATTGGCACTTTAATATGTCATTTTTACATCATTTATCACATTTTAATGTTTTTAAGCTAAATTGTGCATTTTTGGTGGAAATTAGCCAAAACCTTGATTGGAGGTAATCAATGGCTAGATTTAGGTGTTTATAGTTTGCCCCTATTTGGGAAGGCATTGAAAGATATAATAACAATAACATATTCTCAAAGAATGAAAATTTCATGTATTCCTACAACTACAATGATGATAAACTAACTATATGATGCCCCCTTGAGGGAGCGATTAGCATAAGTAGGTCATCAAACGACCCCTCAAAAAGAAAGAAGCAAAATGAGGGGACCAAAGAAAGGAAGGATGATTGGGTGAAAACAAAATGATATTGGAAAAGTATTCAAAATCACTAAGAATGCAAGTGGGATGGTATACAACGTTTGCCCAAAGGTGGTTATAAGCATTGTACCCTGATAGTGGCAATGTGGCATGATAACACAATGATTTGCCTAAAGGTAGTTATAATCATTAAGAATATGGAGCTTCCCTAGTTAGGATAGATAAATAATAAAATATGGCCCTTTATGGGAAGAAAAAGTAAAGCGGTGACAACATAATGATTTACCCAAAGGTGGTTATAATTATTGAGAAATGTATGTGGGATGGTGTACAATGATTTGCCCATATGTGGTTATAATCATTGAACCTAGATCATGACAAACATGATAAACTTGGTTGAGGATGATGATAATTTAACACAGAAGGTAATGATGAATTGGAACAACCTACTAGTAGGGAGATGCTCATCTAAACTAATAAATATTGAAATTATTTCATGTTTAATTACTCTATTTGGGATATGATTAGGATTGAATCAGGATGTCAATGTTGAAGAGATGCCACCATTGATAAATAGACTTCTTAAATCTGAGGTTTTCTAGATAAAGTGTCAGTAGGCATCATGGTATAACATCATGAGGACTTGGCCAAAATATGCATGAATACTAACTACCATAATCCAATACTCAATAGAAAAGAATGCACCAATGATAGAAACCATATGTAAACATATGAATATGAATGGATTCAAGTGTAAGTGTGGCAAAGGAATCACCCAATGAACACACATAAACTAAATCAAGGCAATCGTGCTGAAAGCAAACAAAAATACAAACAAATAAAATAAGTAGAAACAAACAAACAAAAAACACAATAGAAACCCTATAAACATTTCCCCTAGAAAATAGGTGACAACTTAACAAATGAACAAAATGGGGGAATAGAAGAAAAGGAAGGGGTGGCCAAGTTGTCTCTGTATGAACTAGGCAAGTGGATGCTACATACATAGTTCCATGAATGTAATATTTAATAAAAAAAACTTTAGGCTAAATGTAGTTCTCATAAGGAATGGGAAGAATGTGATAATTAAGGGGAAAAAATAGAATGAATGTGATAGAAGAATATGAATGGTCTTGAAAAATGGCAAGTGCATGAGAGAAAAAGGCTAAAAAGGATGAGGAAACTAAATGATAAGTGATTTGTTTGTTACTTAGTAAGGGTTCCTAGAATCCTTAAGGAAAAGAAGTGCTCAATGTTTTTCTTCTTTTCTAATGATATTTCAAATATTTTTAGAGTTGTTTTGGAGTATCTCAACTCAATCGAGAATGATGAGACATTAAATGGTTTAAGCTCACAAAATGGTGATATAATAGCTTAGGTTGCTTGTAAAATGGTGAGAATGTGGCCTAAGGGGACTGAAGTGACCTCAACATGAATTGAGCATAACCCACATAGTCTTAAAATGACCTCAAGTCATACTAATTCCATCCACACAAAAGGTGAGGAAAAACCAACTAGGTCCTAGCAAGTTCTCAAATCTAGCAAATGGCTAGTCAAATGAAAATAGTAATGGCAAGGTGATGTGACCATGCATGATAAACAAGTGTTGCCCCTAGTTTGCCCATAAGTGGTTATAATTAGGATATAATTTCATAGTTCAATGATACTAATTTGCCCATAATTATTTATATTTAGTAGAAACATTGGTGAAACATTAATTTACCTATAGGTAGTTATAATCAAGCTCACATAAACAAACATGGATATAGGATGAAAGATATCTTGCCAAATCAACTGTCACACTACTTTTATATACTATAATTATAAATATGAATTGGATTGATTACTAAAACTTGATCAAAATCTTCTCACAAAAGGTATGGGGGGAACCAAATGAACCAAGATCAAAATAGGATTGGGTAGGATGACTAAAAATATGCTTTGGTTTAGATAGGAATAGAATGATAGGATGGTATGGTTTTGCTAAGGATAATGATTGTTTGATAAAATGGATAAAATGGTAAGAGGGTGTCCCATAGGTGATAGGGTAAATAGCTAGGATTTACAATAATGGTAAATGGATATGTAATAATGGCAATGGCAATGTGAAACTATATGGTACATGTTTTTGGCCTGGGTGTGGTAAATGACATATGATTTTATTTTTCCTATTGATATGGAGATGCACGTCCTAATAAAAAAATGATAAAAATAGAATACTTGATCATGTTAATTTATATCCCACACCTCGTCTGAATAGTTACTCTGTCAAGAACTCAATGTAAATTTGGATGCTAAGAATAATTTTTTGATCTTCATTAGTCATTGATTTTGATTCTTTCAAGCATCAATAAAAGGTATCTTTGTAACCTATATAAAGTAAAGTATAGTCATGGATGGTAAATAAGTAAAAATATTAGATGGTAGGTTTGATTATGAAATGTAATGGCACAAGATGATGGAATGTGGAATGGTGGGGAAATAAATGAAGATCAGGACTTTCAGTCACATGTAATGTTGTTGATATTAGATTCAACATAACTTTGGTTATAGTAGGGTTGAAGACTTGTTCTCTTGATAGGACCACTATATTTTTATATTATTTGATATTGAGAGTATCTACCATCTAATTAGGTTATAGATAGGAAGCTATTTTGATTTGATCTTTGATTTTGTCCTTATCAAGTAGTGAAGAACTTTTGTGCTCAGCTATTGGTTCCTCAAAGAGGTTTTCACTAATGAAGTTGTCTTGATTATCCCATAGTGCCTTTGAGAAGGTTTCACTAAGGAATGTTTAATTTTGACTTTTATTGTCTTCTAGCACCTATGAAAAGGTTTCACTAGGAGAGTGCTCTTCTACTGCATGAATGCGGTCTTGGCCTTCTTGCTCTTTTACAACTACTATGTCACCATGGATGCAGTTCAATAAAGTGTGATTCTATTGGTCCCAATAAACACTTATGGGAGATGGAATGTCAATAATATGGCTATCTTGATTGATGGTAATGGCCTATGAAATGGTAAAATAATGGGGAAAGGTTGCATAATCCTCATAGAAGATACTAGGATAACTTGTGTCAAAAATGAAATAATCATCCTCAAAAACCATAGAAGGATCACAAATGTATTACAATTGATATTTTAGGCATGTGTAACCAATTTTTTAACATACATGAACATATCCTTCTTCTAAATTTGATTCTAACTCAACGGACTTTAAATCTAATGTTGAGATTGATGTTGATTCTGATTTTGATTTTGATGTTAAATCTGATGTTGGTTTAAGAATAGAAGCTAACTCTAACTATAATTATTCATCTAATGGTTACTCTATTATAATGATGTCTTGTTGAATACTTTATTTTAGACAAGTAATATCCTGTGATGGTATAATGGGCTCCATAAAAATTGGTTTGTCAAAGTGAGACTCCTCTAGGATGGGAAATAGGTCACAAGATAGCTCCTCAAAGAATGGTTTGTCAATAAGAGGCTCTTGAAAAATAATCACATGGTTGAGGTAATGATTTTCATAAAGGTATTTATAATCATTAAGAAGTGACTCAGAAAAGAATGGCTCATTAGTGTGAGACTCATCGATAATTGGTATAGGATTAATAGGAAATTCATCATAGGTTGACTTAACACAAATGGTTGGTTCAACAAAAACATATTGGATTGGTTGGTTATTTTGGCCTTAGTTTCTAATGAGTTGGAAGATACCAATTTTAAATACACTTTGGTCTTTGAATTATTGGATGGGTTGAGGTTTGGATGGGATGACTTGTGGTTGGATAATGGTAGGGCATTGGGGAGAATGATTGCTCACATGAGCCAAAGGACAAAGTCTTGAGATGGTAATGATAGGGAATTGTGGGGATTGATTTCCCATAAAATCCAAAGTATTAGGTCCTAGAATGATGAAGGGGTATTATGGAACTTGATTTCTTACACAAGCCAAAGGATGAGTTCCTAGTATAGAAATGGTTTGGCATTGTGGAACATGATTTCTTGCACAAACCAAAAGATGAGGTCTTGGTATGGAAATGTTGTGATATTATGGTATTTGAATAGAAATGGTATGATGTGGTGGAGCCTGATTACTTGCATAATCCAAAACATCCAAGTCTTTCTCATAAACCATATCATTCTAGTCATGAATTGGCTCATAAGTTGATTCTTGACTGTGTTCCATGTAGTGATTATTGTAATGAAGGTATGAATTCATATTCCAAAAAAAATTATCTATAGTTGAATCTTCATAAGCCTCTTAATACTAATCAAGGTCTCAAGTTGGATTTTAAGTTATTTCATGACTTTGTTCCCATGAATGATTAATATGAGGCAGATAGAAATCTATCTCACAAACTATATTAGCATCATTGGGGTCTTTACTAAAGCCATAAAATTCATTTTGTGTGGCCATTATTTAATAATTTGGATTGTAAGTAACTCCACTATGAGTTTAGTGAGACATATCCACGTAAATGATGAAAGATCTGAAATAAAAAGGCTTAGAGTTCTACAAACTCTAAAAAATTATGTCTAAAGGATAAATGGTTTAAGATTAGTCTAACTTGGTTAAAAGGTGGAACTATATCTCTAATGTGGTTTGTGTTAAGACTTGGTGTAAAAAAACTTTACATCAAACATCTAAAGTAAAATTCCATATAGATAAAAGGTCAATAATCTAAATAAAAATTGGCATGTTAAAGGTCTAGGTCAAAGTGTTCCAAACAAGGTCTAAACTAGGAAAGGGAAAAGTTGAGTGACTAGGTCTTTTGTCCAAACCTGGAGTCAAAATCTAGGCTCAAACAAATAGGCATATGCTAGGAATTTTTTCCAAATGGCATCAAAATATAGACTTAAAACAAAGGCTTATGTTATTTTATTTAATCTAACAAGTTTGGAAACAATTTTGACATAGACCCAACACACGAAATCAAACATAAACATGATCAATTAGTATAAGGCATAGGACAAAAGTCTCTTTGAAAAAAGACTATTTTTTCCCAAATAAAGGCATAAATAATGGTAATGATAGGTACTAAACAAATAAACCATCAATAATTTCCAAATTTGGGTAATCGATTAACTGAAGTTATGTAAACCAAAAGACAAATATCTATGTATTAGCCCCATAAATTAAGGCCTAAACAAAAATCAATTAATGTTTGAATCCAAACTTGATAAGTTTAATTAAAAACTCAATGTTGAAAACAAGGTTAACCAAACAATCTAGACAATATCAAACAGCATGACAACATAAGACAAAGGTCCAAATGACATACATGACACGGTTTAAAAGAAATGGTTTTTGATATAATGGTAAACAAGTCTTGAAATAAATTGAGAAGCCTAAAAATGCAAGCATGCTATAATGTTGTGTTCAATGTTATGTTTCAAAGACTTAAAAGGCTCAAAATGTTTTGACATGATTTAGGTAGCATAATGTTACCCTTTGCAACGCAAATGACACACACACAAACAAGTTTAGCAAAAATTTCAAGGTACTAGTGTGGTGTAAAACGGCCAACATAACAACTCTTTAGACAAAAGAGTTACATATAGACAAATTGGTTTTGACATGGTTTATACACAAATAAAAAAGTTTTAGCCTCAAAACATACCAATAAAAACTGACAAAAATACACTAAGTATAATCATCTAAATCCTAACAAGGCTATGGCAATGTGGGGTTGACTAAACTAGAAAGATTTCAAATGTTTCTAGGGGAATCAATTACACAATGAATTTCACATCAAATGATGCAAAAGATAAGCACAAAAATTGGGTGACTACGACATTGGCTAGTTATAAAAAGGTCTAGTCCTTTTTAAAACCACTACATCCTACTATTCACTCAGTTTAGTGCAATGTCCAAATGTAGATATGCCCCATGTACAACTCCAAAGGAGTAAGTGAAGTCAATGCTAGGACATGAAACCCCAGGTCAAAGCATCCCTAAATAACTCGTGGAACGTGATGAATTCCCCTTCATAAGCCAAGTTTACCTAAAAATAAATAAAACATGAAATAGAAAGACTTTAGGGTCATTTTCAAGGTTACCCAAACTTTGATGAGCTTTTAGGGAGTGATTTAGATGAATTTATTTCTAAGCCTTGGACTAGGCTATTTGTAATAAGAATGGTGATTTTGATTCTAAGGGTTCCCTATAGGGGACAAATGGAAGATCATACACATAACATTCCTCTTTTTTCCAAACAAAGATTTAATCTAAACAACTATTGCAAACAAGAATCAGCAAGTGTGCTCAATTTTAAGCCCAAATGAAAGTTAGGTGGTTTTCATTTGACCCCTTGGTCTTAGTTACAAACTTTGAAAGCATTCATCATAAACATCTAAAAATTTTAAACACCAAAACAAAGTTCCTAATTGATTTTTAAGCATGAAAAAGGTGATCTAAACACATTTTTGTCAAATGTCAAGTGTGGTCCTATACCAAAAATGTCAACATGTCCTTTAGCTTTGAAGCTCTTTTTGTTATGAAATAATGAACTTTGGAAAAATACCTCTCAATTCTATGTTTTAAGAAAAACATAGTGACCAATGTCGGTTTATATAACTGACGATGGTGACATTTTCTAACTGATGTCAGTTATCTAACTGACATCAGTTATGCCAATGTAATAGATGGTAGGTATATAACCAATGTCAGTTTTTCTAACTGACATCGGTTAAGATATGTAATTCATGTCGATCTTACTTGTCGATGTCGGTTACTATTTAAAACTATGGCAAACAAAAATGGAAAAATAAATTTAGAAAATCAATTTGCATGAGTTTAAAGGGTTCAAATAGATATTTTAGATTTGTAAAATGATCTTCTTCAAGTGTGGGATGTGTCCCATCCCACTGGGCATGCCATTATGTAAACTAGGAATTTGACTCAAGAGAGGATGATTAGTATGGTGTTAGTTCCAAAATGAAAAAAAAATGAAATAAACACACTAATATCATAACATCTCTAGGGCTAGACAATAGGGTGATATTGGTAACAAAAACAAATGACAAACACAATAAAAAAGAAAGCAATAAAACACAATAATTCCTTCACCTTCCTTGGATGCTCTAAATGCCTTTGTAGTAGTGGTTTGCTTGGTTTTTTTCTCATGAAGTCCTTGGCAATGGAAGTGTGGCTACCTCCATCTCTCCTTGGCACCTTTGGCTTATGGCTTGGCTTGGCTTGAAATCAATTTTGCATGGTAACACTAATTTCTTGAATATTTTGGAACCATTTGTGCATTATAAATTTGCATTATCAAGTCTTAGAAATGATGTTTTAGATTATGGTAAAAGTAGGTTTTGAAGGGACCCTAAAACCCTTTAACAGAAGTAAGAAAGATAAAGCATTAACAACCACCAAGACAAGTAGTCCTGAAACCTACTGAAGAGCAACATCAAAACCAGGTTTTACAGGGACCTGAAACCACAAACATAGTCCAATAAAAGTACCCAAGTTTTACAAGGACCTGAAACCTCAAAGAAATTACAGCATAGGGTAAAGAATGCTATATATATATATATATATATATATATATATATACACACACACACACACACACACACACACACATATATATATATATATCTTTAGCATTCTATCTTGGCCAACAATGCAGGTTGCCATTGCAATAACAACACACAAGCATTTATCGGGACAATAAAATTCCACAAAATACCTTTGGTTTCCCACAAGAATCTACAACTGCCACTAGAAGTAGGTGGATCCTTTCTTTTCCATGCTCATGATCGTGTACCCCATTCCTACCTATCATAGCTCCTTCATGTGCCTTTCCACTTGCTTTACAACCATGTTATTGAAGCCACTGCAGAGGCTGTGGTCACCCGTAACCACCACCAGAGCCACCTTCTACACGAGATGCACCTACGTCAGGGGGATGTCAATGTCCTCCATCTACAACTACTCATTAATGTTGTAGAGGACCTATACTAGCATCTCTGAGAAGGGGCACCCATTCACCACCACCTCCTACACCCACCGCACTTTCACTGCCACCACTAGCTTCATCGTTATCGGGTCTATGTCCTGGCACAGTTACCACAGGACACAGACCACCAGGGGAACTGAATGGTGTTCGTGCTTGCCCTTTTGGTCCACCCCCATCCCTAGGGTTTCAAAATTGTTATCGAGTCTATGAGCTATCATAGTTATCGCAAGATGTAGACCACTAGGGGAACTGAACGATGACTGTGCTTGCCCTTTCGCTCCACCCCCATCCCCAGGGTCTTAGAAATGATGTTATTGGCCTCTCTATTTATAGATTTTTGAGAATGTTTAGAATCAACCTAAACCATCCATCTCAATATTGAGATGTGTGGTTGAATATTAATTCAATTATTGGAATTAATTTTAAAATTATCATCATCATGAAATTAGAATAAGATTCAATTAAGAGGCACGTAGGGCATCATGGAAGGCATTGATGAGGCATGGAGAGCATAAATCTTGATATTTTTGGCATTTATGACCTATGGATGTCTTCCCAAGAAATGAGGTCACTTTATGATGTATATATTCAATATTCAATTGAAAAAATAAGTATTCAACAATTTTTCATGGAATTTTTTATTAGGCCTTGATTTAGGTTAATTGTTTGTTAAGCATGCTTAAGCACTTTATGCACAAATTACTTCGATTGATCAGAATGCCTTGTTATTGGTAAAAATTTTGACTAAATTAGAATTAGAAGTCCATGTTAGATGCATTAGAATTGTATTCCCATTTAGGATGTTACCAACAACAAATAATGAAGTCACGCATCTTGTGTAAGATTTTTTATAGGAAAGAGCAATCTAGAGCACCTAGGTGCAAAATTGGCATTTTGACTCAAATTGATCTAATCAAAGTTAGTTGGCCCATAAATTGCATTGTCCCATTTAAGGATACCCTAGCTAAAATCAGCACTTGAATATGTAGGTTTCATATCATTTAGCACATTTTAGTGTTTTCAGGCCAAATTTTGTATTTTGGGTGGAAATTATCCAAAATCCTGATTAGAGGTTATCGATGGTCAGATTTAGGTGTCTACACACTTTCATATCATCATAAGGACATATACCTACCCTTCCCTATCAAAATTCAAATGTGTGGATACAGAGATGACTCAAATGACCTTAATATCTCTCAATACAAGGACCTTCTATGATTTTATTGACTATGTTACCAGTATAATTGGTGCCACATTCCCACATCCCTTTATATGAATATTACTATGAAGATATGCAAGATGAAGAGGAAGTTAGTTTAAGTGATTATTTAAGGATGACCTTAGAGAAAATCAAAGACTAAAACATGGCACCAATTCTTATAGACTTGAAATATGATGAGTAGACAATATATATGGTTTAATATGACATTAAAATCTATCTCCAACTTCTTTCACTAGTCAGGTGGTCTATACATGAATCCTTCTCATTGATGGATAAGACCACCCAAGTTATAAATATAAAAATAAACTGGTTAAGGAGAAAATGAGTCAAAATAACCAAAGAGAACCTAATTATTATAGATAGGTTAAAAGAAGTGAAGGAAAATTATGTAGTGGGAGTAGCAGTAGAGGGTTCTAGTAGTGGAACCCAAGTAGACTAGGTAGTGAAGCCAGTTATATCACATAAGCAAAAGCAAAAGAAAAAGGCAAAAAGGGATCCTTTCAATAGCCAAGAGCTAGTAACCTAGTTGATAGATCAAACACAATAAAATTCTATAAGGACATATTCATTTCTCAACCAACCACATTACTCCCTCTTCCTATCACCTTTGCCCAATCAGCTCAAACAATTACCCCTCTTATTTCCACTAGCCCATCTATACAAGTGACTCCTTTGGTAATAAGCCAATCAACATAGTTGGATACTCCAACTCCACCTTCACCTCCCTCTTATGATATCACTTCCACCTCATCCCCAATATCCACTACCAATCCATTGATCACTAATACCACCCAATAATACATGGATGTGGACTCAATCATTCTAAATGCAATCCCACTAGCCATTCCAACCACTGGGTTAGATATAGCTTCATTTTAATCTCTAATCACACTACCCATTTCATCTATTTTAGTGTTACCACTACATTGATTGATTCATTTATTTCCTTAAATTCCACCCTTCCATAGGTTTCCCTATTCCAATCATATGTGCCTACCTTTCCACCTATGTCACTTCTAGATTTTGTACCCCTAGTAAGCACATCTACACCAATGTAACCCATTCAAATACCCATTTATTCCATTATAATAATAACTCAAGCCCCCATAAAGGAGGTGGAGATAGAAGGACCCACTGATATAATTATGGTTACTCAATCCATTAATGGGGAAGAGATAGACAAATCATCAGTTGAAGATTCAGTGGTAATATTAATGATAGATACAACACTTATCATAGTAACCACTAGTGTAGAAGATTTATCTACAAATTCATAGATGGCATTTCCCATTGGAGTAACACCACATTCATAGGTTGTCATTCCATGTTAGTTAACATAATTAGTATCAAAGAAAAAGAAACAAATGGTGTCTCCCAACACTCTAAAATTTGGCGTATTAGATGCATCTAAGTGACCAAACACACCCCCCAAGACCATCTCCAAAATATCATATGATGTATCAAGGGAAAGATATGTGGAAATATCAGTTCCCCCATTAGACAAACAAAAGGAAGATCTAGTGGTGGGGAATTTTTAGATATCTAAAGTGCACCTGGGTTGTCTAATAAGACAAGGGATAAAGCATGATTTGCATTCAAGTATAAGATATCTTTTTGATAAAATGGATAGTGACAAGGTCACAAAATATGAACTAAAAGTTAAATTTTAGTTAACAACTACCTTGAGAAAGTTAATATAGATAACAACCCAACCAACTCAATCTCTTTCTCAATTCCTTAATAAAAAAATAGTTGAGGTAATGATAGAGATTGGTGCCATGAGAAGGGCCATAAAATATTGGATTAATGAACTCATAATAAAAGGAAATAGAGTTATAGAGATAGAAATATACTATTATAAGACTCTTAAGGATGATCTTATATCTCTAAAGGCAAAGATAAGCAAATATGAAGAAGAGATTTAAAGACAACATATACTTTCTAAAATTATATGTTATTAACCTAATCAAGACTAACACACTCATGTTATAAAATATATTAAAGAGTTTTATAAAACATGAAGATTTAGATAAGATATCCCATTTTAGAATCAGGATACTCACTAAGAGTACTAATAAGGCCAAAAGTACATGTGACAAGGCCATAGATACAAATTATGACATTTAAGATTTACTTGGTAAATTATCATGTGAAGAAATAGATAACCAATATCAACCCCTTCCTATTCAAGAGGTCCAAGACAAATTCAAGGTGGTAGTTAAGAGAGAATCATCATAGGACATAAATTTTAACTTAAATTCCATCCATCGATTCATCAATTATCACAATACACTAGATTAGATGGGAAAAAATACTCAAGTCTATAGAGTTGCATCTAAAAAACTATCTAAAGTAATAACATAATTTTAGATCATCAAACTTTACACACTTGGTCTTGATGAAGAATGCCTTCAAGATATATTTAGAATCTTCAATTCTTATATCGAGAAGATACAAGAAAAAAGTATAAGGAATCTTCAGCGGTCATGGTTGTGGATTAATTTTTTTAATTAATTGTAAAATACATTCTATAAATTACATTTTTTGTCTTGAGATACATTTTAAATTTATAGGTTACAAATTACAACTATCATTTTAACAACTCTTATCTTTGAGTTGAGAAAGACCCACTTGTATTTTTCAATTATATTTTTGTTAGGATTTAATTTTAAGGTGCAAAGTTGTAATTCATACTTTTTTTAACAAAGTTTGAATTGCTTCAGTTGTAAAAACTCACTTTGTAATTTATAATTTCCTTTTTGTCAGGATGAATAAATTAAAAGTTTTAAAATTCTTCACTTCAAATTAAAAATTAGGTTCTACAAGTTATAAATTAAAATATCCAAAATCATTCAATGTTTACCAAGTAATGGTTCATTTTGGTGCCACATTTCTTGGGAGAGATAACAACAGTAGAACTCAAAGAAGAAAGGGTTCAATTAGAAGATTCCAACAAATTTATCCACTCCTCCAACACTTATTGAAGTATATAATAATTTCATGCTTCTTTTCCACCATCTACTCCACTAAGGATGCCATTCCAAGATGAAGAGGAAGACATTTGCATGAAGTTTCTTATATTTTTATTTTCTCTAGAAATGAGCATAAGTTTTTTTTAACTTCCTCTCTCTCAAGGGAGCTATTTTTCTATAAATATGGGTTCCCTATATAGCCCATCTATTTTTTTGACTGTTAGAGATTTTATTCTACCTTTGAAGAATTGATCCACATGTTGTAACCTAGAGAAGGCTAATATACTAAAGTTTTTCCTTCCTTGTGTTATGTCATCTTTGTGATGTATGGCTATTTACTAAATTTTTGAATACTATAATTCTTGTTTCAATCATATATATTCATTTATGGTATTATATCTACCATTTTTAAGTCTTGTTGATAAAAAAATAATTAAATTTGTTCCTTATTTGATAAAAATTCAATATTACCTTTGATCTCATATTTGTATAAAATTGTGATTTAATAAACTCAATATATTAAATATTAAACTATGTGAAAATATGAAAATCATTGATTTATAATATAATATTTGGTGAAATTACCATTTTATTTTTTTAAATTCATTACAAAACTCTTTTCCTCATAATTAAAAACCATAGTTAGGAGAAAGATCACTAACAGATAGTAGTTTGATGTGAACTGGTCATATGCCAACTACATTAAACTTAGTGAAAGGAAATTGGCCTTCTCCAAAAGTTCACCTTAATTAACCAAGGTTACACATCTTGGAGGTGATACCATTATGTCATTATATTTTACATATATTTCAACTCATGCTACTCATAATACTACAAATACAAAATAGGTGCAAAATCTAATTGATAACAATGTGCCTATCTCCAAATCACCTATTTCACCTTTGGATTGACACTACCACTCTCAAGCCACATTTTAATAACTTATTCATATATTATACATTAAAAATAAGTATTTTTATAATAATTTACTTGGATAAACATAAAATAATGCTAAACATAAGACTTGCTTACTACATTATGTTATCATGATGATACAAGACAAGATGAGACCATTCATAAGGTTAGACAACTCAAATCAATATATAAACATATCATGATCAAGTGTGGATAAATTATCCAACACTACCCTAGTCTACTATCTCAACCCACCCTAATAGACGTTAGTTCTATCATGAGGCTAAATTTAGAGTTTAATCTTCAACTAGGATAGGAGATGTGTCCGATAAGAATCATGTTTTTTGGTGTGATATTGACTATTGAAGTTGTAGTTTCCTTTTGATCATTGAATTTTATTTATTTTACTATTTGTATTTAAACTTTTATGGATTTTTATAATCCTCATTTATACTAATATGGACAACCAAACATGGGTGTTAAAATTACTATCACTAGAGAACCTAAACTTTGTGTCTAAGAGATATAACTTAGATAAAATGGTATCTAAGACTCATAAACATGAAAATTAGAGAGTAATATGATCTTGAAATGGAAATTCATGTTCCAAAAGTGAAATTTAATAGGGGAGAATATTTAAATAAATATTTAATCATTGAGTTATCTCAAATCACAAAAAAATTGAGGATGGTATAATGATAGGTAAACATAAATTATCATCATGATAAACAGTGAATGTGGATGAAGATATGAGAATAAACCATTAGATTTGTTATGAAATAAGAATATGATTTAATTTAATAATGTGAAGATGTAAATTAAATATTAAATTTTTTCTTTTGTAATATATTTAGTTAAAGTTTCAAAAAACTTTAATGAAATGAAAATTTGTGAGGAAGGCCTCTTCCTATCCGAGGTCTTATAGTGTAACTCATAAAAGTCAAAATAAAAAGGTCAAAAATGGAGTGATTTTATTGTGAATAAGGGTAATTTTTGAGTAAGGCCTATTCCTATCATAGGAATAACACTAAAAAAAAAAGGTGTAAAAAGTAATCTAGAAAAGATCATAAAGTTTTTTAAGAAAGAAAGAAAAGACTCAAAAGAGACTTGAAGGTTGACTGAAGAAATAAAAGAGTATAAACATGTTCATGAGAAATGGATAGGTCCTATCCATGGTATTATTATTCAAAATAATGAACTAAGAAATATATTTAAATTATCAAAGATAGATCAGAGGACCATTGACATAAACTAAGACTACTGAATTTGATGCAATGTTACTTAATAGGAAGCTTTGAAATGAGAAACATGCAAGATGTGTTAGCATATCAATATATAAAAATATAAAAGGAATTTAATGTATCAATAGTTTTTGAAATGGAAATAATAATTTAATAAAAATATCTTTTTAAAAATTGAACATTATTTGGTTCTTTGAAGGTGTGTCCTTCGTTAGTTTGTAATATGTATGTACTAGGTCTAAGAATGTCTTTAACTAGGCAATGACCCCACCACTTTTTGTAATACTTGCCTTATTTATAGTGGGTATAATATAATTTAAGGACTAAATCTACAACATTTAAAGTAAACACTTTGAACTTTTTATGTTGTTTGGTATTTTAAGCTTTGTATTGGCATTATGTTGTAATGCACCCATATGATGCTCATCAAGAAGGTCTAAGGTATGAATATAGGATTCACAAAGTTATTCATTAGGAATGTTGACATGAAAAGAAATGTGTAATGAGGGTAACTCAAATTTTATAGGTAAGATAGCTCTAGGACCCTATGCTAAGGAGAAATGGGTTGCCTTAGTAGTAGTATGAATACTAGTGTGATAATTTTAAAGTGAAAGATAAAGCTTTAGATGTCAGTCAAAATAAGAATCTTGAATTGTATTTAATACTATTTATTAATAATTCCATTAGTGCCTATGCTTGACCATTTCACTGGGAATGATAAGATGTGGATATTTTTTTGAGTGGTTTTGAATTTAGCATATAATTGTTTCATATCCTTATTTTTGAACTTTCCATAATTATTGGAAATAATGGTGTGGGGAATAAAAAATGAAAAATGATTTGATTGAGTATAAATTTGGATATAGTGATACCCATAATATTAAAAATATGAATATCCTTGACCCATTTGGTGAAATATTTTTGGTTTTGATGATGAATGAATGGCCATATTGAGATCGAGGTAGTTTATCAATGAGATATAATCACCACAAGAAAAATTACCAATGAGTTTCTAATTTTTGAAACTCTATCGAGGGAGAGTGAATAATATCATTTGTAGTTGGTAGTGATTACACTTTTTAGTGAATTTGAAAGTATATTTGAGTGTTGGATAAAAATATCCCATGAAAAGGCATTTTTAAGTTGTATCATGTTCACTACAATGACCACCACAAATGCCTGCATGTGTTTGTTCTAGAAGAGTAGGAACTTCATATTGAGTAATAAAATAGAGTAAGGTACCTTTGGCATTAGGATAATATAATATCTCACATAAACTTACATATTTTAAAACTTTCTTGTGAATTATATTATTTTAAAAAGAGTCATTGTCAGGAGGAAAAGTATGATGTTTGATGAATTGAATGATATTATTTTACCATGGGCTCTATCGAGTAGTGATAGCCTAAATATGACATATAAAAGACTAGTTTGAGGTTTTTAACGAATATGGTGATATGTATATGTTTATAAGAAATTTTTAATCATAAAGTATTTTATGAAGGTGAAAAATATAGGTTGATGAAGAAAATTAGTTAACTATAACATTCTACTCTCATGGAATTGGTTTTATGGGGAAGGATTTTAATTATTTAGCAAGGAGGTGGAAATTTGATGATATCAAATCAAATTTTAATTGTTTCATTTATATTCACCATTTATTTATGTAAATTAGTTGTGAGTCAAATAAATCATGTAGGTAAGTGATATTTAAATTGATGGTGGCTTGCATTCCTAAAATGAGAGCTTTGTACTCAACCATGTTATTTGTAACATTTAAGTTTAATAATAAATAAAGATGTATTATATTTAAATGGAGATAAAATAAGACACACCATACCCCATCTCCTTAAATACATTTAACTCCATCAAAATTAAGATTCCAAGTATATTCATGCAAATCAATTATAACTTCAAGTAATTCTTTGATGATGACTTTATATTTTGGTTTAAAAACTTAAGTGTCTAATTCATCAAGATTATTTTCTTTGAGATAAATATTAAAGTTAAGAAAATAATATTTAATTGAAGGAAGAAGGTCATAAAGGTGATTACTAGCTGGGATAGGTGTGACCACAAGATGATCAGTGACCACTTGCCCTTTAACTAATTTTTTTTATAAAATATATTAAGCTTAATTTCATCAAAATAACTATAAATTTTCAAATTATATATCCAAGTATTAAATATTATGAAAATAAATGGATAAGTTGATCAAAATGTATAATGACATAAGTAGTTTCATAAAGCATGTAATGCTAGAATTTTTCAGCTATGAAATATATAGAGAGACTATCCCATTATACTTCAGTATAGCATGTATAATAGTCTATTAAATAATGAATTATATAATATATGGAATATTCATGACATTTTTAATCTTGTTGGATGAACATTGCACAAATTTATGTTGGGGTAGAGGAATTATAAAAGATGAAAGGATGATCATTGGAAGGTGGTTAAAAAGTGGGAGGATGTAGTAATGATTATTTCATTCTATCAAATTATTTTTGACATGAATCAATCCTTTCAAAAATACTACCTTTCTTGATAAGGTAGTTAACTAAATAGATATAGTAAGACATCTTGGGAATGAATATTCAGCTTCCCTAAGTTTACCAATGTATGTTTCTATATTTGGAATAGAATGAGGAATAGGCACATTAAGAGTGTTTTTTATTTTAGTAAGATCTACATAAACCCCATGTAAAGAGACTTAGAATCCTAAGAGGTTTTTTAATTTGTAACCGAAGATACATTTATAAGTATTATGTATAAATTTTTATTTCATGAATCTAAAATGATAGAGAGATCGTGAAGTTGATTTTCATGATGCTTGGATTTAAAAATAATATCGTCTACATAAGTTTCAAATATTTTTTGAATGAGATAATGAAATATATGAGTCATTTCACATCGATAAGTGGAACCCACATTTTTAAGACCACAATGGGTTTTAAAATAGAAATATGTGCTCAATTAATATGTGAAAGTGGTTTTATGTTGGTCCTCATGATAAATATGAATTTTATTATATCCCATGAAAACATACATGAGAGATAACATTTCATATCCATTGGTAGGATCAAAAATGGCATAAAATGATGGTAAAATAAAATTATCTTTGGGACATGCTAAGTTAAGATTGTGAAATTCTATAAAAAAGAGAAAAAACATGGTGACTTTCTTTCATATAGGAAAAAAATGGATACCCATTTTGAGTAGCTATAGGTTTTATGAATTTGGTGTCTAAAATATTTATGATCAATTTATGACATAAGGTATAAATATCAGGAGGAAATTTACGTTATTTTTTATGCATATGTTTGGCATTAGGATAAGTAATGATATTATGTAACATAATGTTAGGATAAACATGGGGCATGTATTTGTATGGCTATGAAAAATAATTATAGTATTTATCAAAAATTGGACTAAAATTATCATTATCAGCATGAAAAAGTTCTTGGATATGAGAATAGGTCGACGGATGCTAATGGTTCCATAATTAATTGTAATAGTTTCTTCAATAATCATAGTTTTTCCATATTAAAAATTATATGGATGAGGATGAGGAATGAAAATATGATGTGTTTTAGGATTGATAGTACCAATGAAATTGTTAAAAATGGATCCTTTTTCCTATAAATTACTAGACTTGTGTTGTTGTCATCAAAGTTGAGGTTCATGATCTTGGAGTAGTTATAGAATAGATTCATAATTAGGGAGTTTGGGTAAATGTCCATAATATTTAACATCAACTTCAAGATACAAAATGTTATTTATGTGATTATCTAACTCTGAATGATTTATAAAATAGTTGTATCTTGTGAATCTAAGTTAATTTCATGAGTAGAGGTATAAATTTGTTAAATATAATTAGGTATAAAGATAGTATGAGAATAACTATGAAAGGTAGTAATATAATAATGAGAAATAAGTATAGGACTAGTTTGGTTGATATGATATATGGGAGGTAATAAATCTTGATGCACTAGATTGAGCTTATCAATGTAGTTAAGAATTTTAAGCTAGATTGTACCAGATGGGTTGATTTCTTAGATGAACCATGGAACATATAGAATAGGTGAATTGATATGTGGTAAATAGAATTTAGGTTTTGATTCACTATAATAGGGTATGTGAACTACATAAACATTATGATTAAATTCATGTATTTTTCTTAATGTCTTTTTTTAATTCAAAAAATCTAAATATCATGACTGATCTTGATTCATCATGTAAGTATCACCATAATATTGAGATATGCAAAATTTATCCATTTTAGTAAGAATATATTTATTCAAAATTCCCATATTACTGAAGGAATAAGGAGACATGGCTAAAGGATATTGAAATAGTTTGGACACTCGATATTCATTGGATGAAAAATTATCCTCTATTTAAGAGGATTCATATGCATTACATGGGGGAAGACTGTTAGTAATATCATCTATTAGTGGAAGGGTTTGATCTTATAGATGGAGAGGAGGGAGACATTCCATAATGGATGGAAGTAATAAATTGGTATTATAAATGTTTTGTAATTTGTTAGGTTCTATATGCACATAATATTTTAAAACTCTATTAATTAATGATTTTTTCTCTCTTATAAGAATCCATCGAGTCTTAATCTCTTTGAGTGAACACCTTAATGGGTGTAGCATGAAATGGGTGGGTAGACCATTGGTTCTTTGTAGGATTATTGTCCTTATACTACCACTTGATATCAATCCAATCATCTCCTAAAATCATTCCCCTAAGGTTTCTCTCCTCTTGTAACCCTCATCTAGTCATTTTATGACTTCATTATCCCTTTTGTAGCCTAAATACCCTTTCCAATGGTTTAAAATACACTATCATACCCATCGACCTTGTACTCTAATTGATAAAACTAATTTAGGGTCTAGGTCTACCCTTGGCAGATCTAGACCAAGACCTATTTTTTATTTTTTCAATAATGATATAGAGTCAATTGGGCTAACCCTATTGGCTAAAATTTTGGAAAGGTTTAGGGTTAGATATAGATATATATACACATTCATTTTACCATTTCTTAGAGATAAGCAAGATTTAATGATTCATTTGCACTTCTTTACAATCTGCTTATCCATCACTCTACTTGGAGATCATAGCTTAGGTTTTCATACTTTTTTTAGACATATAGATATTGTGTTATGGAGAAGTATTTTGGATGCATAGATAGGTTATGAAGCCTAGAGATGAACTCTCCTTATTATCCTTACATACCACAATAACCTCTTGTGAATCACTTTTTCCAAGGGAGACATTGAGGTTCGATAGGTTCATCTTCAAAGGTAGGTATTCCTAGCTTTTTTACTTCTTTTATAAGAGTAGATATATTTACATTTGTACTTATCTCTCATGAATTAGGATTTTGTATACATTGATGTGAGTATATATCTTCTATACATGTTTAATTTTATGTTTATTATTCCCACTTTGTGTCACAAACTTTGGTAAGCACTAGGTTACACTTTACTTGTCATTTACTTTATAAATATGAAAACATAAGACCTAACTATTGTTATTGCATAGTTTTACTTGATTGGAGGCTTTGAAACCCTCCCTATTAATTTTATTATGGAAAGATACCCTTGTCTAGGTCTAGAATATCCATCTTGGTCATGACCTTGAATATCTAATGTATCAACAATCAAAAGTGTAAGTAGGATTTATCTTCTCTAAGCTAGGATTGATTGTATGTCCCTTTGCATACATTATGGTGAATTTGATGTGAACTTAACCCTTACAAGTTTTATTGCATGCCATCATTTTTGTCATCATATTATATTTTTACTATTGTATCAAATCAATTAGTATAGTTATAACTTTTTGTGTGTAATTTTAACACATAGTTACTTCAAAATGACTATTTTATCTTTGCAAGTCTCCACCAATTATATGTTATTGGATCGAATAGTTTAGCTTAGTATTCTTCTTTATTTCAAGATTGGCATACATAGTTACACTATGAAACTCTATCTATTATTTTATTATATTAACATCTAGGTCTACAAACATAGTCAAATAAGTTGACCTTGTTCATTATCTCTTTTTTAGCATATAGGATTTTTCAAACTTGGTTGAACTAGTTGACCCAATTGCTAGAATTTTAAAGAAGCATTTGAGCATCATAGTATAAAATTTTGAAATCTAAAACATCTTCAAGCCCATCAAAGTTCCTTCCTTTCTCTCTCTATCATTTTCAATTCTCCCTTCAATATTGTTTTTCACAAGTTTATAGTCTTTAAAACCTCAATTGTTAGAGAATTAACCTTAATTTGGGTCCTTCCTAAGTTTATAAGATTATCCTAGGTCTTAGTTATGTGTGTATTTATTATATTTGTAAATGTATTTTATTCCTACCTTTATGAGGTGTCACTCATCTCTCTAATATACTTCTTGTATTTAGAGTTACTTGTATTTAACTCTCCCTTCCCCACATGGCACACACCACTCTTCTCTTTATAAGGGATTAGGACATAAGTGGTACATGCTTAGAGGGCTTATAAGGTCATAATGGTGTCTTATGTAACTCCCATTTTTCTCCTTTAGCTCTATAAAAGAGTTCTTCCTCTCCTCTTTTTCTCATTAGAATCTCTATCTCTTTTTCTTCTTCTCTTGTGCTTTTGTTTAAATTTTGTACTTGTGGATATTTTAGTAGCAAGCCTTCTAATAAGATCACATGGTTTTTTCTTTGATATGTTCGGTTTCCCAATCTAAAATCTTTAACTCATTTTTTGTTTGCTCCATGAGAGGTAATATTGTTTCTTGCTTTCATTATTTTTTACACTCTTTTTTGTCATTGTTAAATGTTCTTGGCATAAATCATCTTATGGTATCAGAGCTAAGACCATTTTATTGACATTTTTTTTAGTGTGTTGAATTTTATTGGGGAGATTTTATATTTTTTTTGCAAGGGCTCCACCATTGCTATCTATTTAATCCATTTATATATATTTTGGTATAATTTTGTAACAATTTTTTATAGGTTTCTCATAAAGAGTATCTTCTACATTTTCTCCTTATTAGCCAAACCCTCCACGTAAGTTTTTATTCAGCAAATTCATATGAAAAAAAAAAATTAAGTTTTTTAAATTTTCTTAACATAAAATAAATTTGTTTCCTCCTTTATTTTCATTATGGTCTGGTTCAGGTATCTACCTTTGTCATACCTATCTCATTTATTTAAATTTTTTTTCAAATAATTTTTTTATAAGTAGGAAATATATTTTAAATCTTTGTTATGATTTTTTTTTTATCTTTGATCCTTTTTTTTTCTTATTTGAACCCTTTCACTACTGTAACATCCATCATCTTTGCTTTTTTTCGACCTAAATTTTTTTTGGTCTTTACTTTCTAAGTTTTCACCTCTTTTACTGGGGTCTTTCCTTGTAACACCTTTTGGTTATCACAGGTGTTTGGTGTGATTCTCTCTAATTATATTGTTTTTCATTTTTATAATGTCTCTCTTTACCAACCTTCCATTTGGTTTTTTTAGCATTCATCTTACCTCTCTTTAGCACCTCTAGATGCTACAATCTACAATTTTTCTATGATGTATTTCCTTTTTTAACTTGGTGTTTTTTGCTCTTTAACGTCTTATTTTTTATTCTATTTTTAGTCTTCTTTTGCTCTTTTTTTTGGGACCTTCTATGTATTACCAATCATGAATTTTTTTCTCTTTAATTTCATTCGATTCATATAAAAAAGGACAAACAAAAAAAATCATATTTAAAAAAAAAACTATTAGATCTTTTTGTGTGGATGTAGTTAAATTATTGGCATTAATATTCTATTATGGTGTAACGTCTCAAAATTCAACTTTGGTGTTTATCCATTTATGTTTGAGAATCATTGCTAGGTAGCACTCGAGCTTCTATTTAACTTTAAGAAAACAAAATAAGAAAGTCTATTTAATTTCCATGTGACACACTTTGGTTTTCATTACCAAAAAAAATAAATTTTGATGTTAAACTTAAATAAATTATTTCCATACATTTAAATGATTTAATTTCATTTGTTTTTTGTTTTTGTTTTTTGAAATTGAAAAATATCATTTTTTCAAATTCATAATCAATAGTTTTTTTCAAGAAAAAAATAAAAAGCCGAACTTTGAAACGTGTAAACTCAATATTTGTAAAGAATTTATTTTGTCTTTAACTTTTCATGTAATCTAATTTGATTAAATTTTATAAGGTGAAACAATTTTATTTGTTTGTTTAATTTTACTCCACAGAAGCCAAAAATAATAAAGAAATATTTTCTCTAGAATTCTTATATGAGCTTTTTTTTTTGGAAAACTTATTGTTTTTTATGACTTTCAAAATAAGTTTTCTTTATTAATTCAAAAATAGATATAAATTTTGGTTTGCATTTATTTTTTAAAATTAAATTCAATTTTTTAGTTTAGATTTATATTTACAAGTTATTTGATATATGTTTTGTGAGCACAAGTTTTTTTAGCATTATTAGAAATTTTTTAAAGCTTAGAACTGGTGCAATGGTTTTCAAATTACCTATTTCTTTATATTTTAAGCAATATATGCATGCTATTTCTTCCAAAAATGATGAGATAGTTTCTCTTAAACACCAAATTCAATGTCGCAAATACACTATTATTGTTTTAAAAACCTCCTTTGCTACTCATGCAAAGAAAATACAATTGTCTTTTGATGCACTAAATGATAAATTTGCATCTTTTATTAAAAGTAATGTCTCTAATGATGATAAATATGCTTGTGATTCTAAACACACTAAAACTCATGTGCAAACTCCTTATACCAACCCTAGTTTCAAAATTATGCAACCTATGAGCTATTCAAGTAGAGGTCTTCGTAAGTGTGAATCTAGTATACTCAAACCTATTTTTCCTACTTGTAATGAAAATATTAAAGGTCTTGGTTTTGATGCTTCACATGATTCAAATGCTTCTAATGCACATTTAAAATCGTATTGTCCTCCTCATTGAAGGACTTATAATGCAACTTCTTTTGATTATACTATTTATAATGCTCATGCTTTGTTAAAAATGTTAAACCTTGTGTGCATTATGGAAACCATGGGCATCATATATCTAAATGTTGGAAATTACACCCATGTAAATATTATGGTAAATCCATACATGATACATTAAATTATTGGAAAACAACTAAATATCCTACCTCTAAGGGTATAACTCTTTGGATTCTAAAAATTGATGAATCTTCTAGAAACTTTGGTATGTCTTCCTACGATAATTCTTTTAATGCTTCACACAAAATATATCCTACAAGTGACAGATCTTATTTGTCTCTATTTTGATTATCAATCTTTTATGAATTTCTTATTTTTTATGTCAAAGTATATATGTTTTATTTAGATATTTTGTGACTAACTTCTTTTCATGCAGGTTTATGTACTTTATGATGTAAGTTGTCTTTTCTCAAATTTGATTAGTTGTACATCTAATTTTATTAATTTATATATGTAGATTGTATTTTTTATGGAATATTGGTGACTTAAATTGAATTATTGATGTTAGATTACTTTTTTTGTAGGTTTGTTGATCATTAATCCTTTTGTTTGGTCTTTGTTCCATGGTGGATTTACCACCTTTTTGAAGAATATTTGTTAGAGATTCTTGGTGATCACACTTTCTTCCTTGCAAATTCTGCAAATACCTTCTCTTCTTTATTCTCTCAATATTTTGTAATTATTATTGAAATAAGTTTCTATTAAGGGGGATATCATTGTAATTTCATCTTCCTTTTTATTTTTAAAAGTTATCTCCACTTTTATAACCAAAAATTAAGCTTAATGGGGAGCGTTGGAGAATTAACATTAATTTGGGTCCTTCCTAAGTTTATAGGCTTATCCAAAGTCTTAGTTATGTGTGCATTTATTATATTTGTAAATGTATGTTATTCCTACCTTTATGAGGTGTCACTCACCTCTCTAATACACTTTTTATATTTAGAGTTACTTGCATGTAACTCTCCCTTCCCTACATATCACACACCTTCCTTCTCTTTTTAAGGGATTAAGACATAATTGGCACACACTTGGAGGGCTTGTAAGGTCAAATGGGATCTTATGTAACTCCCATTTTCCTCTTCTAGCTATATAAAAGATCTCTTCCTCTCCTCTTTTCTTCACTAGAATCTCTAGCTCTCTTTCTTCTTCTCTTCTTCTCTTTTTTCAATTTTGTACTTTTAGAGATTTTAGTTACAAGCCTTCTAATAAGATCACATGGGTTTTTCTTAGATACATTCAATTTCTCACTTTAAATTCTTTGTCTCATTTTTTATTTTCTCTATGAGAGGTAATATTGTTTATTGCTTTCATTAATTTATGCACTCTTTTTTGTCATTGTTAAATGTTCTTGGCATAAATCCTAACATCAACCCTATAACTAACTAGGTCGACTTGGTTAAATTAGTTTTGTAGTCTATCTTATGTCTAGAAGACATAGTCAACCTCTTTGACTTTAATCTTAAAGAACTTGCTTCTAAAGAACAACATCAACCCATTCAACTCTGTTATATATTTTTTACATATAATTTCACCTGAACTGACTCTATACTATTCTCAATCAGAGAATTAACATCTATTTTATAGTAATTAGTTCACCTTTCCCTCTTAGTTGTTTGCATGCTCAAAGTAAATCACATAATTTAAATAGGTGGTTTTTAAATTAACATTTTAGTTACACTATTTTACTCTTTTATAGATAGTACCAAATCACTTTATACACAAAAATCATTAAACATTTATCTTCTGAAGGCCTACCTACTTGGATATCATCATCAAGGGAGAAGTTGACTTGGTTTTTTTGTCAAGTATAAACACATGGTTGATGGTATTTATTGACAAATCACTTAACACACTTATCATTATAGGATTGTGAAGTGAGGGGTTAGGACCCAATACCAATCCATTACCATTGCTAATATAAATCTCTTTCAGTCTAAACATCCTAAAACTAACCTAAGATTTATTTCTAGTTCCCTATTTCAACCAACTTTCCCATCCCATTAAAATTACACTTTATTATGACTTAATAATACTTAGTATGACCAACTAGTTAACATTTACTTTTTAGTTGTTACTTTCTCTTTGATCATTATGAGTTGTATTATAAAGCTTTCATTATCCAATGTTGGTGTAAGGTTTATGCTATGTGTTCCAATTGGATTAGTCACATTGATCTAATTATTTATCTACTTTTATTCTTTCTTCAAATTTATCTTGAAAAATATTTATTTGTTTTAAAACATTATCATTCTAGTTGATACAATCTCTTATAGACTAGTTTCCCACCTATAATACATACTCAACCTACATGACTATGTTTCCTTATCTCCCTATTCAGATCTCTAGTCAATAATACATAGTTTACCTGCATGACTATGTATTCTTAGCTCTCAATTATACCCCATGTTCAACAGTATACTATAGACTAAAGTTAATATTTATTTTCTTTAGCTCGTGTCTAATTGGTACTCTTTTAACCCAGTCAATTCTATACCTGTTGGTTAACTCTATTATTTGTCTAGCTAACTCTATCCTTAATTTTCCTTCTTATTTATTAATCTCATATTCCTTCATCAAGCATCATGAAATCCCCTATTATAATCTTCTTGGATAACTTGAATCCATTTAGAAACTATATGGGGTGTTCCTTTCTTATTTTCTTTACCTCCCAAGAGAATCCTCACTCTTAGATTACTTCTTCTCCTCCCTCATCTTTAGATTTTAACATGGTTCAAATCATGCCACAAGATGAGATTGGTGGATCATATCGTTTCCATACCTATAAAGACAATTCTCATCTTCAAGCATCTCACTACAATGTGGGGGAAATTTACAAGAGTCTATCCAATAACCACATAGGTAATTTACCACCTAACAACCCTCTACCTAATACCAAATCAGGGAGTCCTCCTACAAACACCAATCCACCAATTGATACCACTTAAATTCCTGCACAAATAATGCAACAAATGAGCATAATGTAAACATTTAAAACCTCCCAAATGATGCAACTACAACATCATTTGATCAACATGGCTAATTGACCTCATGTTCTTCTCCCTCAAAATAGCCAAAACTTTATTCCTCCACCTATTATATATGCCACAAAAAATGTCATCCCCTAACCTATCATGAATGATAAGAGGCTTCAACACATTAAAAATGATCCTTTATCTCCTTTCATTATTTATATTGATATTGGTAACATAACTTCAACTATTAAATATGATTAGACTAAAGCCCCTACATATTTTCTTAAGGCATTTGGAAATCTTTATAAAGAGTGGATCCAAACTAATATTTTCACCACAACTAAAATTTTAGTTAAAAATTTCACTAGTAATGTATTGGAATGGTACAATCAACTTCCCCAACATTCCATATGGCAACTAGAAGATTTAATTAATCCTTTGGTTAAAGAGTTTTAACATAATGATCTTCCTAAAAAATGTAATAGTTATTTTATCAATTCTAAGTAATTTTCCACTGAATCAAATCATGATTTTATTAAATAATGGAAATATTTGGTCCATAAGGCTAATCATCACATGACTAATGATAATTTTTTAAACTCTTTATAACTAAATTAACTCCTTCAGTTCAATATAAGTTTGGAAATTTTAATCCTCAAATACTCAATGAAGCTCTTGACCAAGCCAAGTGTCAATAAATATTAATGAAATAATTTTAACCTAATACCAAACTCGTTAAAAGATATTTTTAACATTTAACTAATGTGATAACCAACAATCCTCCTCAAACCAAATCAAGAGTTTTCAAAGCTAACAATCCCCCATATTATCACACACCATTAACTCTGAAACAAATGAAATAATTCTTATCACCCTATAAACCATTTACTTATCCCAATAGTCTTCCTAAATGGTATGACCATAATCAATTTTTTTATTTCCACACTGACATCAATCACTCCCATGAAACATGTAGAGGGGTCATAAAATTTTTTGTCTCCTATATGCTTGGTGATTTATTTAATCATAAAGATATGATTCAAATTCACCTTCAATATTACATTAACACTTCTCAAAAATGATAATATCCCAAAGCTTTTTCTTCTAATAACCAAAAATAATTTTCCACATCTAATGCTCAACAAGCCAATATGGATGTTTGTGCAATTGACACTGACTATGATCAATATTACAATAATTCTCAATATGTCAACATAATTAAGGTTAATTTTCGATGTAAACAACCTCACAAAGATCATGTCATCAAACCTAAGAAACCATAATTAGAAGAACCACTCTTCAAAGATACTAAAATTACTCACTTAGCTTGAAAACAAATGAGGAATCATCTCCTACTTTTGAAACCCTAATCACTTTTCATCCTCAAAAATCTAATTTACCATATAATACTCATGTAAATTCTTCTTCAAAAACTCATTGTAATATCTTAGAATAACTAAATTCTATTCCTTGTAATATTCTTTTTATGGAGTTAGTTCACACCACTCCTTATCATCACAAGTTTCTCATGTGACAACTTTAATAAATTGAAGAACCATCTTATTTATAATAAGAAACATCTTTTCATGAGCCTAAACCAAATAAAATGCATACCATTGAATCCATTTATCCTTATTTGAAACCCTCCAAAAAAAAATTTGAAGAAAACATAATCAATGATGAGAGCTGATGATCCACCCCTATTCATTAAAATATCCATTAATACAACCCTCATTCACAAATAATTAGTAGATGAATGATTTGATATCAATTTTAAATATTTGTGGCTCATCTAAAAACTTGGATATAATAAAGATCATCTCAAAAAAACTCACTTGACATGTCATGGATTTGACAAAACTCATCAAAAATCACTTATTTATATTTGGCTCCCTCTTATGATTTGACCTAAGACCATTAATACTAGCTCAAGTTCCTTGATTTACCCTTAAATTAAAACATACTCCTAATATTCCCATGGACACATAGAATTAGGTATTTTTCCTCTTTCATTATCTAATGTATTAATTTTCTTCATAATAGAAAAAGGTATAAATAAAAGGTTGATCCCAACCTTTGGAGTATTCCGCTTCTAAATCCTAAATCTCAATATTTAATTCGCACCATTCTAATGATCAATAGTGATCCCTTACCTAAATTCATCAAAATTAATCCATATTTACATGTTATTCTTGATGATTCTAATGATAATGAGCCTAATGATCTATAAAATACCTACAACACTACCAAGCTACCTCCCTACATCTCAAAGTAGATTCCTCCTTCTTTATTTCCTTGTGATCATACTATACCCCTCATCGATGAGATCACTAATTTCCCCCTCCATCCAATTCTTAGTAAGCCTCTTACATATAATATGACTTCACATGAAATTATTATGGAGTGGTTAAATTATTAAAAGATACTTTAAGCATGTCTCCATGTAAATTCATTGATTTAGGTATCTCCCCTTTTGAAGTTCCTCTTAAATCTCAAGCATGTATAGTTTATCCAACATATGATGATAAATAAATCATGACCTAAGATCTATCAAGATACTTATATATTCAATATTGTAAAAAATCTCTAGCTCAAACATATTCTTTCAATCATGATGTTCATACCATCTCTATAGATTTTGAATTAACACCTGAAGATTATGTACCTCCTACTAATTCTCTATTTGTTAATACTCCTTGGGTGGTAAAACAAATATTACCTTCTAAAAATTTGAAAATTCATACATATTCCATTACTCTTATTGAACCAATCATCCTTTCTAATCTTCCTCTTGTTAATAATACTACCAATTTAACCAATCACATCAAATCAACCTACATCCCCTACTCCTACTCCTGAGATTAAATTAGTTTCCAAGGCCATATATGTATGCCAAATACATTTTTAATATGATCACCATGGTAAAAAAATTATTGATCTCAAATTAGATGTTGATTATTATGGTCTTATTCCCACTTTTCCTAGAGATTAAAACATTATTGAACTACTCCATTCTTGAGAACCTCAACTGCCTTCACAACATCATAAACTTGGGAATTCAATAAAAAATATCTTTGTTTCAATAAATTCATTTGTATCATTGCTAATAAAACAAAAACCATTTCCTCTCTACCTAATTCACCATATCTTTTCCAAGATGCCAATGATATGCTTATCAAGGAAACTACAAGAATTGAGTATGGTACCCATCATGCCCTTGACAAGTCAAAGTATATTGAGAACTTACACCAATTGAGAAAAATAAATTTAGCTTATTATTTGATAAATATCATGAGACTTTAGCTTGGTCCTATGAGGACATGCCCAATATTGATCTCAGTATCATGTTGCATAGTATTATCACCTATCTTGATGTTAAACTTGTGTAGTAAAAGAAATGGAAATTACCACTATGATTTTCTAATTTATGACATAGATAATTAAAATTATTGATTACAAATTTATCAAGCTTGTAAAATATTCAGAATGGGTCTCAAACATTATCCCTATTCAAAATATTTTCACCATGGTCATTCACTTTTTCATTTATTTTTTCAACCTCAATATTACTTGTCCCAAGGACAACTTCCCTTTACCTTCCATATATGCCATAATTTATTCCACTACTAGCTATGAAATGTTCTCTCTTATGGATGGTTTCTCAAGTTATAATCAAATTCATATTTCCCCTAAATATCAATATAAGATAACTTTAACCATGGAATGGGTCACTTATTGTTACATTAAAATTCCCCTTGACCTCAAAAATGTTGGAGCTACCTATTAGCAGGCTATGACCCATATTTTCCATGACCTTATCCATAATATTGTGGAAACCTATGTCCATGACCTCATTGCTAATTCTAAAAGCCAAAAAACTCATCTTTCTAATTTTTTTATCATTAGTATAAGTTTTTATTTTTCCCTATTTTTTAATTAGGGAAATTGTATTTCTTGTGCTTACATAGAGTTTTCCTACATTTGTGGGATAGGCTAGCTTATGTGGACGTGTGTGTCATAGATGTGTCATAGGTGTCATAAGAATGTCATAAGTAACTCCCTTGAGAGGAGTTACTTCTCTATTCTTAGCACCTTGTCACCACCTTTCATGGAGGAGTTACAGTCTATTCTTGGGGTACCTTGTCCACCTTTTGTGGAGGAGTTACTTATGTACTCTCCTATATGTATTCCTCACTTTGTCCATCTCATGTTAATCAGATTTTGGTTTTCTCCATTTTGTCTTGTGAAATTTATCTTCTTGTGTAATTTTCAAATTTATTTAGCTTCTATGTGGTGTGCACTTGCTTCATCTCATGTGATCACATCTCCATTGCACTCGCATTATCCAAATTTTGGAAACAACTCCGATATGGTATCAAAGCAAACCTGATAATTATGTGTCTGGTTATGCTTTTAGTTTATTTTGAAATAAAGAGGAGTGGAGTTCTCTTTATTTTTTTTATTTCTATATCTGATCTAAAATTTAAAAAAAAATCTTTCAATATCATTTCTTGCATCTTGGGATCCTTGGCCTTTGGGTGTCTTGGATGTCTTCACTTCAAGGGTTGGTTCAGCAGTTAGCTTGGCCACCATTATTGAGTATAGGGAGCACAAGGAGGAGTAGCAACTCCACGTAGTAGTCCTTCCAGCCTGAAATAGCATGCCAACTTTTTTTAATGCCCAACATCCTTCTACAGCCATGCCATCAGCTGTATGACATCTAGCTTGCTATGGCACAGATTTTCTGATGGCACATCCTTTTTACAGTTGTGCCTAGCTTCTAGTTAGCAGTCAACTTTGTGCCACACTCCTTCTAGCAATGTGCCTTCAATTCTATTTACCACACCTTCAAGATAGACACACCATCAGGTCGTACGATGTTTAGCATAGGTCTGCATTTATTTTTTTATCTTTTATGTAAGTTAAATTTTGGATTGTGCTTTTTTGGCACCCCTTCCTTGTTTGGCATCCCATGTGGCATCCCTTGGACACTTGGCAATCCTTCATTCTACCTATGCTTTATTTTTTTCAGTCTAAAATTGACCTATAAAACAAAAATTAGTCAATTTGACTGAATATTTAGTTTTTTAGACAATTTGGTAATTTGGGGGTTTTCATTTAAAACTTGTATCTTCAACCTACAAAGATGAAGGGTGAGGCCCGAGTTGGCAGGAGGCCAATTCCCCCTCACACAAACCTCCTTTGGATTCCTTTTTCTATTTTGAATCTAATGAGTGGTTAGAAGGCCACTTTCTCTCTCATAATAGGCATTTTTTTAATGTTTTAGTGTTTTTTTTGCAAAAACACTAGTTTACGAGAAAATTGAACCTTTAATATCTTGCAAATGGTAGCTCAAATTTGGATGCCTTTTTTTGAAAAAGTGTTTTTAATTCAATTCTCCATATCATAGGATTTTTATTTATTAAAAACTCACTATTTTATAAAGTGCCTAGAAGTTGGGTCTCCTAGGATGCATTTTTAGCTGAGTCCGATGTCCTGTTTGCTTTAAGTCTTGCACTGATTGCTCTAAGATGCATTCTCAACTGAGTCTGACGTATTTTGAGTGTGCACTTGCATATTTGGGGGGAGATCAATATTTTGGGGGGGTGTGAATGCTTTTCACAACTTGCAAATATTTGCTTTCATTTTCCTTTTTGCATAATTTCACAACTTGCAATCAACACAACTTCACCTAAATTCAACTAAAAATGGATTATTTTAAACTTAAACCCCTAACACCCTTCAAATATTATGAATGGAAGGTTAAAATGTCAATCATTCTTAGAAGCAAAGGGTTGTATAGGATCACCATGGGTACTGAAGTAGAACCCAACACTGATGCTAAAAAGGTCAAGTGGTACAACTGTAGTGATGAAGCCTATGGATTATTGAGCTTGTCTATGTCTCCAAAAATTATCTTCCATTTAGAATCCTCCAATACTCCCAATGACATATGGGACACCTTAGAAAACTTATTTACGAAGCTTGATGAGATGAGAGGTCATAAGCTTGAAAATAAACTCATAAGTCTAAGTCCTAGCAACTTTGACACCCTAAAGGAATTATTCACTAAGTTTAAGGCCCTTAGATTTTAATTAAAATAATGCAGGATAGAGAAGAAAGATGATCAAATCATACTTTCTATTCTCACAAAGTTAGGTCCAGGATATTCGGTCTTTGTCTCCACTTTCCATGCCACAAAAAGTGCACTTGGCACTACATGGAAAATGCCTTCTTTGGATTCATTCATTGCCAACTTGACTAGGGAGCAAGATAAGATAATTCAAATGGGCACAATGAATTCTACTCAACCCCAAGCTTTGATAGCTAGAAATGGTAAGAATAAGACTTCAATAAAGGAGAAGAAGAAAAAGAATAAGGACCAAGAGAAGAAGAAAGAAAACAACAATCCTACCAAAAACAACATTGAGTCTTCCTCTTCCAATGCTAAACCTAAGAAGGAGAAGGTTAAGTGTGCCTATTGTAAAAATACATGGCATGATGAACACAAATGCATGAAAAAATAAATAGATCACCTAACTCATCTTCTAAAGAAGAACAACATAGGTGTTCCTGAGTCCATCAAGTAGAATTCATCTACCCAAGATTCTACTAAGGCAAAAGACAAGAGTAAGGAGAAAGAAAAGGGCAAGGCCCTTGTAGCTAATACAGCTTCTACAACATCATGGGTCATTGATTTAGGTGCTTCTCACCACATGGGCTCTTCACTAGTTGAGTTTTCATCTTTAGAGCCTTGTAGCATGACTTCAATTAGTTTGGGTGATGACACATCAGTTTCTATTGTAGGGAGAGGGTCAGTTGAAATGGAAGGAGGAACATTCAATAATGTTCTAAGTGTTCCTTCTCTTTCAACCAATCTCCTATCAGTGTACCAAATAACTCACATTGGTCGGGGCATGAGATTTGAGTTTTCACTAGATTCAGTGGCTATCAGGGAGTTGCATAGTGATACTATAGTGGCAGTGGGTAGGGCAGATCACCAAGCCAGGTTATACACCTCACATTTTGCATCAAATTATTTTTAAATAGCATTGTTGACTCATTCAGATGGAGTTAACAAATTGTGGCATGAGTGGTTTGGCCACCTTAACTACTACTACCTTGAGCAACTTTGCAAAAATGACATGGTCATTGGCTTGCCTCATGTCCAATTATCAAAAGGACTTTGTGAGGGGTGTTCCTTTGGGAAGCATCCCGAAGCAAAATTTGACAAAGGCAAAGCTTGGAGGGCTTGACAACCTTTGGAGTTAGTCCACAGTGATGTATCAGGACCCTTTCCTAAACCATCTTTCACAAGGGCCAAGTACATCCTCACTTTCATTGATGATTTCTCTAGGTAAACCTGGACATATTTTCTCAAACAAAAATCTGAAGTGTTTGAAAATTTTCTAGACTTCAAGGCTCTTGTTGAGAAACAGAGTGAGAAATCCATCAAGGTTCTTCAAACTGATAATGGAGGGGAGTATGTTAGCATTAGTTTTGAGTAGTTTTGCACCAGAGAGGGGATTGATTTGTAGCACATAGTCACTTACAGTCCTTCACTAAATTGGGTTGAAAAACACAAAAATAGGTTCTTAAAAGAGATGGGTAGTTGTATGATTCACTCCAAATCCTTAGCACTATAGTACTGGGCTGAAGCCATCAATTGTGCTTGTTACATTCAAAATAGGGTTCTTCACAAAGCTTTGAAAGGGATAACACCCTTTGAAGCTTGGCATAAAAGGAAATTTGATGTTGAGCACCTCAGGGTTTTTGGATCCCCAGCCATGGCTTGCATTCTTAAGAAGAAATGAAAATATATGGAATGTCAGTCCAAGCCTTGCATCTTTGTAGGATATCTAGATGGTATTAAGGGGTATCACCTTCTAGATCCAGTCACTCATGAGTTGTTCATTGAGAGAAGTGTCTACTTTTAGGAGAGTCCTAGAGACTTAACACTTGACACTTCTTCTCCCTCATCGGATCTACTTATTCATGATGATTCCTCATCATATTCAAATCAGCCACAACAGGTTCTTGAGCCAGAGACATCTTCTTCTTTAAGTTCAGACAGTGAGGACAATGATGTAGAGTGATCCACCTCTAGTCAGTCAGAGGATGAGGAGTTAGCACCTGACTAGCCCACTTCTAGGCCACTTTAGGCCAGACAAGCACTTGAGAGTGTTGGCACTTGGGTAGGAGATCCCGTAGATGATAGACATACTAGGAGGGATTTTCAGAGAGATCTACATGACTTCTTTGCTTCAATTTTAGATCCATAAACTTTTTGAGAGGCATCAGGGGTACTTGAGTGGGATAGTGTTATGGAGGAAGAATATTCTTCCTTAATCAAAAATCACACTTGGGATTTGACTTCACTTCCTAAAGGAAGAAAGATGGTTTGATTTAGGTGGATATATCAGACCAAGTTTGTAGCAAATGGGTCAATTGATAAGTACAAGGTGCGATTGGTCACCAAGGGTTTCTCATAGGTGGCAAGCATTGAGTACTCAGAGACATTTACACCCATTACAAAGATGACTTCTATCTAACTCACCTTGGCTATTGCCATAGCACATGGTTGGGATGTGCATCAGATGGATGTGAAGAGTGCCTTTCTTCACGGAGACCTAGAGGAGGAGATCTACATGGAGCAGTCGCCAAGACTTATTTAGGATTTTTCCTTAGTATGCAGACTTAGGAAATATATTTATGGCCTTAAACAAGTCCCTCAGACTTGGTATGCCAAGATGGATTCCTTCCTTCTCACAGTAGGTTTCACTAGGTGCCATTCTAATCCTAATGTATACTTCTTGTAGAAAGATGATTCGCTCTTGATTTTGGTTCTATATGTTGATGTCCTTTTGATCACCAGGAGTTCTTCATTAGCTATTGTAGTGGTGAAGGTATCTCTCCAAGATATATTTGACATGATAGACTTGGATTTGTTGCACTACTTGGCATTAAGATCTCATAGTTAGATTTAGGGATTTCTCTTGCACAACCTAAGTATGTTCTTGACTTATTGGCTCAGTTTCACATGGTTGATTGTAAACTATCTCTGACTCCCTTTCTATCAGGAGTCAAGCTTGAGGCTAATTGTTCTTCACCATTGGTTGATGCCACTTAGTATTGACAACTTGTTGGTAGTCTCATCTACTTGACTCAAACTAGGCCTGAGATATCATATACAGTGGGACTTGTCTCCAGATTCATGCAGGAACCTCATGAGCAACATTGGAAAGTAGATAAGAGGATCTTGCATTACATACAGGGTTCACATAGATATGAGATTAATTAAAAATTTGGCATAGAGGTTGACTTGGTTGGATATATAGATTTAGACTAGGTTAGTGATTCATAGACTCACAAGTCCACTTCTAATTATAGTTTCTCTCTAGGTTTAGGTCCTATTAGTTGGTCTATCAAGAAACAAAATGTTATTGCTATATCATCCATAGAGGTAGAGTACAGGGGAGTTGTTAATGCAGTTAATAAGGCTATTTAGCTTTGGGGGATTCTTTCTGAGTTTGGCATTCCTATTAGGCAACCCACCATCATTTATTGTGACAACTAGAGTACCATTCAAATTTGCAAGAATCCAGTTCAACACTAGTAGACCAAGCACATAGAGATTCACATGCACTTCATTCGGGAGCTTATTCATAGTCAGGTCATTGATTTGATATTTTGCCAGTCTTCAGAGTAGGTTGTAGAAATCTTCACCAAACCTTTCACTGAGAGCAAATTCATTCATTTATGAGCTCTTTTTGGGGTGCGGTCTACATCTATAGTAGCATCATCTTCAGGGGGGCCTTCTAGCCTCTTATTTCTTTTATGTCTCTCTTTTGGGGGGGAGTTTTTTCCTACAGGTTTTCTCCTTTTCTCTATCTTATGAGATTGCATTTGTACATGGGTACCTCATCAGGCCTAGTTGTTGGGACCCATTTTATATTTCCACAATGCCCACCTAAGCTGTGCTTATGGGGGGTATTAGTGTAGGTTTTTATTTTTCCCTATTTTTTAATTAGGGAAATTGTATTTCTTGTGCTTAAATGGAGCTTTCCTACATTTGTGGGATATGATAGCTTATGTGGAGGTGTGTGTTATAGATGTGTCATAGGTTTCATAAGAATGTCATAAGTAACTCCCTTGATAGGAGTTACTTCTCTATTCTTAGCACCTTATCACCACCTTTCATGGAGGAGTTATAGTCTATTCTTGGGGTGCCTTATCCACCTTTTGTGGAGGAGTTACGTACTCTCCTATATTTATTCCTCACTTTGGCCATCTCATGTTAATCAGATTTTGGTTTTCTCTATTTTGTCTTGTGCAATGTATCTTCTTGTGTAATTTTCAAATTGATTTAGCATCTATGTGGTGTGCACTTGCTTCATCTCATGTGATCACGTCTCCATTGTACTCGCATTATCCGGATTCTGGCATGAACTTCGATAGTTATTATATTCAATCACATCATCAAATATAAAGTTAGACCAAATCCATACAAATGCGCCTTTGGAATCACATTTGGAAAATTACTAGGGTTATTAGTCTCTCTTCATGATATTTATGTTGATCTTGCTAAGATAAACTCTATTGTCAACATGCCTATCCTTCATTTCATTCAAGATATTCACACTTACCTTAGAAAACTTGGGTCAATAAGATGAATTATCCTTGAAATTGATTACTACATATATTTTTTTAATTCTCTTTTAAATAAAGGTAAATCCATCAAATGGATGAATCCTTGCCAAAAATAATTTAGAAATATGAAATAATATTTGATTCATCCACCTACCCTTCATCCACTTTCTAATGATCATCCTTTAATCTTATATACTTCTTCCACACCCCATCAGTTGGTGTAATGTTTTCCCAACAAGATGACACTAGAAGATAATATGCCATCTATTATATCATTTAAGTCCTCATTGATTATGAAATACATTATACAAAAGTAGAATGTTATTGTCTTGCCATATATTTTTTAGGTAAAAAATATGACATTATATGATTTATCAAACAACTTACATTATCAATCATTCTAATCCAATTTGTCACTTATTATCCAAATCCTTTATTCCCATAGATAAAATTAGCAAGTGTATGGTCCTCATGGAATTTGATCTCTACATCATTACACAAAAAATTGTCAAAGGATAAATCATTACTGACAAACTAACAATTTCTTCTATACTAGCTACCAACCACCTTCAAGACATTCTTCTCAACAAAACTATCCTCTATATTAAAGTTCTTAGTTAATCCATATCTCTTAAATACTAATTCTATAATTTCACTATTGATCTTGAATCATTTAATCAATAAGAGTCCACTATCCTTCATGATACTACTAAATCTAAAGTAGGCATCGAATAAATTCCTAAATTAGTGTCAATTTACCAAGATACTTGGACCCTTTATTTTGATGGTTCCAAATTCCTCCAAAGAATTGAGGTAGGTTGTATCTTAACTATTCCTCTTGGTAAAATTATCTCTTTGGAGTTTTATCTTGTAGAATATGAAGCATTAATCCTAGGTATGAGAGTGGTCCTTTATTTATACATTACATATATGCATGATTTGGGTGACTCCCAACTCATTTGTTGATATATTAAGTGTTATTATCAATGAACAAGTGAAAATATCATTACTTATCATAAAATATCCACTACCCATACCAAAGAATTTATTTATTTTACCATTGATCCCATTCCTTGAGATCAAAATTATATTATTGATTCCATCACCTCTTCGACATCTCTTTTTCATCTATACCAAGTTATTATTGATTCTTCCTTTCTTATCCAAATAATAAATTACCCATATTCCATTAAACCAAAATATTACCTCATCTACCACATTGAGGCTATTACCATTTGACAAAGCCCATAGTTCAAAGACATCACTCAATTCCTTAAACACCAAACATATCCTCTAAACATTGATTCCTAAAAAAAGACTTGCTTTCAAAAATAAGATTTCAAATATTTCTTTTGATATAACATGATTTATTATCATAATATTTAAGGTACCTTGCTCCACTATGTTATGAAAGAATAGGTTCCTCTTCTTCTTGATCAAGAACATGGGGGAATTTGTATTGTTTATTGTAGCAAACATGTTATAACACATAAATTCTTACACATGGGATAATTGTATCCTACTCTTCAAAAGGATGCCATCAAGTTCACTAAAACGTGTAGTTCATGTCAACTTTGTGATGGTCTAGTCCATTCTCCTCTATCCAAACTCCAAACTATGGATTCTCCCTAGCCATTCTCAATGTGGGGATTATATCTCATAGGCAAACTCCCTAGATCATAAGATTAGCATGTCTCTATCATCATGAATACCAAGTATTTTACCAAATGGGTCAATGTTATGCCTCTCATCAATGTAATCATAACCACCACTAATAAATTCATCCTCTATCAAATCATATATAAATTTTGAATTCTTCATACTATTATTTATGATAATGTTGTTAATTTTAAAAATAAAGATGTCAAACAACTCTATGCTAAATTCAAAATTAATCACAAATTTTTGACACCCTACTATCTACAATGCAATGGCCAAGCTTAGGCCACTAATAAAATGTTTAATAAAATTCTCCAAAATATAATTCATGACACTTGCATGGATTGGCATCTTCATCTATATCCTACTATTTGGGCCTATCACACTAGCATACACACTACCATAGGGGTAATGCCATTTTCACTAGTCTATGGTTCTAAATTCATCCTCCCATTATAAATTAAGATTTTCTCTCTCCATAACTCTATTCATTGTATCATAACTGATGAATAATTAAGTGAATCTTGCCTTCATTCCCTTGATATTCTTGATGAACACCATTTATCTGCTCTATAACACAACCACTAATATAACGCCTTCATCTTCAAACAACACAACAAAAAGGTTAAAGTCCATAATTTTAATATTGGTGATCTTGTCCTTAAATTATAATAAACACATATAAAGAAGGTAAATATTCCAAAAAATGTTGGGTCTCTTATTTATTCAAAGACATAATTATTCTTAGAACCCCTCATATTCAAACTAATGAAGGCCATACTTTCATAGAGCCCACCAATGCACAATTCTTAAATAAGTATTTTTGCATAGATCCTTCCCTTCTTACCATGATTTATATATTATATCCTTATAATACTTTTTTTAGGATATCATCTCACCTTCTACAATAGGCTCTCTTTCCACAAACCTTAGTGCCTTCTTTTTGGTCCCTTGGTTTCTCTTTTCTCATAAGTTGTATTGTAAAACCATAGATAGGACCCAGTCTTCCTCATGATTTCCTTTTATTTTCATTTATTACTTTCTAATGATTTTATCACCCTCTTGGTTTTATATTTTATGAGTTTCATTTTAATGCCATGGATAGGACTATACCTTCCTCATAAAATCACCATCTTTAAAATTTAGTGTTCCTTTATATAATGTGTTTGCAATGGTTACAAGTTTATGATCCATTATTCTCATCTTTAACTTTTGATTCTTTTTGTAGATAAAATTTTCAAAACAATAAGGTTTTATCATGTTTTATTTCACATCTCTCATTCTTATGATAAATAATCACACTTCACTATCATTGTATCCCATTTTCACCTCTATCACATTTTTTGTGATTTGAAGTAATTAAAAATATTTTCACATTTTCATTCCTCTTGATTTCATTTCCTTTTAATCCACATTACATAAACTAATGTTGAATTCAAGATAAAACTTCTATTTCACCTAAATTAATGAGACTCTAGATACCATGCTCTCTAAGTTCTCTTTCTTAGTAACCAAGTCCAAAGTCTTAAAATGATAGTCATCTTTCACACCCATGTTTAGTTTTCTGAATTCTTATGGATGAGGAATAGAAAAAGCCATCAAAAAAGTAAAATTTAAAATCCAAATCATTCTAAACAAAAGGCAATGATACAAAAGGTAACATAAAAAACCAAAAGTTAAAATAACACCAATATATGTGATTAATATCACATCTCCTATCACCAATTAAATCTCAAACTCCACAATTAGCCTCATGATAGAGCTGAGGTCCATTAGGGTGTAGTAGGCTAGTAGATTGGAATAGGATAATTTGAAAAAATTTATGGTTCTATCTAATTTCTCATGAAAGTACCTAATATTCATAATAGACCATTGGATCTGTAATGGGTCCTGAAGAATGTGGAACATGTTGTGGGAAGGTAGGTCTATTTTACTTTTCCTACATATAACCTTCATGGAATGATCTAGCTACTCTATTTCTTGACCTAAGACTTGTGTGGATAGGATAAGTTATTCAGATTCCTTATTATTCAAAGTCCTCTTATTTTGACAAACCTAATTTGAGTGTTTTAACTTTCATAAATAGTTTCTCTACCTTACTTTTAAATTCATTTTCCCCTCCATCCATTTCATTTCCCCCCTTGATAGGTAAGTGTGATTATGAATTTATTTTTCACTTATATATTCCCTCTTCTCCATATATTAAAAACATTTTAGCAATACTTAATTTTAGTTTTATCTCTTTAAAACAAAATAATATACTTGAGTGACTATGGGTTATTTTTTATACCACAAATCTACATTTCTAGATGTACCTTGCTTTATATTGGTCCCTAATTATACACCTCTCTGATATGACCTTGAAAATTTTAAGTAAATTAAAAACAAAAATGAATAACCTATTAAAATTTCATCATAACCAAGGAAGGGTTCAACATCAAGAATGGACTAGACTTGAGAAAATCATTGGGAGGCACCTACAAAGGGTATGGTTATTTCCCTACTACTGCTAGCTCTACCTGAACCAAGGTGAGAGGACCTATGGGGTAGTTTTATCATATGGAGAGAGTCTAAATTTTAAATTCCATGGGAGTTATTAATGCAAAGACACACAAATTTGACCAGAACATAACCAAGCATTCTCAATCCCCCCTGGGAAGGGTTGTCACACAAAATGAACAAATGTCTTGAACTAAAAACAAGATACTAAAGATAGATAAATATGTGAATGCAACCTTCACTTTGATAATAACTTTAGACATCAATGAATAATTGGGAGATTATAGTACTACGTTTTAAAGAACATAGAGAAAGTGCATTTAAAATATGGAAACCTTCATGCATTTACGAGGCAAATAATATTTATGATATACAAAATATGTACTATTTATATGGTAGGATAGGATAAAACTAAGTTAATTTGAAATATGGATAAGGGTGTGGATAGCTTAGCAAATGAGTATGGAGACATTCACATAACAACTATGTTACCTTCATTTAAAAAATGTTTTTCAGTTTAAAATAGATAAGATGAAATCATGCAAAAATGACCCTCAAAAATTTACCTGTAACACTGTAAATAACCATTAGGGAATTCCTACTAGTTTAATTCATAAACCTAAGGCTACCCCTAAGAAGTATATCAATTCCCTGTTCTCTCATATCAAAATGGAAAGGATTTTATACTCTAGATTCAAACCCTAAATGAATACCATAAAGAAGCACACATCAGATAATCAATCCACTAAGCATGTAAAATAGATCATTGTATTTCAACAATAGGAAGAAATAATGAATCATGAAAATATTCCATATATTAGTTACATCAAATCTGAATACAATGTGTCTTAAAAAATTTATATAAAAACACCATGTAAAACATTTACATAACAAGTAAGACATTTTGAATGCTCTCAAAGTTTGACAATGATTTTACAAGAGGATTTAGTTTGGCATCAAGAAATTACATAGGTATAAATCTCCTAAGCTATAGGTTTTTACTCAAAAATTAACTAACCTTTGTAAAGGGACAAACCCCCTTTAATTATACAATTTTAGTTAAACTCAACACACTCCTAAAGATGCTCTAGCTGGAAAATTATTTCTCGGGCCTGGAGCCTATTGTAACAAACTTGATTCCTCAGACTTGTGCACATGCTTCCATGATGATAACAAACATGAAACTCCATCATGGGAGAACATTTTTAGTTAGACACATGGGGAATAACCCTCCAAAGGAAAAAACAACCTTTGTCTCTTTGTGCAATAGATAAAATACATCCCTTTCTTACACACATGATTATTCAGACTAATTTTGAAAGGAATGTACCATTATTGGGTGGAGTACAAAAATTTTATTAAGAAACAATAATAAAGAATAAGTTAGAGAGAGAGAGAAGAAGAGAAAAGAATATATTTAGCTATGAAGAAACCAAAATGATTGGTTATGTTTTAGAATCAATATTGATAACTAAATCCTTCACCAACTTGTTCTTGTAATTGGTATACCTATCAATCATGGAGGTGATATCCTTTTGATCTAGTCCATCTTGGCATTTGAATTTGAAATTAGATTCCTCCAACCAAGTGGTGATATTTTTTATTGTGGCCTATTTTTTCCCAATGAGTATTTTGAGTAGGTCACAATCCTTCTCAAGTGTTACTAACTATCTTATTTTGTGGGCACAAAATTCTCCTTGAGGTACATCAATGAGGTTTTTTAGAGTACTCTATATTACCCCTTTTATCAAATCACCTGCCCCATCAAGGTTCACCATTTTTCTAAGGGTGTCATTTATTTCCTTGGTAGTGGTCTTAAGAGACTTCTCTTCTCCTTTTAAATCAAAGATGCCCTCCTTGAAAATTGTTAGCTGATATTTTATTACCAATTTATATTCTATGGTTTCTTGTGATCATCTAAAGAGACAATTTTATCTATTGCTAAAACATCACTACCCATATTACACATTTCATCTACCTTAAGTTGGATCTTTTGCCATCTTTTTATGTCTACGTCATAAAGAGACATTTGGGTTTCACAATATTTCCCCTTATATATTATGTCATCCAAACATTCTAATATTGAATGGATGATCTCTATAGCCTAAGTACTTAGATCTTCTTGCCATTCTTCTATATCCCACCCTCTAGATTTTAGCTCCACCTCAGCCAAAATATAGTGACCTCATGGGGAAAAGAAGGTCTAGAGTCTTAATTGTATTCAGAGTCACTAATTTTGGATTAATCAAGAACTTCTACAAGTATTGGATCATATCATGATTTTTTACTTTCAACTCTTCCATGGTGGCTTTATATTTGTCAATCTTTTGTGTAACCATGTTATATAGAACCTATGAACTATGATTCAACTCCTTTCATGATGGCTCCCCAAGATTATAACTATAATTGGAGTAACTCTCTAGGGGAGAATTTTTCTTCAATAAATTTGGAGGGGGAATAGCTACCTCAACATTTCTTTCCCCCCTATATGTGTAAGTGGTTTTGGAGTAAGTTTTAGCCTTCTTAGGGTGCTTAGAGTTATGATTTTAAATGATCTATATTACATCAATGCCCCCTATATTTCTCATGTCATCTTCCTTTTTTTCACTTGCTATATGACCCAAAGAAGGGGTTTAGTTTTTAAACCTATTGAGGTTGCAAACATTGTGGAAATCCTTGACTCAATGCAGGGTGGTGCCAATGAAAAGGTAGCTATGTGGAGTGACACAGGCTTGGTTTATGGGCTCAACATGAATTATTTAATGTAATCATCATTTTTATGCTATTTTCTATCCCCTTATATTCCATGTATTCCTTTAATATTGGCTTTACCTAATTCAAAACATGAAAATCTTACCATAGCTAGTGGGACTCCATGAGCAATTTCTCAATGGAGCTCCCATATGCTATGGTCTAGCTAGAAGTCTTGGCAACCACCTTGAATTGTTTATTTATTTGAACCCCAAGGTTATAAAAGGCTATGATGAAATCCTTGATACATTCAAGCAATCTTCACTGATCATAACCTTGGGGCCTTTATTATAGACTGGGTCATGAACTTTTATGAGAGGAAGGATATCTCAGGTTAATTCAATGGGAGTAGAACTTTGTGAGATATCATCCTTAACATATTTATTTGCTGGATCCAACTCTTTATTTTCCTATAAAAGGGTAGGGGTACCCTTTTTTAGGATTACTTCCCCATCTCCCTCTATCGCTACACTATCAGTGGGGGTTTGATCACCACATTTTCGCTCTTTCTCAACTCCTCCATCAGGTCCTTCACTATCCTCACCTTCATGAACCCTATCTTGACTAGGTGACTAAGAGATGAAATTTTCAACAAATGTCTCTGTATCTAAGGAGTTTGCCTTTTTCTCAAGAGGGACTTAGGCCTATGTGGTTGCTTCTGCTCCAACCTATACAACTTCATCAAATGACAAAGGGTCATCTAAGGCTAAGGTTCCCTCCTCATCACCTTGGATTTCTATCACCAAGAAATCTTCTTCTATGGAATGGTCCCATGTCGAGTACTTTAGTAAGCTTTGTGGCCTCTCCCTGTGAGTCCTTTGCCTAGTATTTACTTGGGAAGGGGTGAAGGCATGATGTTTCTTCATTACTTTAGTTATTAGTCTACCTTAAACTAAATATTCCTCCTTACTCATGTCCCTCACTCACTAGGCGTATGAGGCTTGGTTGTTTCTTCTCTTCATAGGAATTTCCTTGGAGCATGGGTCTTTTAATGAAACCTCCATTTTCTTCATAGGTGATTTACTTGGGGGTTGTAGACTCTTTTTGACTCTTTTCAGCCTTGGTTACTCCTCTTGGTCCTCCCCTCATATTTTTATTACATATGTCACTAGGGGAGGATGGACTACTGCTTGTTGTGTGGGTAGAGCATACAAGACCATAGCCAGGGTAATTGTAGGAATAACCAATAGAATGGTTAGAATTTATAGGGATCCCTTTCCTAAAATGGAAATGGGGGTAGTACTAGTAATCATGACCTACCCTATATGAATCTTATCCTAGTTCTCTAACAGGCTTGTTATTTTTTTAAAGGATAACCCAACCTTAGATTGTGCCTTTTTTATCTTCTCTAAGTCTATCAGTTGGGTGAACTTGGTATCCCCAAGCTTTCATTTGCCCTTACTAGTTGTGGTTAGAGATAGAACCATAGAGTCACCACTATATCCTAAGATAAATGCCTTCAAATCCTTAACCTACTTAAATTATTTAAGGTTAGGAGTGTCATATGTGCTGAGGTTGACCCCATGCTCCTTAAGCCATCTTAAGGCTCTTTTCATAATTTTCATTAATCTCCATGGGATGGAATCATTTTCTTGAGTAATAAAATATGGATAAGAAATGGGATAGGTTTCAATATTATTGGTGTTTTAAAATGAATATAATGTTAAACTTATCATCCACCATGTATTTGGGGATGGGAACAATGTTGTAGGTTATGACTTCCTGCATAGTCAACCTCATAAAATCCAATTTTTAGACATCTTCCCCTATGGTGTAGTCAGACCAAATGTCCTCATAGTGAGACTTATTCAATAATACATTAGTGGCCATGTTTATCAACCACCTGATGTCAAAATTGGGTCAAGGTGGCATTTTATCAAGTGCATATGAACTCTCTCCTATTCTAACCCCTTTGCCCTAGCCATAGAAGGACATGACTAAAACTATATCACCTTAATAATTTTAAAAGGATTGTTTATCCTTTTTTTGTAATCATTTCATGTGGTGGAACCATTTATTATCTTGGCTTCATCACTACCAACTTGTCATCTAAATACTTGGGCAATTTGAGTGGGCATCCAGAATAGACACTTACCCTGATGTATGTGAATGTTTTCAATTGTATATAATTGGTGTCATATTTCTCAATTACTTGCTTGGAAATTGTATATATTCTATTCAAGATTCTTAATAGGAAGAATACACTCACCATTTCATTGAAAAAATAGTTATAAACTTTACAAAAATTATTCTTGAATACTTCCAAGGTAACCTATAGATATACCTCATATATTTTCATTCCTGAAAGATTTCAAGTGAGCCCTTGGAAAGTCCTATTGTGCACAAGGTTGTACATAAAATAAGAAGACATATAGAAGGTACTTGTAAATGCTTCTTTAGAAATAATTTTAGCTTGGAGTTGCATCATTTTTACATGTAAGGTGTCACTGAGTATGGGGGCCTATTCCATATTTTTCTTTCCCTCCAACATGTAGATCATAATTAAAAACATTTATAGCTTGAACTTTTTGGTGATAAGCATCCCATAAATCCTAATAGCCATGGAAATGATGCATTGGGGAAACTCATTAAAATCTATTATCTTTAGGCTCTTAAACATTTGGGAGACCTTTTGTCTCTTCTTGGACAACTAGCAAGTATTGACAATATCCCTGATATATTTGTCCTTTTTTACATATTTTTGGCATTCCTCCAAGGAGAGTGAAATGCCTTTTGGCTGGGGAGGAATTTTTAACATGGAACTAAAGGCCAAATGGGTGAAGGAGCATACACTATAATGACCACCATAAACAAAAATCCTTGTGTCTAGTTTATATGTTTGAGCACACACAATAATGAGTTCTAAGTATGGGGTAGCTAAAGGGAATGTTGTTACAGGTGTGATGTAACTAGTGTCAACATTGGCAATTACTTGGCAGGTTAGGTTGTTACAAAACATTCAATAGAGCCCCAAAATCTAACCCCATAATATTACTATCCTTAATTGAATCCAAAATTGAAATAATATTGCCTTTTATTATGATAGAATATTCTACCACTTTTCCAATTCTTAAATGAAACATTTCTATACCAGACAAACTCTTCACTCAAATAAACCTTAGCTACCTCTTAACAATTTTCAAATAACACAACACAAAGACCAAATGGGAAACCTAATATTTAATCTAGATGGATATGTACACTAGAATTTAAAATTCTATGAACAATTTGTTGCAATCATGTTCTTGTACTGCACCTAGCTCGGGCACATATAATTCAAAAGCATAGATGCAAGCACTAGATGTAAAGGGAAATTTTAGAATGAAGATAAATGCCTAAGTTATAGTCCCTTACATCTCAATATTATGGATAGCATTAATTCACCAAATCCTAATGGCTAATCACCACCTACTTCTAATTAATTGCTCAAGCCTTATTTGAAAAAGAGAGGGAAAACACAAATGCTCCCCTATTGTACCAAATAGTCCTCCTTATAGGGAGTGGAGTAAAATTAGTGGGACATGAAATTATGACATCTTTTTAGGCATTAAAGGATGTTTTCACCTTTTCACTTGTTATTTTTTGGAGGTGCATAAGTGCAATAAGCTTTGAATCCTCTCTAGGATCAAGAATAAGATATGTTATAATTTTATCTCACAAGTTTCGGCATTCAAGCCTTCAAGTTCTTTTTTTAAATTATTTCCACCAAAAATTAAGTGGTTTGATCTTCAAAAATGTTTGAAACTAAATTTTTTTTGAGGGGCTACCATGTGGCATCACCTTTTCTTACAAGTTCAGATATTCGGGCCTTGGGGACTTTAAACACCTTTCCCCAAAAATAATAAGAGGGGAAACTTTCAAAATAAGCTCAAAACATATAAATCCATAAGAATCTACTACATGTCCAATTTAGATGTGATTTTTTATTTCTCAACCACTTTTACCATTTTGCAATAGTTCTCCTTACTTGAGGAAAAGTGCAAGATTTCCCTGACCCCTGACAACACTTATAAAAAGTCTCTGGAGATAAATCCATGCCTCTTATTCAATTCATCAAGATATTTCACACCTTAATCATTAAAATACATCAAGTGTAAATTAGTAATTTCATTTAAAGTCCCAAAAACCTCTCTCTTGAGCATAAAGCATCCATTCCAAGTATAGAGAAAAGTTTGGTCATACCCTTACCATCTCACCATGAATTCTCTTGCCATAGGAATTTCAATCAATATTTCATGATTCCTTTAGAGATATCAAGAGTAAATTCCATCTTTAGAAAGTACCCCTCAAGAATTTAGCATGGAGTGAGAGAACACTTACCATTTGGTGAAATTAAATACATGTATATAACTAATCATGAATATGTATTCTAATCTTTTGATGGGCTAAGGTAAGAGATTAAAACATTGACACTTATCTAATTTAGACATGGGATTTTTAATAATAGGGGTACAATTTCTCTAGTGAAAATTTGGGCACCAACATAGGCTCTTGCTCAGGGATGGGTTACCACAGTGGGTACATAGATAACATCAGACCAATCACCTATCCAATGGGCCTTAAAGTTTAAGGATCTCAACACATAGTTACACCAGGGCAGCCCAAAATGACCAAAAAAGAAAAAAAAAAAAAAAAAAGGAAGGCAAAAACTATACAAACACAGACAACTACCAGACCGCAAAAATGAGAAAGGAAAACACATTATGTACATATTTACAAAGGTAACATGGACTCAATCCAAAAAATGATTGAGGTATCTACCATAAAATAGAAATTCTAAAATTTCTCCATCAATATATATATATAATATAAAATGTATGGTTCCCTATTTGATAATCAATAGTGTAAGGGCCCATCCATAGGGAATAAAGCTTACCATACTTTCTTTTGTCCTAATGCCTATTATCCTATAATATAACTAGATCACCAGCCTAAAAGGTTCTTGGGGTGAATTTCTTATCAAATATATTTTTGAGGTGATTTTTAAACTCTACATGCCTTTCATGAGATTATCATCAAGATTCATCAAGCTTAATGATTTGATCAATTCTATCTTCATATTGGTTCACTTCCCCCTCATTCTTAGCTATTTTTTGCATGTATTGGTAGGTGGGTAACTATATATTCAAGGGTAAGATAGCTTGAGTTCCATAAGGAAGCTTCTTCCTAGTAGATCTCTTCAAAGTCAGCCTATCTATCTAGATAACAAACTTTAACTGCTCACCCCATTTTCTTTTGTTAGCATCTAGGGTCCCTTTGATGATTTTTTAAAAATTCTTATTACTGGACTTGGCCTACCCATTTCCTTACAAATTATGATTGAAGGCATATTCTAGATCAATCCCATATTCTTCACATAATATACTTAATTATTTGGCTCTAAATCACATAGAATTATCACATACGACCTTGATTGGCACTCCAAATTGACAAATTACATTATCCAATAGGAAATCAATGACCACTTAGTGAGTCAATCTTTTAGTGGGGATTGCTTCAACCCATTTTTTGAAGTAGTTTTTAGCCACTAAAATCCATTTGTGACTAGCACTTGAGGCATCTGATATTTCACCTACAAAATCCATTCCCCATTGCTTGAAAGGTCCCTTAATAGAGACTAACTATATGGGAAGTGATCTGAATGCCTTCATTCTTCTAAAAAATTGTTGACATTCCTCACATTTTCTTACCATGGCATTAACATCCTAGAATATGGTGGGCCACCAATACCTAGCCCTCAGAATCTTGTGTGTAGTGACTTTAGGAGAAAAGTGACCACCACACACACTTTTATGGAACTCTGTAATCAATGAAGAAATCTCATTGTCTACCAAACATCTCAAGAGGACACCATTTGGGTTTCTCCATGCTAGATCATCTTGTAATAGAAGATATTTTTGAGACACTAAATTTAGTGTCCTTCTTAGATTTTTGTCTAAATGGGAGGGTAAATTTAGATTCTTTAGGTAATAGACTATATCTTTATACCGTAGAGATTGGCTATATTTAGACTCAAGGTTTTCAACCACTCTTTCTACATTATTTACCTTCACAACATATAAATTTTATTTAATCATCTGCTTATCCAAACCCATACCCCTAACCAAATTAGTAGTTTACACCTCCAAGTCATATTTTTGAAGCTTGTTGAGCCACCAACATATTTTATCAATAGCTTCATTTTTAGTCAATATGTCCTTCACCATAGTATAAGGAACATAGGCTATAATCCTTAAACTCAAAATGTAAGGTCTGAACTGCTTGACAACCTTCAAAAGGGAAAAGGCTTGTTTTTCCATTATGGTATATCTCAACTTAGATCTTTATAGTACCTTTCTAAAAAATGCAATTAGTTACTCATGGCCTTTATCATTCTTTTACAATAGCACTAAAATAATAGTATGCATGGAGGCAAATGAAAATATTTGGAAATATTTCCTATAATCTAGACTAGTAAACACTAGGGTAGTTTTCAAGGCTGCCTTGATATCTTGAAAAGACTAGGTAGCCTTCTCCTCCCACTTTATAATTTGATCATTTTTAGCATAGAAATGATAGGCAGAGTAATCTCTGCAAAGTTAGAAAAAAATATTCTAACAAAATTAATCTAGACAAAGAAATATTGAATACCTTTCTTGGTCTATGGGATGGGTACTTTGTCGATAGCCTCCACCCTCTCAAGATATATCATAACACCTTGTTGAGACATAATATGTCCCAAAAACTTCACCTTTTATAACCCAAAGTGGTATTTTTTAGGATTGAGGGAAATCCTAAAATCTCTACACCTATCTAGTATTTGTTCGAAATGTGCCAAGTGGTCACTTCTTCTTTTTGAGTACATTGTAACATCATATTAGTACATAATAATGAATTGGTTGATTAATCTATGAAGGCTACATCTATAGCTCTCTATAAAGTGGCACATATATTCATCAAACCAAATAACATTTGAATATACATATAAGTACCCCATGGGGTAGTGAAAGTGGTCTTGGACCTTTTAAAATCCTTTGCTACCACCTGTCATAACTAAAAAATCCATCCAAAGTAGATAGCAACTCAAATCTAGTGACATCTTGGAGCATGTTATCCATTTTAGGAAATGGATAATTATCCTTTAGAGAAGCCTTGTTTAGATTTTTGAAATCAACACAAAGCCAAATGTCTCTATTCTTGTTTTATAGGGACCAATTTTGATACCCAAGATGAATATATGATGGTTTGAATGATCCCACCATCTCTTAACTTCTTTAACTCCTCCTACATCTTAGTGGCCAAGATGGGGTTGATGATTCATTGCTTCTAGAAAAATGGTTTTGCATCAGGGTGAAGAGGAATAACATGTTGGAACAAATCCTCCTGATAAGCTTTCAACTCTGAATATGACTATGCTAGGCAATATTGGTACTTCTTTAATAACACAATAAATTGTTCTTTTTATTTTTCACTTAAATGAGTGCCTCACCAAATTTTCTTTAGCTTTTTTATTATCCCAATATTAATCTCAATTACATCCTTTGATATGGAGATGTTCCTAGATTTTACTCTATTTACTCCATCAAGGGTTCCTTCTAAGTTAACCAATCCTCTTGAGATAATATTAGTCTTCAACAAGATTATTTCTTTTCCATACAAGGTTTAGTTTCTATTATAGACTTGTACCATAGAGTCCCACTATGTGATATTTCTTTCAAATTCAATTATATAACACATAAACCTCTTTATTTGTTTGTCATTGTCAAAGACTTGCCAATGATTGATATTATCTAAGATAGAGAGACTTACAAATATCTCAACCTCATATTCACAAGGAAAACCCTCATGTTCATCTCTAAATTTTGTAGCTCTCTTTTCTAGCATATCTACCAAGTGATTAAGCTCTTAGGCATGGTACTAAATATTGAAAGCTTTGAACCATTCTAAGTATTCCCATACACTATTCTGGTACTACTTCAACCTCTTATGATTTATGGTGTAAACACTTTGGACTTGTTTCACCACTAGTTCTGAATCACCCTTGACTAGTAACTTCTTGAATCCACATTCTCTAGTGATCTAGATACCAATCAGGAGTGCTTCTTATTCTACAATATTTTTAATGCACTCAAAATATAATTGAAAAGAGTACTTATAAACTTGACCATCAGGGTTATAAAAAACAACCCCAGCCCCATTTCTAACACTTGAACATGCTCTATCAAAATGCATGATCTAAATGGATTCTTCATCAGTGATACCAAAGTCAGGAGGCATTTTTATGTATTCAACATCTCTAACAAAATTACCAATGTTTGTATCTAGGTATAACACTTCATTCAATTGATACTTGGGATCCTCTAAACTATGGAGAATATATATCTCATGGTTCAAACAAACCACTTTCCCATCTAGTGGGATAGTTTCATAAGACAAATCCATCTAAACACTACCTCCAATACTAACTACCCATTTTCTAGATAGAAACATACCCCATTTTGGTGGACAATCCATAACAACAACATCCATGCTCAAATTTTTTTGGGGTAATATGCAAGTTGCACCAGCAATCCTTTGACTATGCCAAAAACAAGTACTTTTATAGAATCCATAGCAAGGAATCATCCATACATTGTAGTTATCCTTATACAAATTTCATTCAAGATTGTCAGTGGCATGATATTATAAAATGCATTGAAGTCAAACATGAAATTGTGGACAACTAGTCCATTAATTAGCAAGGTGATGTAGAATGGATCAACATCCATTTGAATTTCTACCAATTTTTTTCCCAAGTATACCTCCAAGTGGTGCTTAATAGGCCTTGACGTGCTCTCTCCTCCTATAGAGAGAGCGAGAGGAATCTTGGATTCAACAATCGCATTGGTAGTGACCTTCTTAGTGAATCCCAAATATTTAAAAACTCTCTTCCTATGCTCAGGGATTATAATAAATTGAAAAAATGGTATGGTTAACTTCAACTGACTCAATACTCAAGCTACATCATAAATATTATACTTGGGCAATGCAGAATCAGTAGGTAGGCTTGTAACTTTCTCATTTAGGATATATCTTTCAAGAGTCATGGGAACAGAAGTAGGGGGACCATCACTCTTAACTTCACTTTTCAAGGGAGGCTTCTTAGGTTCATCCTTCCTTGGGATACTAGACAATAAAAGAGTTTGAATTTTAGACTGGGTATTTTTTGGTTTGGTACTATAAGGTACAGAGCTAGGCCTAGTGGAAATTTAGGTCCCTTTACTCCTCATGGTCCCCTTTTCTTTAGTCTCTACTCTAGGGGGAGTAGAATCCTTTTCTTTTGGAGGAGCACCTTGGTCCTTACTCCTTAAATTATATTCCTTCTTTTATTGGGAAATTAAAACATTGATCATAAATTACTAATCCTTAGTTGATGGAGGGGAGTCTCCATACTTCACTTTTATCATTGACCTTAAGAACTCAAAATCATGAGATGGTAACTCATACTAATGCATCATGTTTATTTCATAAATAAATATGGAAGAGGTAACCTTACCTTTTCATATGTTGTCCAAAATTCATGAGTAGTTTTTGCACTCATCAACTCTATTGATGGAGAAATTACCACTATGACCAGTCCATCAACTTAGAATGTAAAACATTCATATTTTGGGATATTGTTAGAACTAGATACATTTGAGACATTCATGGCATCTTCCTCCAAAGTGTATCTTTCCATATCTTGGAAATTGACCATGTAAATGTCATCTTCATCAGGCATAGCTTCTAAGTCATCTACATCTTGACCACCAGCATCAATTATGTCACAAGAAGGATGAGGAAGAAAGCACTTGCCACACCAATTGATGTTACTATCAACTATGTTGATTTTTATAGCTAAAGGATCTATTAATTCCCTTCCACCTCCCCTATTTTGATTTATTTCATGCCTATCATCCATTACAAACCCTTTTCACATATCATTATTTTTGGCTAGGAACTATGGCCTACCTTGACCCTGATCTTGGGGATGATTCCTTTCATCTCTCTTAATGTCCCTTTTGTCATCATGGTTACTAAGTCCCTGATATAGTCCATTTTTGGCTCTAGCCAATTTTTAAGAAATTTATTTTACTGTAGTGGCCAAAGTTTTTACCATCTCCTCTAAGTCTTCACTCTTGTGAGATGACTGAAGCTTATCAAGATTCACCAAATTGACATCAACCCTTTTGTTCAAAGGCTTACCCATGACTTTTATATTATTTTCTATTTGTATAGCTAGATTGAAATCCATCCTTAAATTTATGGGAGCCTTGTCTCAGAGATAATAGGCTACCTTTTTATCAAATGCATCACAATACTTAATCAAAGAAGAAAAACCACTAGGCCTAATATCCTCTATAAGTCTCCTTAATACATTACTAAATTTGGAATTGAAGTCCTTCACACACTCATTTGGATTCTTCTTTAGGTTCTCAAACTCAACAAATAGGAATCTAGGATCTATGTTATCACCATATTGTATCTTAAAACCATCAATCATAGCTTTCCATGTGTTTATGGATCCATTGGGGATGGATTTGAACCATTCTTGAGCCTCATCCTCAAGTGTGTTCATAAAGAGTTTAATACATACATCTTCAAGATCTATCTCATAATCCTCAAGGATATTTAAGAAGGATTTCAAATTTTGTTCCCCACATACTATATTATTTCCTTGGAACTTAGGTAGTATATTTATAACCTTTATAAGGACCTCATTGGGGAAACCAGGTATACCATTAAAGTTAATAGGTCAAAACAATGGGATTAGAAAAGGTTTGTATCTATTAGCCAAACCTTGATCATCTTCTCCATCATTATCATTATTCACATTGAACATTATTCTCCTCAATTCATGGTCCCCCATCTATGAATCTAAAGATGAATATGAACTAGGGGATGGTTGGGGATAAACACTATGTGAAGGACTTAAGGGAGGGGAAATAGAGTTAATCTTTAATGGCATGGTGGGAGAAAAAAACTTCTTTGCAAAGAAGGAGCTTGACTCATGGGGAATTTAGATTTATCAAAGGCATTATGGTATCCTTACACCAAAGAGATATTAGAGAAAAAGGGGGAATTATAATGGGGATCAAACGTAATAGGTCTTACTTGATTTCTTGAGAGTTGGCCCATAACAAGCTTCTACACTTATCTTCTTCTAGAAGGGATTTTTAATTTTGAGATAATTTCTTTTGATGGATTCTTCTGAAAGAAAGATATATTACCCTCTAGCTTTGTAGATCTAAAAATAATTCTTAAAATTAGTGGAGGGAACATATAGTAGGCACTCATATTTAAACCTTGATACAATGGAGTTGCCACTAGAAGCAGGACTTCTAGACTAGAAAATAAAGCTACATAGAAATTTGATGAAATATCACCTCTAAATATTAAAAACCACTAATGAGCTTAGAATATGGCTCATTATTGACATGTTATTTCCCTCAATTCATCTCTCTAAGGATATCACCTTTGTAAATCATAGATTGTTAGATACCTATTACATGGAAAGTAGATATTTGTCTTGTTTATATTGAACCAAAGACTAAACCTTTACTTTATCATGAATGTCTAATACATTGCATGTTTTAGTGATTTTTGTTGTGAAGAATGCTAAAGAAGAAGACACAGGTGATGTATAGTGAAATTTCAATTTTGATCTCCATCTAGAATAACTATGAACTCACATAGAATGTTTCTACATACTCTGTAGGCTTGTTTCTAAAGACTCTGTAGGCTTGTCTCTATGGACTCCATAGGATTATTTATAAGGACTCTGTAGGCTCATTCCTACCAACTCTGAAAGGTCAATTTTGTGGATTTTGTGAAGATAAAGCTACAAATGGGGAATCTAGTGGTTAGATAAGATGAGAGAGAATCATTCCAGCTAGAGTTAAATGTGGAAAATACCTGCCTGTTGTTTTGTAAGATTTGAATTTGATAAAGTTGTATATATTTGGATCTTAAGACTATTATATGATAGTATATATATTTCATCATAATAATTAGATCTCTTATAAATATAATCTCCTATCTTTGGATGAGTGGATCGGCCAAGGAATCCTATTTCTTTGTATCTTATTTTGAGTTGATTGTATTAGTATAAAAGGTAAGACTTTTGTCATTGAAAAATAATATATAATAGATGAAAGATACATATAGGCATATTACAGGTTGTAGATAGATTATAATCATTTTAGTTTTATTAATTATCACTTCAGTTTCTAACATTGATTAATCTATGTTCTTGAGTCCAAGAGGAGCAAGGGCCCACTCTCCTTGGAACTAAGAACTATGTACAGTATTTATATTATGTTATATTAACTCTCTATTATAACTAATCAATTTGCATTCATTCATAAAACATCAAAACAAATTCATAGTTCAAAATTCATTTCCTTATTCCAAAGTCATTTCCTTTCTAAGCAAAGTGTGCTTTCTTTTATAACAAACGTGTGAAGCAAATTTCCTTTTTAAGTTAGGAGTGTGATTTTAATTTCCACATAAACATAAATAGGAGTGTGATTTTACTTTCAAGAAAAAGAGTGGATTTACTTGATTAAATATTTACTTCTTTTCCTTTTTAGTAAAAGAGTGAATCAAGTAGTTTAGGATACATTTCTTTTATTAGTCAAAGTTAGAATAAGACTGTTAAACACCCCTACAAGTAGAATTTTAGATATACCATCCTACACCTTACTGTAGATAGCTTTGGACACCAGCCCTAGTTGATAAGACATCAATTGAACATTGATTAAATGAAGAGTTAAATGGAACTCATCATTTTTGGCATCATTATCAGGGAGACAAGATATTAGTAAGGTAATAATTATTGGTCTAGAGTGAAATATAGAAAAAATTGTAAAAAACAAAATTCAATAAATTGATGTACCATATTAGATACTCTAAAGGATGATTCATCCCAAAATTCCCACCAAGAACATAACTTGACACTCCTTCAAAATCTATGAGTAGTGAACCAGAAGTTACAAGTGAAACCTATCTACATGAATCTTCAAAAACTTGGATAGAAACCAGGCCATTACCACAAGTAAGCCCCATAGGAAAAATTCCTTGGGATCAATCTCTTGTAGGAAGACATTATTTAGAAATTACCAATGACTTAGAAGAAGAATTTCAAAAATCCATAGCTGAAGAAAATTTTGAGAACTTTGAACAACCCATAACTGATACCATAAATATTCAATGGGAAGATCATCACAGCTTTGAAACATCATCAGAAGAAGAAAATATGGCTCTCCAAAAAAATCCATGAAATCAACAACTTGCACAACCAGGAAGGACTTTTTCCTTTCCTATTGTTGTAGATCCTAATGATCAAACCCCCATGAAAAACATTTCACCAGCTAATCTACCAAATTTATAGATAAGATCTATAAAATATCCTAATCAATTCCTATTTATGTTTAAGGTGTTATATCAAACCTATGATTACATAATAGATAGCTATAAATTAAAACTATTTCCCTCTACACTTAAAGATGCAGCTATGAGATGGTTCATGGGTTTACCTAGTGATTCTATTAGAACATGGGATGACATGGAGATATAATTCTTAAACAAGTATCAATATTACTACTGAGTGCAAGAAAGAAAAGAGGATTTCTTTAAAATAAAATAGAATGAGGATGAATCTTTAGAGGATTATTTGGATAGATTCATGTTCACTCATAAAAGAAGCAATTATCCACTCACTGAAGAAGTTTAAAAATTGGTTTTCTTAAAAGGGTTGGATGAAGATACTAGAGATTCATTAAATATAATGGGAGGTGGAGATATAAATAAGTTGTATTTGATCAGATTTCTAAGTTTTGTACCAACAACTCTTGAATAAAACCTAGAATTAGGAGAGGAAGGTTTGGGAAATCTAACGAAGTGGGTAAACTAATGGAATAATTTGCCAATCTAAATATGGATATTCTGGTTACACTAAATATTAATTTGGATGGCCTTCAAGCTAAGGTAAATGCAATAGAACCCTTATCAATCTACTATCCTAAGTGCAGATAGACACATGCCCTTAGAGACTGCCCCCTAGATAAAACCAATGTTTCATCATGTGGGATTTGTGATGTAAGAGATCATGATACCAAACATTGCAACCTTCTTCCTTTTTTAAAAAATCAAATGAAAACACAAGTCTAGTCCACTGAAGAAGTAAATTATATCTAGAGACAAAACTTTTCCCCACAAAACTAGGCTCAAGGATAGTTTAATGCAATAAACCTAGTTAATCCATGGATGGCAACATGGAATGTTTCAGTTCCTTCACCTTTTTGGAATCAACCCCAAATTCCATCAATCTAAAATATATGGGTAGGACAAGATTGGATGCCAACATCCCCATGGATGGTGCCACAACAATAATGGGTACCACAACACCAATGGATTTCACAACAATATCAACAATGGAATCCATAGTGGAACCCATAACAATAATTCACCCAAACAAGAAGACCACTTCAAAAGCAAACTATAATGCCACCCCCAGTTATTTAGTAACAAGGACAAATCAATCAACCCTTAATGCCTACACAACCAATAGAAAATATAAAAAATAAACAACCAACACCTGTTTATGTTAATGAACAGTAAGAGACAATGAATGTTGGATCTATTGAGTGTTTGGACATGCATTTAAGATCAAGGAAAATTATACAAAAACCTCCAATTCTCATTCCCCCATACATCAAAATATCCCTAAAACTGTAGATGTTGAATAAAATCCTTTCAAAAATAACTCTCCAATCATAATGGAGTAGCTAATTATAGAAAAAGAGCTAAACATGGCAGAGGAATCAAGTATGGTAGGACAACCACTTGTTTCAGTTGAAACTATAATGAATAAAGGATAAATTATATTCACAAATGAGAAAGGAGAGTCATATAATCTAAATGATCCTATTATGAATTTAACCTTGAAGATTTCTCAAGCTCAAGATTTAGATCAACAATAAACAATTGACATTACTAACTTGATCAGTCAATTGTAGAATAAGGATCATCTCAACTCATTTTTGGTGAAAAATATGGACACAGCATTTTCCAATCTTGCAATAGAAGTTCATAGATTATAAGAAACAATAAATAAAAATTAAAGTGAACAAATAGACCTTTAGATATATGTAGAAAATATAAAGAAGGAGAATAGGAGATTACATAGTTTGGTAAACTCTTCCAAAGCACCTTCTAGTGTTGTACCTTCTCCTCCTAAGGTATTTGTTAACCAAAGTTGTCAAACAATTTGTCCAGGTATTCCTAGTTTTCAAATGCTAAATCAAATTGAAGAAGAATATTTCATACTTAAACATAAAAACAAAGTTGCAACTTCTTCAAACAAAATATTGGAAAATGAAAAGAAAGAATTAGAAGCTAAGGTCAAAGATTTAGAAGAAAATTTATAGGATGCATGAAAATTAGGGGAATCTCTTATGGCATGTAGGATTCCTTCTCCTGCATATATTTTGTTTTTATTTGAACAATTTTATAGATGGTAGCTTATGAGGATCTCTTGTCATCTTCCTTACAAAATTTTATAGCCAACAACATTTCTAGAAATTTTTTATAGTGTTGAACCTGGTCAACAAGATTTGCTTTGTGAGTTTTATTTGCATGATTTGGTCATAGGAGACCATGAGCACAATAAGTTCTTGATAAACCTTCATGTAGGAGAATTTCAACTGAGGGCATTACATTTTATATTTAAAAATCAACTAGCATGGAAAATTAGATTTGAGAAATATATAAATCATGCTAAGACTATAGGATTATGTATTAGACCAGCGTTTCCTATCCCCAAATTGATTAGATAGAATTTTAACTATTCTGGTCTAAGTGATGAAGTTAAAACTCACTATTTACAGGCTTTATATGATTATGATATTTATTTTGACTTGTTTTCAAGACAAAGTTTTGATTTAGTAGTGACTGTAAGTTTGAAAAGGTGGGACCAACATTTAGTGCCTCTTAAAAGATGAGAGGTCATGTCTCCAATAACTTAAGATGGATTCTGAGGAGATCCACCTCAATTTTGTAAATCTTAATAGAAGTAACAAACTCTGGGGGAGAAAAAAAATGGATTGGCATGAGATATAGACCCCCTTTGTTGATCATACCTATTCCAAGATGGTAGAGTTAGGCTCCACAATCAGAGGAGCAATTCAATATATGGAAACAAATGATTCAAGAACATCAAGGGTTTCAATAAATTTAGACAAGCATATAATAGATGAATTTGATGAATATGATTTGGGTTAGAGTGTGGAAAGTAGATGTTAGAGCTACGAATGCCAATGAATGTTTTCAATGGGACTTGCAAAAGGTACAACCTGGGTGAGATGATGAGCTTAAATATGGCTCATTATTGACATGTTATTTCCCTTAATTCATCTCTCTAAGGATATTATCTTATGTAAATCATATATTATTAGATAGTTATTACATGGAAAGTAGATATTTGTCTTGTTTATATTACACCAAAGACAAAACCTTTACTTTATCATGAATGTCTAATAAATAGAATGTTTTAGTGATCTTTGTTGTGAAGAATGCTCAGGAAGAAGACACAAGTGATGTATAGTGAAATTTCAATTTTGATTTCCATCCATCAAAACTATGAACTCACACAAAATGTTTCTATAGACTTTGTGGGCTTGTTTTTACAAACTCTATAGGCTTGTCTCTACAAATTATATAGGCTTGTTTCTATAGAGTCCATAGGCTCATTCCTACTAACTCTATAAGGTCAATTCCATGGATTCTATGAAGATAAAGCTACAAATAGGGAAGTTATCAGCCAGATAAGATGAGAGAGAATCATTCTAATTGGAGTCAAATGAGAAAATACCTGCTTGCTATTTTGTAGGATTTGATTTTGATAAAGTTGTATATATTTGGATCTTAGGACTATTATAGGATAGTATATCTATTTCATCAAAATAATTAGATCTCTTATAAATCCAATCTCCTATCTTTGGATGAGTGGATAGACCAAGGAATCATATTTATTTGAATCTTATTTTGAGTTAATTATATTAGTATAAAAGATAAGACTTTTGTCATTTAAAAATAATATATAATAGATGAAAGATACGTACAGGCATATTACAGGTTTTGGATAGATTATAATCATTTCAGTTTTATGAATTATCACTTTAGTTTCTAGCATTGATTAATCTTTGTTCCTAAGTCTGAGAGGAGCAAGGGCCCACTCTCCTTGGAACCAAGAACTATGTATGATATTTATATTATGTTATATTAACTCTCTATTATAACTAATCAGAATCTTGTTAATGTTTGCAATCATTCATAAAACATCAAAACAAATTCATAGTTTAAAAGTCATTTCCTTTCTAAGAAAAGTGTGCTTTTTAATAGCAAACATGTGAATCAAATTTCATTTTTAAGTTCTGAGTGTGATTTTACTTTCCATGCAAGGATAAATAGGAGTGTGATTTTACTTTCAATCAAAAGAGTGGATTTATTTGATTAAATAGTTACATCTTTTCCTTTTCAGTAAAAGAGTCAATCAAGTAGTTTAGGACACATTTATTTCATTATTCAAAGTTATAATAGGACCATTAAACACCCCCACAAGTAGACTTCTATATCTACCATCCTACACCTTACTATAGATAACTTTGGACACCAGCCCTAGTTGATAAGACATTGATTGAGCTTTGATTAAATGAAGAGTTAAATGACACTCATCAACAACATCAAGAATATAAAGTATTTCAATGAAATATGGATGAATCTCTTCAATATATTCATCCAAAAATTGTAAGGACATTAATAAACTTAACACAAATAGCCCATTATAGCGACAACATAAAGCACTTGTAGCTCTCTATAAGAGTCCTCAATAACATAGGTGACAAGAAGTGTCCCTAGCAATGGTGCCAAAAAAGTGTTGGTTCGTAATTGTACACCTCTCTAATCTATCCTTACACATTAGAATAAAATGAAAAATAAAAATGAAGAACTTGCTAACATGTCATTGTAGCTAGGGAAAGGTTCAACATCAAGAATGGACAAAAATTGAGAAAATGGCTAGGAGGTACCTATAAGGGGTATGGTTATTTCCCTATTACTTCTAGCTCTACCTAAACAAAGGTGAAAGGACCTATGGGGTATCTCACTCACATGAAGAGATTCTATAGTTTACCCTCCATGGGAGTTATTAATGCAAAGACACATAAATTTGACTAGAACATAACCAAGCTTTCTTAATCCCCCTGGGAAGAGTTGTCACATGGAATGAGCAAATGCCTTGAACAGAAAACAAGCTACTAAAGATAGATAAATATATGACAGAAAACTTCACTTTGACAATAAATTTGGACACCAATGAATAAGTACAACACTGAGGTTTAAAGAACATAAAGCAAATGAATTTCAAATATGCAAAGATTCCTACATTTGCAAGGCAAAAAATACTTATGATATACAAATGGCATACTATCTACAGGGTAGGACAAGATAAAACCAGGTTAATTTGAATTATGGATAAGGGTGTGGATGTCTTAGTAAATGAGTATGGAGATGTTCACGTAATAGCTATGTTACCTTTATTTAACAAATTCTTTTCATTTCAAAATAGATAAGATGAAATCATGCACAAATGACCCTCAAAATTTTACCTACAACATTGCAAATAACCATTCAAGAATTACTATCAATGGAATTCATAAACCCAAAACTACCCTTAAGAAGGATATCAATTCCCTATTCTCTCATATCAAAATGGAAAGGATTTTATACTCTAGATTTGAACCCTAAATGACTACCATAAAGAAGCACACATAAGATAACCAATCCACTAAGCATGTAAAATAGAGAATTGTATTTCAACAACATGAAGAAATAATTAATCATGAATAGATTCCATATATTAGCTAAATCAAATATAAATATAATGTCTCTTGAAAATTACATATCAGAACACCATGCAAAACATTTTTGTAACAAGGGAGACATTTTGAATACTCTCAAATCTTGCTAATGATTTTACAAGAGGAATCAATTTAGCATCAATAAATTACATAGGTATAACTCTCTTGAGCTATATATTTGTACTCAAAAATTAACTGACCTTTGTAAAGGGACAAACCCCCTTATATAATTTTAGTTAAAATCAGCACACTCCTAAAGATGCTCTAGCTAGAAAATTCTTTCTCAGGCCTAGAGTCTGTTGTAACAAAATTGATTCCTCAAATTTGTGCTCATGCTTCCATGATGATAAAAAACATGATACTCCATCATGGGAGAACATTTTTGGTTAGACACATGGGGAATAACCCTGTAAAGGATAAAACAACCTTTGTCTCTTTTTGTAACAAATAAAATACATCACTTTCTTATACACATGATTATTCAAACTAACTTTGAAAGGGATGTGCCACTAATGGGTAGATTATAATGGTTTTTGAGAAAGAAATAAGAATAAATAATGAGAGAGAGAGAGAAGATAAAATAATATTGTTAGATAGGAAGAAACCAAAATGATTGGTTATGCTCCAGAATTAATATTGATAATTGAATCCTTCACCAACTTGTTATTGTAATTGGTATACCTATCAATCATGGAGGTGATATCCTTTTGATCTGGTCCAACTTGGTATTTGAATTTGACACTATATTCCTCTAGCCAAGTTGAAATATTTTGAATTTTGGCCTATTTTTTCCTAATGAGCACTTTGAGTATGTCACAATCCTTCTCAATTGTTACTAACTATCTTATTTTGTGGGCATAAAAATCTCCTTGAGGTGCATCAATGAGATTTTCTAGAGCACTATGTATTTCCCCTTCCATAAAGTCACCTACCCCATCAAGGTTCACCATTTTTCTAAGGGTGGCATCTATTTCCTTGATAGCAGTCTTGAGAGACTACTCTTCTCCTTTTAAATCAAATATTCCCTCCTTGAGCACCATCATCTGATGCTTTATTGCCAATTCATATTCTTTGGGCTTCTTATGATCATCTGAAGAGATTATTTTCTCCATAGTTAAAACATCACTACCCATATTGCACATTTCATCTACCTTAAGTTGGATCGTCTACCAACTTTTTATGTCTACACCATAAAAAGACATCTAGGTTTCACAATATTTCCCCTTATCTATTATGTCATCCAAGAAATCTAATGTTGAATGGATGATCTCTTTGGCCAAGGTGCTTAGATCTTATTACCATTCTTCTATAGTCCACCCTCTAAATTTTATCTCATCACATTAGCTAAAATCTAGTGACCCCATAGGGAAAAGAGGAAGGTCTAGAGTCTTAATGGAAGTTGAAGTTAATACCTTTGGCTTACTCAATAACTTTTTCAAGTATTGGATCATAGCCTAGTTTTTTGCTTTTAGTCTTCTATGGTGGCTTATCTTTATCCATCCTTCATGCCACCATGTTAGCTAAAACCTATGAATTGTGCTTCAAATCCTTTCATGATGGCTCCTTGATGTTATAACTATAAATGGATTAATTCTCTAGGGGGGAATTTTTCTTCAATGAATTAGAGGGGGAATATCTACCTCAACATTTTTTTCCCCGTTGTCTATGTATGTGGTTTTAGATTAAGTTTTATCCTTTTCAGGGGGCTTAGCCTTATGATTTTGAATGATATTTTTTACATCAATGTCCCTTATTTTGCTTATGACAGATTCCTTTGTTTTCACTTACTCTATGACCCAAAGAAGGGGTTTATTTTAGAAACCTATCAAGGTTACAGACATTGTGGAAAGCCTTGACTCAATGCGGTGTGGTACCAATGAAAAGATAGCTACATGGAGTGCCATGAGCTTGGCTGGTGGGATCAACACAAATTATTCAATTTCATCATCATTATCATGATCTTTTCCATCCCCTTATGTTTCATGATTTTCCTCTAATGCTGGCTCTACCTACTTCAAAACTTCAAAATCTGACCCTGGCTAGTGGGACTCCATGAGTAATTTCTTGATGGAACTCCCCTATGATATGGTCTAGATGGAAGGAGCATAAACCACCTTACATTATTTATTTATTTAAACTCTTGGGTTAGAAAATGTTATGATGACATCCTTATTGTATTCAGATAACTCTTCATTGATCATGTCCTTGAGGACCTTATTATGGACTAGATCAATGAACTTTGATTAAAGGAAGGAGACCTCAGGGTAATTCAATAGAAGTAGCACTTCTTAATATATCCTCCTCAGCATATTTATTTTCTAGATCCAACTCTTTATTTTCCTCTAAAATGGTGGGGGTACCCTTTTGCAGGTTTACTCTCTCATCTCCCTCTACCTCTACACTATCAGTGGGGACTTGGTCACCATGTTTTGGCTCTTTCTCAACTCCCCCATTAGGTCTTTGATTGTCCTCACCTTCATTAACCCTATCTTGACTAGGTGATTGAGAGATGACATTTTCAAAAAGTGCCACTATATTTAGGGAGGTTTCCTCTTTCTTAAGAGGGAATTAAGCTTCGATGGCTACCTCTACTCTAATTTGTACAACTTCATAAAATTATAAAGGGTCATCTAAGTTTAAGGCACCCTCTTCATCACCTTTGCTTTTTGTCACCAAGACCTCTTTTTTTTTGGATTATTCCCATGTTGGGACCTTTATTAGGGTTTGTGGCCTCTCCCTATGAGTCCTTTTCCTAGTCTTTACTTAGGGAGGGGTGAAGGCACATTACTTCTTCATTACTTTAGCTAGTGGTCTGCCTTCATCTGAATCTTCCTCCTCATTCATGTCCCTCACTTTCTGGGCATATGAGGCTTGATCCTCTCTTCCATTCACAATAATTTCTTTAAATAGTGGGTTTTTGAATGCAACCTCCATTTTCTTCATAGGTGATTTACTTGGGGGTTGTTGACTCTTCTTGACTCTTTTTAGCCTTAGTTGTTCCTCTTGGTCCTCCCCTCTTATTTTTCTTTGCATATATCACTAGGGGAGGATTTAATATTTCTTATTGTGTGGATGGAGCATACAAGACCATAGCAGGGGTAATTATAGGAGTAGCTACTAGAATGGTTGGAATTGTTGGGGCTCCCTTTCTTGAAATGGAGATGGGAGTAGTGTTAGCCATCATGACCTACCCTATAAGAATCTTTTCCTAGTTATCTACCAAGCTTGTTATTTTTTAAAAGGATAACCTAGCCTTAGATTGTGCTAATTTTATCTTCTCCACATCCACTAGTTGGGTGAACTATGTATCCCCAAGATTGCATTTGCCCTTGCTAGTTGTAGCTAAAAAATGGAACTACAAAGTCACCACTATATCCTAGGAGAAAGGCCTTTAAATCCTTAACCTACCTTAATTATTTAATATTAGGAGTGTCATATGTGTTGAGGTTGACCCCATGATACTTAAGCCATTTAAAATATCTCTTCATAATTCACACTGATCTCCCAAGGATGGAATCATCCTCTTGAGTACTAAAATCTAGTTGAGTAATGGGTTGGGATCTAATATTATTGGTGTTTTACAATTAATACGATATTAATTTATCATTTCACATGTATTTAGGGATGGGAGCAATGATTTAGGCTATGATTTCTTCCATAGTCAACCTCATAAATTCTAATTTTTAGACATCTTCCTCTATGGTGCAGTCAGACCAAATGTCCTCATAGTGAGACTTATGCGAAAAACCATTAGTGGCCTTGTTTATCAACCACCTAATGTCAAAATTAGGTCAGGGTGGAATTTTATGAGGTGAATATTAAATCATCTCCTATTCTAACCCCTTTGTCTTAGCCACAGAAGGACATAAATAAAACCCTATCACCATAGGAAATTTGAAAGGATTGTTTATCTTTTTTGATAAAATCATTTCATGTGGTGGCACCATTTTTCAACTTAGCTCCATCACTTCCAACTTGTCATCTAGGTACTTGGGAAATTTGAGTGGGCATCAAAAATAGCCACTTACCTTGATATATGTGAATTAACTAAACTGTATATAAGTGGCACCATATTTCTCAATTACTTGCTTGGTAGTTGTATACATTTTATTCAAGCTTCTTAATAGGAAGGAGACACTCATCATTTCATTGAAAAAGTAGTTATAAAATTTACAAAAAATATTCTTGAATCCTTCTAGGGTAACATCTAAATATACCTCATATATTTTCATTCCTAATAGTTTCTGGTGGGCCCTTGGAAAGTCTTATTGTGCATAAGTATGTACATAAAATAGGAAGACATATAGAAAGTACCTGTAAACTCTTCTTTATAAAGAATTGTAGATTGGAGATTCATCATTTGTACATTTAGGTTGTCACTCAGTATGGAGGCCCAATTATTTTTTTCTTTCCCTCCACCATGTAGATCATATTTAAAAACATACATGGCTCAAAAATTTTGGTGGTAGGCATCCCATAAATCTTGGTGGCCATGGTAATGATGCATTGGGGAAACTCATTAGACTCTTTTATCTTCAAGCTCTTAGACATTTGAGAGACCTTTTGTCTCTTCTTGTCCAACCATCAAGTATTGACAATATCCTAAATACCTTTGTCCTTCTTTTCTACATATTTTTGTCATTCCTCCAAGGAGAGTGAAATGCCTTCTAGTTAGGGAGGAATTCCTAACATGGTGATAAGGGTAAAAGGGGTGAAGGATCATACAATATAATGACCACCATCAACAATAGTCCTTATGTTTGGTTTTTTATGCTTGAGCACATGCAATAATGATTTTTGTGTATGGGGTAGCCAAAGGAAATGTTGTTGTAGGTGCGATGTAACTAGTGCTAACATTGGTAATTACTTGGGGGGGTTAGGTTATTGTATAACATTCAATAGAGCCCTAAAATCCAATCCCATAACATCAATATCCTTAACTAAATCCAAAATTGAAACAACATTACCTTTTATTGTGGTATAAGATGCTACCATTTTTCCAATTCTTAAATGTAACATTTCTATACCAGACAAACTCTTCACTCGAATAACCCTCAGCTACCTCTTAACTCTCTTCAAAGAACACAACATGAGAATAAAATGGGAAACTTACTATTTAATCTAGATGGCTATGCACACTAGAATTTGAAAGTTTGTGAATAATACACTACAATCACATTCTCACACTACACTTAGCTCAGGCACATATAACTCAAAATCATAGATGCAAGATCTAGATGCAAAGGGTAATTTTAGAATGAAGAAAAATACCTAAGTTATATTCCCTTACATTTAAAGATTAGGGATACCATTAATGTGCCAAATCCCAATAACTAATCACCACCTACTTCTCATTAATTTCTCAAGCCTTATTTAAAAAAGAGAGGGAAAACACAAACACTCCCCTATTTCACCAAATAGTCCTCCTTATAGGGCATGGAGTGACATGAGTGAGACATGCATTTATGACATATTTTCAAGCCTTTGAGGATGTTTTCACCTTTTCACTTATTATTTTCTAGAGGTTTAGAAGTGTAATAAACTCTAAATCCTCTTAAGGACCAAGAAAAACATGTGTCATAATTTTATCTAATAAGTCTAGATGTTCAGACCTTTGAGGTTTTTTTATTATTATTCACACAAAAAAGTAAGTCAGAAGTCTTCAAAAAGTGGCTAAAACTAAAAAAATTGAGGAGCTACCACATGACATCAACTTTTCTTACAAGTTTAGATATTCAAGCCTTGGGGAATTTAAACACCTTACCCCAAGCATAGTAAGAGGGGAAACTTTCAAAACAATCCCAAAACATCTAAAGCCTCAAGAATCTACCACATTTCTAATTTAGATGTGAGTTTGGATTTATAAACCACTTTTACCATTTTACACTAATTCTCCTTACTCGGGGAAAGGTGCAAGATTTCCTCGATCCCTAACAACACTTACAAAAAGTATCTTAAGATAAATACATAACTCTCATTCAATTCATAATGATACTTCACACCTTAATCATCAAAATACATCAACCATAAATCAAAAATTTCATCTGAAGTCTTAGAAACCTCTCTTTTGAGCATAAAGTATCCAATCCAAGCATAGAGAAAAGATTAGTCATACCTTGCCTTCTCACCATGAATTCTCCCACCATGGGACTTTTAATCAATATGTTAGATTCCTTTGGAGCTATCAAGAGTAACTTCCATCTTCAGAAAGTACCCCTCAAGAATTTGGCATGGAGTGAGAGAACACTTACCATTTGGTGAAAGCAAATGTTTGTACATGACTAATCATGAATATTTATTTTGATATTTTGATGGGCTGAGGAAAGTGATTAAAACATTTACACTTATCTAGTTTGGACATGGGAATTTTACTGATAGGGGTCCAATTATTATAGTATAAATTTGGGCACCAACACTTTATTATACCATTTTTCATTGTTTTACTACTTTTTTTAGACACCTAAGTCTATTTCTACTTTCATGTTATTTTTCCATTGTTGAGTGAGGTTGGATTGTTACTTCTCACTCACCAATGTTGTTTTCCCTTTTATGCACATTTTTTCCATTGATGATTGAGTCAAGATTATTAATTCTCACTCATCAATGTTGTTTTCCCATTCATTTGCCCATATTTGTTTAAGTAAGGATTGTTACTATTTTCACATTAATGTTTGATTACCATTTTTGACATGTATCCTTGGTTTTATTTGGTGAGTTTGAATTTATTATTTAAGGTTTAATTGTTTGAATTTTTTTATCTTTAGTAGCCTTGGCTTTTTGGTTACCCAATTTACTCTAAATTTTGACTTGTTCATTTTTTTCTAACTTATCATTTGTCACTCCAACTTCCCAAATTTCCAAGTATGTCTCATCTATACCATGTCAATTATCTTGGCTTTGCTCTATTTGTTTATTTTCTCTCTTTATTTTTGCATCATTGGGTTTGTTGAAAGTAGTTGTTATGCCCTCCAAAATAAAAACTACAAACACATCGGATAACCATCCAATGATAATGGTAAGTCAAGGTACACATACATTACTTTTATTTTTATTTATTTCCATTTTGGTCATTCACTTTAAGTTATTTCATGCTCCAAAATACAATAATTTTTTATCTTCAACATTGTGTGTTGATATGTTCTTTTATTGAAGCACCATCCCCTATTACACCTAAGTGACATGTGATGATATTTGAGTTTAGAATATGTATACACATAATAATTTCAAACTTGATAAATTACTGATGTTTTATCTCTTGTAATAACCCATTGAGTCTTAATCTCTTTGAATTTATACCCTAAGAGGTGTATCAGGAAAGGGGTGGGCAGACCATTGGTGCTTTGTAGGATTTCTATCCCTATACTAACACTTGATATCAATACAACCATCTCCTAAAAACATTCCCCTAATATTTTCCTCCTCTTTTACACCATCCTCTAGTCATTTTTTGTCTTCATTAGACCTTTACTAACCTCAAAATCCCAATATAATGGTTTACAATACACTTTCAGCCCCATCAACATTGTAATCTAATTGACAAAACTCATTTAGGGTCTATGTCAGCCCTAGAAGACATAGAGCAAGATCTAATTTTATTTTTCAATATTGATATAGATTTGATTGTGTTAACCTTGTTAGCTAAACTTTCATAAAGGTTTAATGATAGATCCAACTATACATACACATTCATTTTACCATTAATTAGAGACAAATAAGAGTTAATGATTCATTTACACATCTTTACAATTTTCTTATCCAGCATTTTACTTGGGGAACATAACTTAGGGTTTCAAACTTTCTTTATAGATATGGATCTTATCTTGTGGAGAAGTTGACCAATTTTTATCCCCTTCTTTGGTTTAATCCTTGGTTGGTTTGGCTTCTTCATCTTGGGTTTCCCATGTTTTTCCTCATCTTATTTTTTTTTCCTTTGTTCTTTTCCCCTCAGGTCATTTTTTCCCCTTTGGGCTCGGCTTTCCCTTTGTTTTTTCCATCCCCTTCTTTCTTCCCTTTGGGCTCATTTGTCTTTGCCCTTCAAACTTGTTTTCCTTGAAATTTTCCTTCAGACTTAGGTCAGAAGGATGTCCTTTGTATTTATCTTTCTTGGGTTTTTCTTTGCCTTATGTTTTTCCTAAAGTACCCTTCAAAAAAGTTCTAAAGGGCCACCTCCCTTTAAAGTGCCCTTTAAAATTTTATGAAGGCACTTTTCCTTTCCTTGTTTCCCCCAAGTGTCCCTTCAAGAAAAATTTTGAAGGGCACTTTTTGTCTAAGTGACCCTTAAAAAAATTTCTAAAGGACACTTCACTTTGTTTCTTCCTCCAAGTGACCCTTCATAATTTTTTCAAAGAGCACTTTTCATCCAAGTGACCCTTTGAAAAAATTACAAAGGGCACTTTTTTCCCAAGTGACCCTTTGTAAAAATTTTGAAGAGAACTTTTACCTTGGTCTTTCCCGAATGCCCCTTTAGATTTTATCCAAAGGGACATTTTGTCCAAGTGTCCTTGAAGATTTTTCTCCAAGGGTCACTTTTGACCATTTTCTCCAAGGTTACCCTTTAGTATTTTTCTTGAAAGGCCCTTTTTCCATAGCTTACACATTCAAAAAAGTTTTGAAGGGTCATTTCCTTTGGAAATACCCTTCAAAAAATTTTGAAGGGACCTTGTACCCCTACTTGGGTGTCCTTAAGAACTTTTCCAAAGGACACTTTCCCAAGTGTCCTTCAGGAAAAGTTTTTGAAGGAACCTAACCATTTCCCCATGTATTTTTCCCAAAGAAAAAATACCAAAGGAATTCCTTTAGGATTTTATAACCATGTCTTTGTCCTTTAAGAAAGCCAAAAATCCAAAATTCTTGAAGGAATTCCTTTAGACAAATTGTCCAAAGGAATTACTTCAAGAAAATTTCCATGACCAAAGATGCAAAACAATAAGCCCAACCTAAATGAATTCCATGACATGATGCATAACTTCAATTTTGATGTAACCAACTTGCCATTGGGGTTCAAAGACATGACATGCCACAAAATTTGAAATTTAGGGTGGCCAACTAGCTATTGGGGTTCAAATATATGATGTTCCATAGGACATCAAATTTAGGGTGACAAACTAGCTATTGGGTTCACATTGGTGACGTACCACAGGATATCAAGTTCAAGCCAAGGTAAAATCCATGGATGTTTTTATTTTGGATTTATGTAAAGACAATGACATTTTTGGGGAGCCTGATAAGAAGTACTAGTTGAAAATAACCCACAAGAATGACACTAGATTAGGAATAAATGGAAATGATGTGGATTATTTGCTAGGTTGATATTTGCCTTAGTAAAAGGCAACCATGGGAATCATATAAACAATGGTAAAATACATTAGTAAAGTCATTAATACAAAGAGCCCATAGTAAATCTAATGGTAATGACATGATTATTGTAAATTCCAATGATAAAATAGAATGGTAATGACATTCACATTAAAATTCAAAGGACATAACATAAATATATTATCAAAAGGCAAATAAGTAAGGGCCCGGATAGAGAAGGGAAAAAACAAATGTTAGGTTTAAAATATGAGAGCCTTTAGGAAGAGTCTAAGGTTCACAATAATGATCCAAGCCATTTCTTATGGAGGGCCATCTAACCATTGGTTTTTTAGTGATCTTGATCATTTCAAGAGGGTGAATCAAAGAGAAGAATAAACTCTAACTGAATAAGAGAGAAGCTGGAATTAGTTTCACCGGGATGGAGATAGAAAACCATTTTGGAGGATTCTATTTTGTCACCCAAGAGTTCTCTCTTATCTCCCTCTTTTTCTATAAATAAGACCCTTGTGCTCTTATTTTATCATCCAGAGATAGTATGATGAAGCTTTGTTATTTTATTTTTCCATTTTCTTGCCTTAGAGCAAAGAAACATTAGTCTATCCCCTTTTTAAGTTCTAGATATTTGTCTAGGTATGAAAGAGATACATAGTGATATCAAGTGATGTTTTATCCTTCTATCCTTTATCCTTCATGATTTTGAGTAAATATTTAATCTAATAGGACATGTAGAGTGCATTTTATTTGTATGAGACCTTGCATGTGTAACCCTTTTTTAGAATATATAGGTTGTTTTAGTCATTTACCTTATTTAATCTCATTCAAATTTGTCTCTACATTAAAATACTTATGTTGGAATCTTATAGAGCTTGAGGTATATACTATATTTTTTTGTATTATTCATAATTATAGGGCATACATGTGGATACAAATTCTTGGTGTATCACCATTTTACACTAGGCTTTTCATTTATGCAAAATTCTAACTCTTTTCATTCATACAAGCTAGTTCAGTAGTTTTATTGCACAAAAAGCTAATATAGGGAGCTATCACTTTTAACCTAGAGGTTCATTTTCACTTATAGACACACCCATAGGCTTGGAAATGTCCCAACATTGCCCAAATATGGAGGAGGCCTGAACAACCATCTTTTAGGGTGTAAGATTTGGAGACAACAGTTCTTGCATGCCTAGTGGGACCAAGATTTATTACTAATTCAAGGTGACTCCTAGTCTTGATAGGCCTAAAGTAGTAGAAATCCCCCTAACCTAGCATTTAGTAACTCTAAAAGGGTGTGAATTCATGGTTCTAGACCAAGTTTTATACATGGTCCTCACAAGGTCATCAATATTTTCTAACCAAGCCCCTTTAGCTGAAGCTCTTCTTGAAGAACAACACCTTGAACCACTCTTAGTCTTATTAAATTATTGGCAAGGAGGTTGAATAAGTTTAAGGAGATGAAGAAGTTGAAGAAGAGGAAGAAATAAAGGATCAAAGGGAAAGAAGAGAAATGGGGGAAAGAGGAGAGATGGATAAACATCAACCCTTCCCTACTTTTAATACCCAAAACCCAATAGAGCTTCCTACATATGACCCCATCCATTCGAATGCTACCAAAAATCTTCCTAGTTCAATGGGGAGGGTCTTATTACCCCATCTAAACATATTAGAGACATCTCTAATTTTTGAGATTTTCATAATGTTACTAGGGCCAACATAGCCATTAGGCTGCTTGCTATGTCTTTAAAAATCAAATCACTTGACTGGTATATAATTTTGGAAGGGGGTTGCACTACAAGATGGGATGGATTTGAAGAGCTATTGGTGACAAGATTTGAAAATAAGAGTGATAATGCTTCCCTAATACATCAACTGAATGTAATAAGAAGAGGTCCAAATGAATTCATGGGAGATTTCAATGAGATATTTCAAAGAACATGGTATAGGCTACCACCAATCATGAGACCTCCTCCTAGCTTTGTTTTCCCAACATACCTCAAAGGGATTAGTATTGATGTTGTTTTTATGTTACACTCAATGGGAGGATTCACTCTTCTAAGTGCATATGAGCTATCAATTGAGGCTAAGAATATCTTAATTCAAACTATAAGACTTCCTCCAAGAGTTTCCATGCCTTTGCTATCCCATAATTTAGTTGAACCTCCAAGCATGTCACAAGTTCCCAATGCCAATGTGAAGCCAAGAGCCTTTGCCAAAAAGGTGGATAATGTTGTAGACAAGGATGAGGAAATTAGATCATTGAGAGCTCATCTCAATCAAGCTAAATATTGGGAAAGTGTTCTTCCTAATGCACAATACTATCCTCAATAAGGATATAGAACTCTATCCCAATACAATTATCAAGGGAGAGGACAAAATCAACAAGGTTATAATAGGCAACCGAATACATATAATCTAAATTCTACTCCTCTCATAAAGGTTATTGTTCCAATTCATGTAAATCTAGTGTAAGGAGAAGATCATGTGGACCAATGGAGGCATCCTCAAGGTTAATTTACATATGATGATGGAGGAACCAGCTATGCTTTGACTACACAAGAGGAAGCTACTCCTTACATGACAGTAGAAGAGGCATGTCCCAGCCAAAGGGATAGTCATGGAGAAGGAAATAACCCAAGTATGGGAATGATGAATTTTCAAGTAAAATATGATTTTGTATTGACTCAAGGCATGTCAATTGTAGCCAATACAAGGGCAAAGAAGAGATCATTGGGAGAAGGCTAGGAGCCATGAATAGCTCCAAGTAATGCCTCTCTAAGGCCATAAAGTGTCAATCAAAGTACTTCACCTTCGATAATCCATGTTCCTCAACAAAATCAAAATGTAAATGTAGTTACCAAGATTGCAACACATCAATCTATATCTCCTTCATTACTATCAAAAATTCAAGAGAAAATGAATCCTCCATCTCTGAATATTTTGGATTCATTGAAGAACACTACGATAAGTATATCCCTTTAGGAGGTTCTACATATGCCTAGTTAAAAGGAGCTTTTGCAAGAGAAGTTAGCAAGCATGTGACTCCTCAATCTTTAAAGCATTATAATGTGGCTCTCACAAATTCTCCAAATCATCTTTTAGAGCCTTCTACTAAAGATGAAAAGCCTCCACCCTTCTACCTCACACTCATTATGGGAGATAAGTTGGTCTATAATTGTATTTTGGATAGTGGCACAAGCACTACTGTTATGCCTAAAGTAGTGGTTGATAAGCTAGGTTTAAACTATAAGCCACATAATAAAGGCATGTTACAGCTGGATGGAACTCCAACCAAGATATTAGGATTGGTCAAAGGTCTAAAAGTTTTTTTACATGGCTTCCCAAGATTCCCTATCATGCAAGATATTATGGTGATGGACCTTCCAACACACTTTGCTATATGTTTGTAAATGGAATTTATAGCTAAGATAAGAGGATACCTTTCTACTAATTGGTCCTTTCTAGCTTTCAAGACAAGGTATGGAACCAAGGTAACCATAAGGACTCAGCCCTTAGCAAGGTTCCACATTGAGTCATACTTAGAGATAATGACAAATCAAAATTGTCTAATCAATAAAGAAGAAGAAATAATCATGGATGGTGAAACATCTTCTCCTCTTGAAGGTATTTTTAACCTCTATCTTGAAAATTACAACATTGAAACACATGTTATTGATCCTTACACTTTCATTTAGGATATTGATATGGGATTTTACTGCATGCATGATGAGAATGTCCTAATTCCTTCACGTACCAATGAAGATCATGAGCTTGATGGTGTGTGGGAAATGTTATTTGACATTTCAAAGAACAAAGTAGGCATAAGATCTGGTGTCATGTTGGTTTCTACATCAAGAAATTGTTACTACTCTTCTTATAGGTTTCACTTCAGCTGCACTTGTAATGTGGTAGAGTATGAAGGCCTTGTCCATGGTCTCCAATGGCCAAAGAAGAGAGGAATCAAGAATTTGAAATTTTATGGAGACAGTGAGCTAGTCATTCATCAAATAAGAATTCAAGATACATCTAATAACCCATTGCTTAAGTCATACAAGCATAGGGTATGGGATCTACTTGAAGATTTTGATGCCTTCAACATCCAGCCCATACTAAGTGACTTGAACAAGCATGCTGATAGATTGGCTATAATAGGAGCACGTTTTGACTCAGTTATTGATGTTGAGAAAGAGAAGGATCAATCCTATATCAAAATAATTTTGAGACCTTCCATTTTATATAATGAAGTGTCATGTCAAGTGTTTTAAAGTGATGAACATATTACACACTTCTTGCAAAATGAGGTAGGCTTCTATTCAAGAAATAAAATGAAGTTGCATGATCATTATGAAGAGAAAATTATATAGCTAAAGACTAATAAAATACATAAGGGGATGATTAGCTTGGAGAGTGTCTTTAATGAGGATTATCAAAAGAATAACCAAATAATAAGCATGTCAACAAAAGAAGAGAACTATGAGAGAGTTCTAATTTTTAAGGACAAAATTTTGAAGATTGACAAGGTTTGTTCTCAGCTAGAAAGGCAAGCTTTTATTACATTATGCAAAGAGTTTTATGACATATTTGCTTGGGAGTATAAGGACTTAAAAGGATTTGATCCAAGTATATCTCATCACACCATTAATTTTTAACATGGAGCTTAACTAATAATATAAAAGTAAAGGCCTATCAATCCCAAGGTAAAAGAACTCATGAAGAAAGAGTTGACCAAATTTATTGAGTCTAGCATTGTCTTTCCTATCAAGTACTCAACTTGGGTAGCCAACCTTGTGTTGGTTTGAAATAATAATGGATAAATTAGAATTTGTGTGTATTTTCATGATCTAAATAAAGTCTCTCAAGGATCATTATCCACTACCTTCTATGGAGAAAATTCTTCAAGTTGTTTTAGGTTCTCAATGTTTCTCACTTCTTGATGGTTATTTAGGTTATAATAAAATATTTGTAAATGAAGAAGATCAATTAAATACATCCTTCACCACCAAGTGGGGGAATTTTTCCTACAAGAATATGCCATTTGGTTTATCTAATGCTAGAGCTACATTTCAAAGGGAAATGGACATGGCTTTCAAAGGTTTGATAAATAATTTTTTACTTCTTTACCTTGATGATATAACCATTTTTTGAAAGGATGATACTAATCATATGGGACATCTAAGGCAAGTTTTAAATAAGTTTAGGGAGTATAGCATATCCTTCAATCCAAAAAAGTGCATCTTTGTTGTCCATGAAGGTAAGATTTTAGGTCACATTGTTTCAAAATAAGGATTATCTATTGACCCAAAAAGGATTGAAGATATTATAGGCTTGTCCTTGCCTCAAAAAAATAAATGGATACAAAGTTTCTTGGGAAAAATAAACTTTGTAAGGAGGTTTATCCCAAACTTTGCAATTGTGGTAAAGCCTATCACAACCATGCTAAAAAGAACCAAGTTTTTACTTGGACAAAGAAAGGTAAAGGTAGCTTTGAGGTAATCAAGAAAGTAATTGTATAATATCTCACTCTCTCAAATATGAATTTTGATAAATATTTCATACTTTATACTTTTTCTAACCTTGACACAATCTCAGCTATGCTTATGCAAAATAATGATGAAGATGTTGAGCAGCCAATTACTTTCTTCAACCAAGGCTTAGAGGACTACGAAGTGAGATATTATTTTATTGAGAAGAAATCTTTAACTATCATTATAATATTGAAAAAATTCAGGCATATGCTTTCCAAAAATAATATCCATGTCATGGTTTTCGATCTTAGCACCAAGGAACTTCGCTTTAGCAAGGATCTTAATGAGAAGAGAGCTAGATGGATCATAAAAGTGATGGAATATGACATTAACATCAATTTAACTATATTGGTAAGAGGAAGAGGTTTGTGTGATCACTTGGCATCTGAATTTCAAGATCCAAAAGAGCAATATTTTGTAAATCAAGTTCAAGACTAGCCAGCTCATCAAATACAAAATCAAAGTTGGATGCATGACATCATTGGTTTTCTTCAAAATGGTGATTGTCCAAATGGCTTCAAAAAATATTATATAAGGTATTTTAGGTTGAAATTTATTCATTATTATCTTATGATGACATTATATTTAATAATTATGTGAACAATGTGTTACTAAGATGCATTAACAATGACCAATTTGATATGTTGTTGGAAAAGTTCTATAATGGTGTAGATGGCGGTCACTTCTCTCCGAGAACAATAGCTACAAAAATAATGAGATTTGATTACTATTGGCCTAATATTTTTAAGGACTATTATCATTGGGATAAGGTTTATCCTCAATGTGCTTTCTTTGTTGGCAAACAAAATCTTGATGCTCTTCCATTGAATCCTATCCAAGTAGACCAACCTTTTATACTATGGGGCCTTGACTTCATTGGCATGATCAATCCTCCATCAATTGATGGACATATTTAGATATTGACTACTATATACTACTTCACAAGATGGTTAGAGGTTATTGATTTGAAGGAAGCAAATGAAACTTCCATCTTGGGGTTCTATGATAGCATTGTAACAAGGTTTAGAGCTTCTCATGTTATCATCTTAGATAATGCACTTACTTTCATAATTGATATAACTTTTAATTGGTAAAAAAAGAGTGGAATTCATTTGAGTACTTCATCTAAATACTACCCTCAAGGTAATAGATTGATGTAATCCACCAACAAGAACCTCATCAATATTATCAAGAGGATGTTATAAACAAACTAAAGAGCATGGCATAGCAAGCTAAAGATAACTTTATGGGTAGATAGGATCACTCTCAAGAATTAAATTGGTAATTATCCTTTTGTACTTTTCTAAGGGAGAGAATCTAGGTTGTCCATATCACAATAATTCCCTACCTTAGAACTTGCACAATAGCTAGAATTTCTTGAAAAAACTCCTATGGAGGTCAAATTGACACAATTAATGAAGTTTCAAGAGGCAAGATATTATGCACATAAAGCTTTGGACCATCATCAAGTTCTCACAAAAAATTCCTTTGACAAAAGGGAAAGGGCAAGAGTGTTCAAATAAGGTGACTTGGTCTTGAAATGGGATGAAGATAGAGCAAAACTAGGCAAGCATAAAAAGTTTGATACTTTGTGGAGTGGTCCTTACATCATCAATAAGTGAAAGAAAAGAAACTCCTTTCAATTGTCCAATATGGATGGAGAAGACATACCTATTATAGTGAATGGGATCCATTTAATGTCTTGATTTTGACCCTTGTTGGCCGTGTCTTGTATATACCTTGTTTTGGTGTGTTTCCTTTGTTTGTGTTATTTTACCTAAGTGCTTTGGAGCACAAGTGTTTCCCTTTTAGGTGTTTTCTTTCCTTTTTGTTGGCTATATGTGTATCTCCCTAGCTTGTGTGTTTATTTATGGATTATTATTTTAAATCTTATTACCTTACATGACTCCATTCCCAATGGAAGGATTTAGGCAGTTGGTCTAATGACACATCAGGCATGTCTCCCTTGGAAATCACCAAAATGTTGACCAATTTTTATCTCCCCTTTTTTGGTTTTGTCTTTGGCTAGTTTGGTTTCTTCATGTTGGGCTTCCCATGTTTTTCCTCATCCCATTTATTTTTTTATGTTTTGCCTTTATTCTTTTTCCCTTGGGTCATTTCTTTCCCTTTGGGCTCAGCTTTCCCTTTGTTTTTCCCTTCCCCTTCTTTCTTCCCTTCAGGCTCATTTATCTTTTCCCTTCGGACATGTTTTCCTCAAACTTTTCCTTTGAACTTAGGTTTAAAGGATGTCATTTTTAATTGTCTTTCATAGGTTTTTATTTTCCTTAAGTTTTTCTCAAAGTGCCCTTCAAAATTTTTTTGAAGGGCCACTTCCCTTCGAAGTGCCCTTCAGAATTTTTTCAAGGCACTTTTCCTTGCCTTGTTTCCCCCCAAGTGTCCATTCAAAAATATTTTTGAAGGGTAATTTTTGTCTAAGTGACCCACCAGAAAAATTCCAAATGGTAATTTGTCTTATTTCTTCCTCCAAGTGACCCTTCAAAAATTATCCAAAGGGTACTTTTCATCCAAGTGACCCTTTTGAAAAATTTTGAAGGGAACTTTTTGCCTGAGTGACCTTTCAAAAAAAATTGAAGGGCACTTTTTTCCCAAGTGAACCTTCAAAAAAAATTTGAAGGGCACTTTTACCTTGGTCTTTCCTAAATTCCCCTTTTAATTTTATCTAAAGGGATATTTAATCAAAGTGCACTTCAATATTTTTCTCAAAGGGTCACTTTTGACTATTTTCTCTAAGGTTACCCTTCAATATTTTTCTCGATGGGCCCTTTACCTATAACCTACCCTTATAAAAAGTTTTAAAGGGCCATTTCCTTTATAAATTCCCCTTTAAAAAATTTTAAGGGACATTGTGCCCCTACCTGGGTGTCCTTCAAAAAAAATTTGAAGGACACTTTCCCAAGTGTCCTTCGGGAAAAGTTCCCAAAGGAACCTAACCATTTCCCCAAGTATTTTTCCAAAAGCAAAAAAATTAAAGGAATTCCTTCAGGGAATTCCTTCAATATTTTTGAACCGTGTCCTTGTCCTTTGAGAAAGCTAAAAAGCCAAAATTCTTGAAGGAATTCCTTCAGACAAATTGTCTAAATGGATTCCAAATTTGTCAAATTTAGGGTGACCAACTAGTTGTTAGGGTTCAAAGACATGATTTGTCATAGGCATCAAATTTAGGGTCACCAAGTAGTCATTGGGTTCAGATTGGTGATGTGCCAAAAGACATCAAGTTCAAGCCAAGGTAAAAGCCATTGATGTTTTTATTTTAGATATATGTAAATACAATGGCATTCATGGGGATCTTGATATGAAGTACCAGTTGTAAATAACCCATGGGAATGACATTGTATCAAGAACACATGGAAATGGTGCGGGCTAGTTTCTAGGTTAACATTTGCCTTAGTAAAAGGTACCCACAGGAATCACATAGACAATGGCAAAATACATTGGTAAAGTCATAAATACAAAGAGCCCATATCAAATCCAATGGTAATGACATGATTATTTTAAAGGCCAATGATAAAATACAATGGTAATGACATTCACATTAAAAGGCAAAGGACATAACATAAAGCTATTAGCAAAAGGCAAATAAGTAAGGGCCCAATTGGAGAAGGGAAAAAACAAATGTTAAGTATAAAATATGGGAGATTTTAGGAAGATTCTAAGGTTCTCAACAATGATCCAAGCCATTTATTATGGAGGGTCATCTCACCATTAGTTTTGCAGTGATCTTAGTCATTTCAAGAGGGCAAATCAAAGAGAAGGACAAACTCCAACTGAATGAGAGAGCATCTGGAATCAATTTCATGATGATGGTGATGGAAAACCATTTTGGAGGATTATATTTTTATACCCAATAACTATCTCTTCTCTCCCTCTTTTTCTATAAATAAGACCCTTGGGCTCTTCTTTTATCATCCAAACATAGTATGGTGAAGCCCTACTATTTTTTCCCCATGTTCTTGCCTTTGAGCAAAGAAACATTAGTATGTCCCCTTTGTAAATTATAGATATTTTCCTAGGTATGAAAGAGATATAGAGTGATAGCAAGTGATGTTTTATCCTTTCATCCTTTGTCCTTCATGCTTTTGAGCAAAGAATCAATCCAACAAGTTATGTATAGTGCATTTTATTTATATGAGACCTTGCATGTATAGCCCTTTTCTAGAATATACAAGTTGTTACTTCAGTCATTTATCTTATTTAATCTCATTCAACTTTGTCTCTACATTGAAATAATTATTTTGGAATCTTTTAGAGATTGAGGTATAGAATATATTATGATGTATTGTGCATAATTATAGGGCATTCATGTGGATACTAATTCTTGGTGTATCACCATTTTAGACTAGGATTTTAATTTATATAAACTTATAAATCTCTTCATTTATATAAGTTAGTTCAGTAGTTTTATTGCACAAAAATCTCATATAAGGAGTTATCCCTTTCAACTTAGAGGTTTATTTCCACTTATAGGCACACCCACATGCCTCGAAATGTCCCAACATTTCCCAAATCTAGAGGAGGCTTGAACATCCCTCTTCTAAGGTGAAAGATTTGGAGACAACATAAGTCTTTTGGATGAATATATAGGTTGTGTATCCTATACCTAACTTGTTCTTGTTATCCTTAAATACCATAACAAATTCTTGTGAATAACTTTGGCCAAGGGAGAGATTGAGGCTCAGTGGATTCATTTTCAAAAGTAATTATTCCTAACTTTATTCTTCCTTTTGTAAGAGTATATATATTTGAATTTATACATTTATCCTATGCATTAGGATTTAATATACATTGATGTGAGTATATATCTTCTATGCACATTTAATTTTATGTTTATTACCCCCACTTTATGTCACAAGATTTGGTGAGCACTAGATTAGGCTTTACTTGTCTTGTCATTTACTTTATGAATATGAAAACATTGTACCTAGCTAGGGTTATTACATAATTTTTCTTGACTTGAGGATTTGGAATCCTCACTAGTGATTTTGTTATGGTAAGAGATCCCTTGGCTAAGTCTAGAAGATCTATCTTGGTCATGACCTTGAATATCTAATGAATCAATAATCGGAAGTGTAAGTAGGATTTATCTTCTCTGAGCTAGAATTGATTTATATATCAGTTGCATTTACCTTTTCATACAAGTTCATCATCATCTAAATATATAAGAGTTACATATAGATCTAAATGCATATTAACAAATTTAAGAAGATTAGTACTATTGATATGAAAAATAGTAGGGATACAATATTTATATTTAGGATTTAGAAGTTGGATTCCCCAAGGATAAGGATCAACCTAATGCTTGTAGTTTTTCCCATTATGAATGAATTTTGATACATTGGCTAAAAAAAAATACAATAACTCATATTTGATGAGTCCATAGGCATCCTAATAGAATGTTATAAGATAAAGGAATATCAATAATCATAATATTTGTGTGGTTTTTCTTGGTTCTAATAGTAAGAGGGAGACAAATATAATCAAGTGTTTTTTTATTTGTTTTATCAAATCCAAGACATATGAGTTAGGTTTGTTTCATATTTTCTTTGGATTATTCGATCTATGGAATTAACCAAAGAGAAGTAATATTCATGATATATCCTTTATGAACTACTACTTTTCAAATTAAATTATCATTGATGTAAATTTTGATAAAATCAAGTGGGTAATTAGCTAAAAATATAATTTCATCATTGATCATATTGTATTTAGTAAAATATATGGAGGATTTGATAGAACAAATTATTTTGATAGCATGAACCTTTGTAGGTCTATGAGCATTAGGGGTAAATCAAATTCATTAGATAAAGGTTATTTAATGTCTTGTAGTTATTGCATAAGAAAATTAGGACAATAAGGAGAATTTATTACTAATCCCATAAGATGGACTTTATAAAGAATATAATTTAGTTCATTTAATAAATTCTAGTGAGGTTTAAAAGAATAATGACTATGAGGTTTATGTTAACTAGGCATTGTGACTTTTTCAAACGTCTAAGGTTCCACTTTTGAAGGTAGATCATCACTAGTGGTTGGTTTTGAAGATGAGGCTTTAGAACTTGTATCTTTAATAAATTTATCTTTAGTAGATAGCTTATTAGGTTTGGTAAATGGGTATTTGTGGGTAGGTTTACAATGGTAATTAACTTTAGCCACATTCACATATTAAAAATTAGTATAATATTGATAATAATCAATGTCAATAGCATAAACATTTTAATTAGAGTGTTGTCATTGGGATCATAATTATTTTTTTGAGATTTTTCAATAGTATATTTAGAAATGTTTTTATTTTAAGAGGATTTGAGATAATCAAGATGAAGAAGTTTGATCATAACATCAAGGTCAAATGAATCTCCTAAAATGAAATAAAATGCAAATTTTATGAGTGCATGACATGTCTCATGAGAATGACCAATGATATCATGAAACCAAAAATATTATTTGTATTGTGCCATGATGTAGGATCAATATTATTATAGATGAAATGTGGGTGGAATAGAGTTTGAGTGGAATATAATATTATTATAGAGATGGAGATAATAATTTTTTCATTTCTAAAACCATCAAGGGTGGGTGGAATAGGGTTTGAGTATCTAACTTGATTACTCCCATTTCTATTATAGGAAATTTTAATTGATAATTTATGTTGGTTATTATGTTAGTTGAAGTTAACAAATATTCCTTTATTTAATTATGATATCATTAAAATTTATCCATAAGTAAATATTGTCATTTATATTTATCAAAAGCCTTTTTTAGGGTGCAGAAATTAAAAGTTGTAAAATACTATCATTGTTCATGTTATGGTCAACCTTGTGAGATAATTATTTCCATATTTTGATAAAAGTATTAGCACATTAAGTGGGTAAATACTTTGCATTAATTAAGTGACTAAGATAACTTTAAATAAGATCATTTTTTTGGAAATCCTTAACTAGAGCATTTACAAGATTTTCTAGTTTCCATATGGAATGTTGGGTGCATTGTTTATGCCATTCTAAATAATCTCCCATAATTTTTTTGACAAGAATTTTAGTGGTATAAAAATTTATGGTTTGGACCCATTCCTTATAGATATTACCAAATTGTTTAAGTAAACTAGTAGGGTATTTAGTTCCATCATACTTAATATCTTGAGTGATATTTCTAATATATATGGTTATGATGAATAAAGGTAAAGGTTCATTTTGAATATGTTAGAGAATTTTTTATTCATGAAAGGTCAAGGGATTATATTCCCATTGGTATATCTAAGAGGAGGGTATTTTTTAATTATTATTTTGAGGCATGATAATAGGGGTTTGACTAGCCAATTTCAAGATGTGATTTTAGGTTTGGAGTATTTAACAATTATTAATAGTTTTCATAATATTCATTTTTTAAACCAATTGAATAATAATTTTAGTCATATATATGGGTGTACTTTTATTTCTAGTGGTAGGAGGTGTAATGTTATTTTTGGTAGGAGGATAATTCCTAAGATTAGGGATAAGAGGATTTCCTATTGGAGGGTTCCCTATGTTAGTATAAATTATTGTGATGGTAAAATAATGAGGTTTGGATAAGGGAAACTCCATGTTAGGGGTATGAATGATATTTTCATAATTTTTTTTGAGCATATTAGAAATTTTTATTAATGTGTACCATGTTACATCACCATTGATCTAGAAGGTGGTTGGGACTAGTTTCACCATGGGGAAATTATCCTCTTGGGTAGCTAAATCAGGTATGAAAGAATAACCCATGTATGATCCAAATGGGTTAATATTTTTAAGAAATATTATTATAGATGATTTCATAATGCTAATCAATATGGGAAAATAAATAAAAAATAAACACATCTGACCACTAACTAAAATAGGAATAATTAGGCTAATAAACTATGTCAACCACATACTAAACTAGGTCGATCAAGGTCAATGTAGTTCAGAATATAGGAAATTGGAAATGCACTAGGTCAACCAAGGTTGACTAAGTTACAGATTAAGATATAAAAAATAGTTTAGAACTATATTAGGTTGATTTGGGTTGATATAGTTACATAGGAAGGTAAAGATAGTAATTTAAAAGACTATTGGGTTGACCTGGGTTGAGTTAGTTAGATAAATAGGTAAAAATAACATTCTAAAAATCTAATAGATTAAACTAAGTTAATCTAGTTATATAGACTAGTAAAAAATGATATAACTAAGTTAAACATAGTTGACATAGTTGGATCTAAAATAGTTTTGACTATAAATTGGATGATACATTCTAAAAATAGATGCATATAAGTATAATATAGAAGATTATATTGAGCCTGGTCAACTTTGTCAATTTAAATAAAGTCAACTAGGTTGATTCTAGTCAATATAGTTGAATCACACAACACATAACTATGTTAACAATAGCATACATAGTTTACAATACCAAATATAGAAGCAAGCAATTAACACAAATGAAGGTGTAAAACTAACTAATTGTTTAACTAGTTATCGAAAAATATAATCAAAAAGATGCTATATAAGGATTTTATTCATTTGTAGGTTCCCAAAGATACTTTCTTATCTATTGAATAGTGATGGCCCAATGTTTTAGAGTGATGACTATGAAGGATTAGACCTTTCTCATATCTTACTAAACCTAGTCTCAATGGTAATTTGGAAGCAAGTTCTTAGTGCTAACCACTAACTAATGAAATATAAGATCAAAAATATGGCTATCTTCCTAAGGTTCAAATAATAAAGGGGAATCCTAGGCATTTCCTAAATACTATGAGGTACATGAAAACTAAATTCTATGTTTATCTTTTTACTATAGTTATAATTATTTGGGTCAACATATCATTCCATGATATATGTAAATGATAGAATAGAATCATAAATAGAGTATCCCATAGCCCTTCATTATATTAGATATGTAGTTTTAAAACATATGGCACACCTTTTCTAAGGAAATTAAGATAAAAAGAAAAATAAAGGTGAAATTCAAGTTACAAAAACTAATTTTAAAATTTATGAATTTAAATAAATAGGAAACCAACTCTTTTCAAATCAAAAGTGATATTAATTACTAAGATTAAAAAAATGAACTTTCTTTCTTATGTGGAAAGTTAAACACACATAACAAGGTTGATCTAGTTGAGAAAACAAAAAAGAATAAGGTCAACATTCATCAATAAATTATGTTGTAAAAATAAGACCAAAAAAACTAGGTCAACTAGGGTTGACTTAGTCTATTGTCAAGACAAGAAGACAAATAACTAAATCAGCTACGTCAACTTAGTTGATTTTGTGGTATAATTTTAATAGAAATAAGAAAATTGGAAAGAAGAGACTAGAAACCTTATATAATGTAATTTTAATAAAAATAATAAATGTTAAACTAAGATAATTAACAAAAAAATGAAGTAATAGGTTTGTTAGAATAAAACTAATTAATATAACTAGTTAACTTAGTTCACTGAGTAATAAAATTATATATATGAATACATAAATTGGCATTGCTTGGATCAATTTAGTCATGCAGAGATAAAACCCTAAAAAACAAACATTAAATATGGTTGATCATGATCAAATAAGTTATTAGAAAGCATATAGAAAACTAAAAATAGTGAAATGAATCTAGGATGACCTGTGTTAACCTAGTTTTCTAAAATGAGAAAAGTAAAAAATTTAGAAATGAACTAGGTTGACTAGCATGATCTAGTTGAATATATATGAAAACATATAAAGTATATAATATAATTTGGTTAGCCTATATGATCTAGTTTATAGTTTAATAAAAAAAATTATACAAATTACTAAACTAGGTCAACTTGTGTGATTTTGATGACTATAGATCCATAACCTGAAAGTAAATAATAAAATTGGGTCAACCAACATAACCTACTTAACTATAGATGAAAATATATAAACAAAGAATAAAATTGGGTTAATTTGCATGGCCTAATTTACTATAACTATAATATCTATAAATATAGAACAAAAAATTGGTAAACTTATGTGAGCTATTTTAATTTAAAATAAAAATAAAATGTAAGGGTTTGATTCATGTCGAGATCATCAAAATGTGTGCAAAAAATTAAGATATATCTACAACTTTTTTTTTTAAAAAAAATCTAAGATTAGATGAGGTATTCAGTTAACATATATTATTAAACTTTATATATTATGATCATGACCAAATTGGATCTATTAAACCTAACTAAGGGAGAAATTATCACACAAAACTAAAGGAGAGACTTCCAAATCCCCTAAGTAAATAATATCATGAAATAACCATAGAAATCTTTTATAATTCATAAAATTAAATCTAATATAGTGTTCTCATATCTTATAACACAAATAGGGATGGTTTAAAATTAAAAAAACAAATAAGGAATCATGGTATGAAAATGGGGGCTTAGATCACCTAAGGTGGAATATGGTAAATTAAAAAAACCCTATAGATACACTAAGTTTAAGTGTAGAATAACTGTAAGGAGTTATACATTCAAACCTATTAATTTTTTCAATATATAGCTATAAAATAAAATAATAAAAGTTATATAAAATTACTAATGATAATTTGTTGAAAATAATGATAATTTAATAAATTTAAAGTAACCAAAATGAAATTATGAAACCAAAATTACTAATAAATAACACTTTATAACAGATGTCAAAAGTGATAAAAAATGTGAACAATGAAAGATTTAAATGACAAGGATAAGATACAAACATATATGTGAAAATGAAATTAATATAAATATACTATAAGAATACAAACAAAGATATGTAAATGAAATAAAATTAAGAGATGTGAAAAATAGAGATGATAAACAAAACTCGGGGCTTGTGATAATCTGTAATGTAAAAGATTATGTTTGTTTAGAGAAACACGTGACATAGTTTTATAGGAGGTTAAGGGAAGTTTGTGATGAATGCATTTTTAAATCCAAGGAATTATATTGGAACTCAAAATAGGAAATACAAAGAGATTTAAAATTTTAGGATGTTTATAGTAAATAAGGTTATTTTGTGAGAAAACCATGGTCCTATCCAAGGTCTTACACTACAACACACACAAGGAATATCAATGATATATTATCATATATGAAATGATAATAATCAAGGGTAATATTAATGATAATATAGTGAATATAGGTAATGGAAAACAATACATAGGTGTTGTATAAATACTTAATAGAAATGAGACACATTTTAAGCAAATGTGCCTATGTTAAGAACTATTTGAAATAAAAAGACCTAATGTACTTTATATAGTATATGAAAATATTAGGATAAATAATTGAAGTAATTATATCATTATATATTGGTTGTATATACATGAAATTAAAAAGGGTCTACCTTCCCACAACATGTTCCTCATTCCATGTGACCCCTTACAAAGTCATCGATCTCATAAAAAGATTATGAATTTGCATGAAAAATTAGGTGGAACTACATATATATATTTGAGAGTATGAGGCCTATCATAGTCTACTATCCTACCAAAATATAATGGACCTTTCCCATATCATGAATCCAACTTTTTATTTTTAGATTCAACTAGGATAGGAGATGTGTCAAACAATAATTATGTCTGTGGGTGTGATTTTAACTATTAAATATGTTATTTTCCTTTTGATCATTTCCTTTTGCTTATATTATGATTTGGATTATAAAAATTTATGGATTATTATTTTCCTCCTATGTATGTATTTATAGATCCAATCATGATTGATATAAGTAACAATTAAAAATAAATCTTACACTTTGATTACAAGAAAGAAGTATTGAAAGACTATGTCATCCAAAATTTTCTCAAACTTCCCCATAAGTAATTATGAAAACTCAAAACTAACCTTATGTATCTAATTGATATTCAAAAATATCAATTTTAGGTTGGATAATAGGAGTGGGACCACTAATGGTCATAATTAAAAAAAAAAAAAAAAAAAATTGATAAAAATTATACCTACACTACCCTTGTTCTATGGTTGTGGATATCATTATAATCATTTAACTCAATATACAATTTATTATTCCTAAAAAAAATATTTTTTTATGCCTAAAATAACCTTGTTCTATTATTTTTAAAGTTATCTGAAACACAATCCCAAGACCATCTTCTCAGATCCCAACCTAATTTTTTTAGTAGTCTACCAAGACAACATTAGCATCACATTTGGGACATCAAAGCCACATAACACTAGTGTCACCAACTAGTCACTATTGTCCTTATCCATAATTCCTCAAAATGGATAATTTTTAAAATGTGTGCCCTTTTTAATGTTGTCCTAAGCATATTTTATTATCCAAAGAAGCTATAAAACAATATAAATACAAGTCTAATTGATTTCTATTGACTAGATGGAAAAAAGATGCAAATGCACATTCAAACCAAAGACAAGTTGAGAAAAATGAAGATATTTGATCCATATTATGACCTAATTATGAATAATACCATATCATTAGTCCTAAGACCAAATTTAAAAGATTTAAAATCTCAATCACATTTAAGAATCCAAGTCCACTCTCACTCTAGAATTCACTTACACTTGCATCAAGCACTAGGTGGGAGAACTACATTGGGCTTAATCCCTCTTTGGAGTATTGTCATGTAGTAAAATATATTAAAAATGGTGTGTTGATGATTTCCAACTTATCCTAATGAACACACTTTTCATTCCATACTTGTAAGTAATATTAGGGTTTGCACATTGTAAGTTTTCTAGGCACAACATAGACCTCCAGGTTTTGTGTAGATAGAAAAGGGACCTAAAAACATAGGTGTGTGTGATCCCAAAAAAAAGGTAAAATAAAAAAAAGGAGACATTATCACCATGTTTAAGAAACTACACAAGCATTTCACTACTATCCATATGGTCACTACTATCTAGGAGCAGACAAACACCAAAATCTTGTTGATCACACTTAAAGTTGTCTAAAACTCAACTTTTAGAACCCAAATTATCTATGATAGTTATTAAAGTCAAAAAAGGTCAAATTACATAAAAAAGTAGTGATTAATTATTATAATTTATTTAATTAATTTAGACATCTCAATAATTTTATCTAAATATAGTTTTTACATAGGTAAACCCTAAAATGTTAAATCATTTGGTGAACCTATCTTACTTCAAATATTGCTTCAAACCCTATCTTGTATTAATCCAAATTTTTTGAAATAAATTTAAGGATGTAATATTATAATTTTATGTGTTTTTTTTAGACAACCTAGCTAAATTATATTAATTAATTATTATGGTTTCAATTTATTTAAATATATTTTAAATTTGTTTTTTAGACAACCTAGCTAAATTATATTAATTAAATATTATGGTTTAAATTTATTTAAATATATTTTAAATTTTTTTTAGACAACCTAGCTAAATTATATTAATCCTTCTCATTATTCATATATAAAATATCAAGCAAGCACCTATTAAAGCTAAATAAACATAACCAATATATTATGACCTATTCATTTCTATTTTCATATCAAGCATAGGACAAGTCATATATAGATTTGAATCATTCAAAGAGAAACCCATGAGTGATATTTGTCAAATTATAAGATAGATCATTGTATGCACCTTCATATAGTTTATTTCACCCTTGTACACATATTTTCCCATACATAAGGGATAGCTACTTAAATCTAAGGCCCTCTTTAGACTTTTGGATATTTAAGCAATGCCCATTGACAAAAGGGTATTTTGGGTCATCTAGACATCATGAAATCACTAACCATTTTTATCAAGTTCATTCCAAATTTGAATAAATGTGAAGCTCTATGGTTTGATCAATCAAAAAAGAGTCGTATCATGTATCCTATATCTGATTACATTATTAGAATGGTGATATAAAACCCAAAGTAGTGAATTTGGTCACATTTGTATCTAGTCATTATTATGTTTTAGACACTTGTTTCATAGTCAGACAATAGTATTGATAGTAGTTTGTAGATCTAATAGTAGTGTCCACAACCATAGAAGTATAATTTATAAAATTTGGTGATTGATCCAGAATACTAATCATGCATACTTTACACATGTTTTCAGTCTAGTTCTACCTACACATAGTAAACCCAACAAAGTATTATTTCTCTTTGGTATTTTAATCAATTGAAAATCTTCCAAATCAAGTACTTTATATAGTTATCATATATTTATATTTTAATTTATAATATTTAGTTATTTGAGTTCATAATTAATTAGCTGGCTAAAAATTAGTTTATCACCCTTGTACGTAAACTATTTCTATATTATCAACCCTATACCCTACCATCTAAAAAAAATATGGTTAAACATTTGAACATGACCTTTGGTCTCCAAACCCTAGATTGACCTTGAATTTTATATTTTATAATTTTTTATTGTTGAAAATTTTTGCTTCAAATTATAAATTTTCATTTATAAGAAATAGAAAATGTTAATCAAAAAATTCATTTTTAAATGGCAGAAAAGGATGCACTATTCAATCATATTAATAAAAACATGACCTTAATAGATGTATTTTTTTATGTTACAAGAGTTGAGATTAGTAAACATGTTAAGGATAAGTCATCCTCACCTAGTGATGGTGAATCCTTATGTTGTACCATAACCAATTCCATACTAATAAACCTTCTCTTGAAAGCATCATCAATTCATACATTTAGTGGGGGCATAGGTTATTTGTTTACACTATTGTTCCTCAAAATAAATAATACTATTGCTACATAATCCATGGGAATCATTAGTAGTTTAACCTAGTTACTAGTTTCAATGCCTATATCAACTCAAACCATGTTTCCATCCCCTTTGGTGACTTCTTAAATTAAAAAATTTAGTTATCAAAATGTGCATGATCTTCTATAGACTATAAAAAAATTTCAAGCTAAATTTAATAACATTAAAAAAATTATATGAAATAACTTATTCTATTAATTCAAAAGATGTGCTATATAATCCTCTTACACTTGAAATATCATTTCACCCTTTGCCAACTAGTTTTTTTGCACCCAAGTTCACATTTTATGATGGCAAGGGTGATCATGAACAACATCTCTGATCTTTCTATGCGACATGCCTTGATTATGCCTCTAATGATAAATTTTTGACCAAATTATAACCAAGGATCCTCAAAGACTATATTTTATGACATTTTTATGATTTACCACTCCAATTAGTGAGATCATTCAAACCTATAATAGATCAATTCCTAACACATTTCTATATCAACATCAAAAAATATATGCCATATGTTCAAATTTCAATATCAAATAAGGAACCAATGAACCTCTCAATGAATATATTTTGAGATATAAAATAATATTGCCCAAAATGATAAATACGGTGGCAAATAAAGAACTTCAAGATATTTTCAATAAAATCTTGCTTGACCCATTACATGAGTCTATTATTTGAAAAAATTCAAATCTTTTGATGACTTATGCCATATTTTTAGAGATCATGAAATGAAAGTTATTTCAATGAATAAGATTAAGTATGTATCAAACACACTAACTACATCCAACACTAGTTTTCATATCAGGTCAAGCTACAAGGTAAAAACTACATAACCTAAAAATAAAATAACCAAAATATTTAATGTAGTACCATAATAACCTAATCAACTCATCTTATATAGTACACCTAATAGATAATTTAAATGATTGTCTAAGTCTTCAACTTATTTACCTCTACCTCCTCCCATATAGGTTGATATGATTTGACCTCTACATAAAGGATGTGAGGATAATGTCTATTTTGAGTATCACCAAAGCCTTGGGCATTCTATGAATAAATATTATCTTGAAGCATAATATCCAAGACCTTATTGATGACCAAAATATTACCTTTGATGATCCTCTAAAGGATTTAGGTTCAAAACTTGGTGATAACCAAAATCATAAAATATTTAACAATCCTTTACAATATCATTATAATAAATATCTAAAAGTGTAAATGGCATACAATTCACATAGTCATTCATCACATTATGGGAAGCCATTATATGGTATTATTTGCACCTATACACACATAATACCTCATATGGTCTAGAAACCCTCTATTACATATAATGGTTATGGAATAGTGGATAATGACTCAGATTTTCTTTTGTTATTTATTTTAGGATACCTTGACCATCAACCTTTACATACTATAATGATCGATAATGATGCTAGTGACAATTCATGTAATATGACATTACTTAAACATTTTGGACATACACATGATGATTTATACCCTTAGATTAAAATGGTCAGAAAAATCGATGGGACATCACAACACATTATTGGTGAGATTGATTTACCTTTACAGGTTGGTCTATACATGTGGTTATGACATTTTTAGTTATACCATATATAAGAGTATTTGATATGTTATTAGGATGACCTTAGATACATAAAATTGATTTGATATGTTATTAGGATGACCTTAGATGCATGGTTGTATTAAATATAGTCATACCAATAGGGTAGTCACAATTTCTATAATTCCATATGAACATCTAATTTAAAAAGATGAGTTTATTCCAAGATAGCTAATTATCAAACCTAAAAAGTTAAATCCTATATGAAAGGGTAATAAATAATTAATTACCTTTCCTATGTGGCCCATACTTGAGAAGCCTTTACATCAAATATAGATAGTGGATTCTATAAAAGCCTCATCTACTCCTCCATAAGATAATTTATTACCAAGAGTAACTAAACATGTTCCAATTACTATTACTCCAAATAGACCATAGATCATTAAATGATGGGTTTCACAAACCCCTACTCCTATTGTTTCTTCATAACCATATATTCCTATTACACATATGTTAAAATATAATAGATTTTCCATATCTAGATATGATTTATATGTATGCTCCTTGGCAGTACCACTAGTTTAATATACCATATTATAAGTTTGGAGATACCTATGACCATCCCTTAGATGGGATGATAGGCTAGTCTTTTAGTTTCAAAATATTCAAAAAATACAAAAATATTCAAATATTCAAAAAAATACAAAAATATTCAACATTCCCATGTTTATTATCTCCTTGGCATCTATTTTGTTTTATTTATGTTAGTAGATAGAATATCATTTCATTTATATATACATATATGTTTTATGATTTTTTTTAGTATGATACATGCATACCCAAACACATGATATATGCACTTCCAAATTTTGGACCTTTCTTCTACTTGCATCATATATTAATTTGGGGATATATACTTCTTTGATCATGATTGATATAGATTTCATATCCTTGATAATCATTTCTACATTATCATGTTTGAGCTTAAATACTAATGTTTACACTTTTCTATATTTGTGCTCATATTTTTCAAAGTGTACTTGATATGCAATATTACATAACATTTTTATGTTGGTTGTTTATAATTCATCTACACTTCCTTGAGTGTAATCCATTACTTTTTATCATCTTACTGGTGGAAATTTTGAATATGTTCCTTAATTTTTGTAACTTGTGCCATTATATGTTGATTGGACATTTGAATATGTCATTCTATTTGGATTGGAAATTTAAATATGTCATCCCTTTTGATTGTGTAGTATCTTAACATGCCCCTTGTATGAGGTCTTCTTGGACCATTCTTTTTCATTACATTGAGTGTTCTTGTGTGTGTATGTTTGGTTGTTTTTTAAGATTGTAATGTTACTCTCTAGACATTTCCATGATCTATATCATTCATCTTAGGACTTGATGTGATCACATACTATTAGCCTCATTGATATATATACTTGAATATGTTATCTATATATGCTACATGATTTACAAATATTATACAGCTATCTTTTCCTTTTAAGGTAAGGTACATTATATATTATATATTTTTTCACCTCAAAATGGGGGAAATATTAGTGGGGACATTTCATAAAAGCATGACCTCCAAATTTTTCACAATTCTAGATTTTATTGGGAGCATATCATAGTACATGACCTCCACACTTATACATTTTATCAATTTCTATATCTTCGTGGGGGCATGTCACAAACACATGACTTCCATAAATAAACACTTATACACCTTCACATTATCTATATATTTTATTGGGGGAATGTCATAAAGACAAGACCTTCACACTTTTACAATGTCCAATTTAATTTCATGAATCAGATATACACTTGGGTCATAATCATATACATTGCACTAATTTTACATAGATAAAAAGTGTTTTTTATATTTATGACACATATACTGTAGCTAAAACATATTTTAGGTTCATATTCCATGTTATTACAACAAAAATTGTAAACTTTAAAAATTATACTACTCACCAAGGTGTGTCAATTACTCAAGGATGTATTGTTATCAAGCCTTTTTTGTTATAGTAGTTGGTTCACTTTATAGGTTAAAGTGATTAAATCATTAAAACTCAATATATTTATATATTGGAGTGATTAAATCATCCAATCTCATCATATTTATAGCATGATTTGATTAAATCACTCATGCTCACCAAATTACGTATTTCACACTTGAGTTGTATGATTTAATTATAATGATCTCAATGGTCATGTCACAACTCATCTTGGAACCAAATTGGTGGCATAATACCTACCAATATCCCTCTTTATATCTCCAAGGTTTGGTTCTAAACCTTTTATATCTCTAATGATTCAGAAGGATCATATTTATAAGTCAAATCATTAAGAGGTAACATGGTTTCCTTAACACATAGGTGTACTCCTTCCTTGGTCTCTTTCTTTTCAATCATTTCAATTATTTAAAATTTCATACTATATACATTGATTTATACTATAAAATTTTCTTGGATATAGGATATACACCAACAAAGCACTTAAATTGGGCTCAATTAAAGGTAAGGTATGTTATACACACCCAAGTATGCATTTATTTTCTTTAAAATAGTAATTTCATCTTTATGCATTACTATATAATGGGGGGGGGGGGGGGGAGGGGGGGGCGGGGGGGGGGGGGGGGGGGGGAGTTGTAAATGCTAAAAATAAATATTAGTAGCATCTCAACCTTGTACATTTAAAAAATATCAATAAGGGCTCTACCCTTAAATTTTAGACCTTCATTATATTTAAAGTCTTGTATTCACCATCTCATTATGCCTAAATACTCATCTCTTAGTCCAATCCATATCATTTTAATAACCTAGGTATCCTGCACTACATAAAAATATTAAAACTTGATAAACATCCTTCAGTATTAGTTTTAGATTCATACATGTTTTCTAACCCTCTAGACACTACATAACATAGAGGGACACTACCACTGATAGTAGTGTCTAGATCCTTATCTATTTTCCAATTTATAAAATTCATCCAAATTTAAAATGTTTCAAAACCTATGCGTTGGCCTATTTGTCTAATTAAACCCTACCATGAGATATTTTCAAAAGGTGTGATATAAATACAATTTTAAAATTTCTCATTCCTCATCTAGTAAATACTAATCAAACCTCTAGTAAATTTAAATCAATCAATTTCAAAACCAATCTATTTTACCCTATTAATTTTTATTTTCATATCCAACATAAGATCAATCATATTACAGGTCTAAATCATTCAAAAAGAAAAGAAATCCATGAGTGATATTTGTCAAGTTATAATATAGATCACTACATGCATCATCATATATTATATTTCAACCTTGTGAACATAACTTCCCAAACATAAGGGAGAACTACATAATTCTAAGGCCCTTCTTGGATTAATGGCTATGTATACAATGCCCATTGATAGAGGGGTATTTGGATTTAGCTTGACACTATGAGTCCACTAACCTATTTTTAACCAAATTCATTCCAAGGGTGAAGAAGGGTGAATAAATAAGGTTTTATCAATTATTTAAGAGATATAACATCTATCTCATATGTGAGTACATTATCAAAAATGTGTTTGAAAACATAAAACAATGAAGTTGGTTACATCCATATCTAGTCATTATTCCCTACTACACACCTACATCATAGTCAAACACTTGTATTGATAGTAATGTCTAGGTATAATAGTAATTTTTATGACCATAGAATTAAAACTTCTTGAATCTGATGACTAATCTATAATATTGATCCTACATAATTTACACATATTTCTAATCTAAATCTTCATGTGCATAGTAAACCTAGTTATTTTATCAAATTTGGGATTTGTGTTAAAAAACCTAATTGATAATACTGTTGTGTAAAATAAAGAGAATAAATATAAAAATGATAAAATTAACTAATTTAGAACTAAATTATTCTATAAACTTACTAAAAATAGTAATGTAATGATAAAATAAATTCTTCACTAGAAATTATATCTCTGAGAGGAATCAGAGTCTGATATTTATTGTGTAGAGAGGTCTAGTGACTAGAATCAAGATTCTAGAATTGGATAACAACACTAGTAAGGGGACACTATATGTGTGGCACTCATGTCTAATCTATGTCACTCATATCCACTTGTAATGAGGAAATTAGGGTTTTTAGGCTCTTTATGCCTTCATCTATAAAGCATGTATATGGTGTAGGAGCTTATAATCAATTATAGAGACCATTATGTTCAAAACCATAGCTCATTGACATGTGAATACTAATTTAAATAAATGGGGGAAATGGAATCAATGGTTGAATTCAAGTGAGAGCTCAACACCCCATGTGTTAAATGTTGCCTACATACCAATACTCTGAAGAGGGATAAACTTAATGTAGTTCTCCGATGCTACAATGGTGTGTGAGTAGTTGGTGTAATATGTTATATGATGGTGCAATAATAATGTGATTAAGTGCCTTAATCATGAATTTTTATCTATAAAATTTATTCAAATTTGATATATCATTTACTAAGGATGTATGCAATTAAAATTGGGAGAAATAGGTATTTTTCTCTCAATGTGTAAGTGTGATTCTGGTGTTTTTTAATGTGGAAGCCTCCTCTATGTAAAGTGATTTGAAAAGTGTTTATATATCCATATCATTTCAAATCCTTTAAATGGTGATCATTGGGGACATGGGTTGACTTTCTTATAGCTTTTAATTTTGTAAATTAGTCATTATTTAGTGAGAAGACATGAGAGGGGGAAGGTCACTAGATCAGTGCAATCATGTCCCCTAGAGAAATCTTATCTAATGGGTCATTTTACCATGTTGAGGGTTATGTATCACCTAAAATGTGTCTAAATTTGATACTGATAGGTCTAAGTTCATTTTGGAGTCATATATTAGCATAGAAGAGTGTGCAAGGTGGTTAAAATTAATCAAAAGGGGCCCTAAGATAGGTCTAGTGTTATATATGTAAAGAGTGGTCATAAGTGAATGATTTTAGCTTAAATTTTAATTTTACATGTCTACATTCCCCCCCTTATTCTATTAATTCATAAAAATGAAATTACTAGAGTAAAAGGGAAAAGTGTACATACATAAACTTATACATGTGGGAAGAAGTCATGAATGTAGGCCACAACACTAAACTATGATCCAAACAAACCTGTAGCAAAATATATGTAATATTACACTTTAATTAAGATGAATATAAATAATTAAAAGATAAAAATCTAGAGAGTGATAAGGAATGAGCACACTTAATAGAGTATGCAAACCATTATGCCTTTTTTGGTGCAAAAATTGGTGATTGTGGTATGTTGTGCATTTGTATTAACACTAAATATCTTGGATTAGATTTTACATGTCTTAATATTCATTGATAATTAGGTGTTCTTAAGAAATCAACTATGCTTGACTCCATCATCACCATCATAGATTATTTGAGTCACTTGGAATCCCTATATGAATCCTTGTGTGTGTGTGTGTGTGTGTGTGTGTGTGTGTGTGTGTGTGTGTGTGTGTGTGTGTGTGTGTGTGTGTGTACATATACATATATAAGGTGTAAAAATTGGTATAGATACTAGTGTAAAACCTAGTATAGATACTAGTGAAAATAGTGAACCAACCACTACATATGGAATAAGGTTCAATTCTAGTGTAAAACTCGCACAAAAATAGTGTAAACACTAATTATAATATGGGTTTGGTGTATACAACATGGAAATATGTATGTATTTATGTGTGTGTGTGTGTGTGTGTGTGTGTGTACATATACATACATACATATACATATATAAGGTGCAAAAATTGGTATAGAACTAGTGTAAAACCTAGTGTAGATACTAGTGAAAATAGTGAACCAACCACTACATATGGAATAAGGTTCAATTCTAGTGCAAAACTCACACAAAAGTAGTGTAAACACTAAGTATAATATGGGTTTGGTGTATACAACATGGAAAGATGTATGTGTGTGTGTGTGTGTGTGTGTGTGTTTGTGTGTGGTGCAAAAACTAGTATAGTTACTATTATAAAAACTAGTGTAGATACTGGTGCAAATAGTGAACCAACCACTATAGATGGAATAAGGTTTAATTATGGTGTAAAAATCACACAAAACTAGTGTAAATATTGAGTATAATCTAGTTATGGTGTATTTAACATGGAAAATGACATGAATTATCATCTTATTTGTGAAATCAGTGCAATGACAAAGAAATGTGCTATGCACATGCCCCCAACTAATATTTGGTGATTTTGAGAAGAAACCTATGTGCCAAACTGTAATAACATGCCACACATGATTTCCACCAAAACTGAGCAAAATTAAGATAAACTATGTAATTCTATGTAATCCTAGGAATTGAGACTATGAAACTATTAAGCATTATTATAAGTAAATTGAGGTTCTAAGAAATTATATAAATGTCTATTTTTAAGGCATTTGGGCAATAGTGTTTGGAAGGGCACTAGATTAGGGATCTCCTATCCAATGAGACTATCTTATCCAAATTTACCTTTTGTGTGTTTTCTTAGCCTAAAACTATGTAAATTATGTAACCACTATTAAATATTGTTACTAAATACACCTCTAAGATAAACTTCTAAAAATCCCCCATCTTTTTAGGTGAGTTACTAAACCTATGTAAGAACTTAACTCAAAATAGAAGGTTATGTAGTAGGTTGTTATGGTGTAAAAATGTAAATCTAATTAATAATGCCATCATCTAAAAGCATGGCATCATTTTATATGTAAATTGAGCATATTAATAATTTAAGATGCATGTGAAAAAAATCATTCCCTTTAAGTGTGTCTAGATATATGTGATAATGAAACAGATATATAATTCGATCAATGAGTATGCAATGTTGAATAAAACTAATTAAGGATGAATTCATGATGTCCATCATGGCATTGGAAGGGGTTGGGTGCATGATGTCCATCATGGAATCCATCTCTAATTACATAAGTAATCAAAGTGTCATGGACATGACACACACAATAAAATAGTGCATATATGACACACAAAACACATAATAGAAGGCCAAAGGGGCCCAAACAAGGGACAAGTTCAAATGTCACTCATTTGAATAGAATAAATATACAAAGGCATGTTCAAATGTCATTAATTATAATATAAGACATAAAAATTAATGCTCAAATGACCTCATGTGCATACAAGGAAATAATGGAGGCTTAGAGCCACATAGAAGGACATGTTCAAATGTTCTCATGCATAGATAGAAGACACACACAAGGACATGTTAAAATTACCTCACATGCATATGATTAGAGAGATAAAGTCTTAGATCCACTTAGAAATATCATATTCAAATATCCTTAAAGCAAATAGATAAGATCATACAAGATATGAAATTAATAAAATTAATATAAAAATAATACATGATTAAGCATCTTGATCAACAAGAGTTATGTTATATTCTAAGAAATATTCAATAACTAATATAAGCAATAGTATATCACAATGTTGGTGAGTGATAATATCATAAAATTTAATACAATGTAAATTAATGAGTGTGTGAATAATATAATGTGGATAAATAATGGGAAAATTTGTGTTTACCATGCCCTTGATGAGTTAACTAATGAATATACATGTTTTAGGAAGTTTGTGTGAAGTTCAAAATTGAGTAGTGATAGTCTAAGCTCACCAAGATAAATAGGGGGTGAGGGACACTATAACATTGTGTTCATTTCCTCCATAGTTCTCATGTCTAAATACAATTTCTTAGTGTAATTATAAAATCACCTATAACTATTTTTGGAAATGATTTCCTATGTAACCTATAGTCACTCATATACACTGGTAAATAATGTATGATATAAAATTGGCTAAACATATATATAATACTATGCACAAGTTAATTGATGTATGATAAAGTATTTATAAGCATTCATAGGTATTTATTTTTGTTATTTTCTATAATATTTTTATATTTTTATATTTTTGCATATATATGAGAATAATATATACAAAACATGTTCTTTAAATTATAGTATGTTCTAAATATAAAACCATCATATAGGCATAATGATCATTGGATTTTTGATAGCTTTGTCATCTATTGAAGCTAGATTATAGAATTTTGGGCTAAGCTTTTCTGTAATCACATAGGCTTAAGCTAATTTGGATTGAATTTTCTTTTTGTTTCCTCTTTTTCACTGATGTTTCTCAGCATTTCCTGGATAACCAAATCATCTACTTCAAATTATTCATTCTAAACACATTTGATACACTTTGAGATGTTTAACTATTTTTATGTGCATATGGTGTAACTATTCTACCTCATGTAGGCATTTTTATCTATATTGATCATCTATGATGAGTCCTTTGATATATACATGTAAAGAGGGAATCTTTAATTCAAGTGGGAGAACTACCTCAATTACATAAACTAATGAGTATAGTGTAGTCATTTAAAATGTCACTTGAGTTCTAAGAGTGTTATTTGAGACCACCTATCCATAACTTAGCCCCCAAACCTATCTTAGGGCTTATTTATACATTTATCTATCCTTCATGTGGGACACATATATCCCTAAACATCCTTAAAATAGTCATAAACCCTCAATTAAGCATCATATCTTCTAATGCCTTAGGTTCTACCACTTAGACACTAGCACCATAACTTAGATAGTAGCACCAATGGTATTAGTTTCTCAGTTTGGATGATATTATCCTTTTCCAACTTTTTATCACTAATGGATATCTTTTCAAATCAAAAACCACATAAGGTCATCCAAAACCTATTTTAATACCCACACAAGCATTATTTTAGTATATATACATGAATTTTATCCCTTTATTCACTAGATGGAAATCAAATACAAATAACACAAACTAGCTTAGAACAAGTTGTGCACAATCAAGGTTATCAATCCCTATTCTACCCTACTTCTACATAAATCATCTACAGCCATCCCAAGCTCAAAATACATATATTATAGTCTTTAGCATCATTAAAAGTATTAAAACCACCATTTATACTATCCTCACCTACACTTTCACCATCACTTAGGTGGGGATAATAACATCAGGTTTGATCCGTCCTCAAAGTATTGGTATGTAGGTAACTCTCATCATAGTAGGGTTTTGAGGCTATCTATCCAACCCCACTAACATCACACTTTTCTATGTTTGCAAACAATATTACCTAATAACATGAAGGTCTAGGTTTTACATGCAAAATCAATCAAAATAGGTCATCAATAAGGAATTAAAACTTGTGGCTTTGTAAACTTTGACATAGGTGCACCTAGAATCTCAGAGAAATTCTACAGAAAGGACACTAGCTCCAAAAGGAGGAAACTAGTGCCATTGGTATTTATATCTATTTATGTCACTACTATACATGGGGGTTTTACACTTATATCCTATTTATGACACCCTGATCAACACTTGTCCCAATTTATAGCCTCTAGATCTTTCATCTTAGCCAAGTACTTATTTGTATTATTTATTTGTATTTTTAAAAAGGTTAAATAAGGGAAATTGTGATATAAATTAGTGTCTATATTTATTTCATATTTTATACCCTAATTTATTATACTCAATCCCTTTAACAACCTATGGATTACACTCCATAACCCTAAAAGTTTAAATCATTTGGTGAACCTGCATTACTTCAGGCACATTGTTTCAAAACCTAGTGCACCATAAAGGTTTGCCTTCTTATTTCTAGAATGTACTCAATTTTTATTTCTTAGCCTTTTACCATGATTTTCATGATGGAATAAATTTTATAATTCTTGGTGCAAATATTGGTGGCTTTTTTTGCATGTTTGTTACCCACCATTAGTATAATGGTGCCTATGTATGTCACTCCTCTCATAGATCACATTATCACTCAATTTATTACACACATTGGCCCATTATATATTGATTCCCACTTCTATGAGGACCATTTTTACATGACTCACTTTAAATTACCCCCAGTCACTACTCTATGATAGAGATCTTAGAGGACTCCTTTTGTTCTAACTCCACCTAGACTAGTTAATTACATTTTCTCCCATCCCACCTCTACTAATCACCCTTGGAAAATATTTGATCATGTGGTTTGAGTTATTACTAGATATAATAGGATGCCTCCATAGCCTATACAAGAAAAAACTAATTCCACCATCCCTCCTCACCCCCAAGACACTACAAGGAGGCCTAGGGATTAGCACAGGGCATTTGATATTGTGGACCAGTGAGAAACACACAAGCTAAGATCTCTATATTGGATTTTCTTCAAAATAAAACTATCTTCAAGGATATTATTTTTCAAACACTCAATCATACATCTTTTCCTCAAGATAGAGAGATAACTTATTTTGCATCAGTCATGAACACTATCATGGATATTGAGGATGTTATTTATTTTATCCATGAGGATTTACTTTCATAAATAGTTATTTATCATAATATCCCACTATTTATTTAGGCATAAATAAAAAATACAACTATTAAATGAGTTTTAATTTACAATGGTTCAAATCTTAATATATGTAACCTCATATTTATACATACCATCAGAGTTGATATGTCATCCATTCAAAAGACAAATAGTAACATTCATGGTTTTGATGACATTCCTAGATAGGCATTGGTTTCTATTAAATTGGATATTATAGTTGGAACAAAAACCCTACCTACATAGTTTTAGGTGATGTCTAATAATTTTCACTATAATTTATTACTTGGGAGACCCTAGATACATGTTATGGAGGGCATACCATCTACTTTAGATAGATGCATCAAGTTTTTACATGATGTATACTTAAACACTTTTCCAATAGATAATAAATCATTTAGATATTATAGAATTACCAAGCCTACTACCTCAAGTATATATTTAGATGAGACACCACATGTTCTCATAGAGTCCCTGCCTCATGATATTCCTATAGAGAAGATGCACACATATGAGATCAGGGAATCTAACACTAATATTCCTACACCACTTGTAGGTCCTCCTACATCACCATCATATTCATCCCTAATGGAGAGTGGTCCTTTTATATAGTATTCATCCTCACCCACAATAATTGATGAGTTTCATAATATATTGTTACCACTACTTTTTAACTTAAAGGGAGTTTATGTCAAAAACTTAGATATAGATTTTGAGACCACTATAGATGATAAAATAACACCCATGGATATTGATGATTATTTATGTGGGTTGATATTCACACTAGTAGGCCTAGGAGAGTATATAAATTTTTTTAAGGCACTTATACTTTTACCTACATAGGCAACACCACTAGTTCATAATCATATAGTTATAGGTCTATATACTTAGTTATAGTTAGAGGTATATTCTTCCATACACTCATTACATATGGTTACATCTATAGATATCGATGTAGTCATATAGATTTAGGTAAGCAATTCATAGGATAGGCCACATCATATTTTATAGATATTACTTGATAGAGAGTTGATGGCATTACCCATAATTCATCATAGATCCATCAACAAATTATCACAATAAGAATGCAAACCATTTAGTCATTTTCATAGGCTTACATGACATAATACAGATACATGCTTAGGATTATAGTAAAAATTGAATAAGTTCAAGGCTTAAGTCACTATTCATATTACATGGCCTCCACTTCCACCAGTATATTAACCATGATAGACTTATCATTGACATAGATACTCATGGAATGATCCATTAACTATCCAAATTTTTATTAAGGACAAATAAATCCCCCACATTACTATATATGAATATTTTAATCCTAATACTTTCACTTTTTCATTTTTAGAGCACATAGGACATCAAGAGAGTGAGCTACAATATGTTATACATTTTCAATATTACATGGCACATATCACACTACTAGGTTCATGTGTCCCCAAGGTGGCCAACACATTACTCTTTTTTCATGAGAACAAGAACTCATATATAGGTTACACTTGGTAGTACATGGTTATAATGAATGGATGCCATAGTTGATCTATTAGATGGATGTTTGATATTCAGTCATGAAGGACATATATTTTTCATTATATATGATAGCACATATAATAACCATAGGTTTCATACAAATACCCCATGGTATAATTTGGTTTACCCTAGGACCACATGGGAGGCTTCTTACATAGTAGAGTAACATTCTATTTGGATTCACATAATCCAAACTAACACCAAGGATAAGGCTAAACTGATATACACTACATGGTATGACAATCATGATAATGAGGACTTATTTGAGTTCAAATAGATTTAGTATCTGATATTAGATGACCTTCCACTAGATCCACTATTTGATTATCCACATCTCATGGATGTGTTCTTAGTTCTGTAGATACATTACACTTCATTTATACATTATATAATTTATTTACATCATTCACTTATACATAATTTCCTTCCCTCCAACATTTACTTTTGTAAAGATTCATTTTCATGTTTCTTATACATATATTATATCTATAAAAATAAAAAAAACAATATAATATGTCAAAACATAAAAACATTCAAAGATTTTCTTAGAAAATACAAATTATAGATTATATGCATTGCCATGTATACACTTCTTATACTTGATAATTAACACATATTTTAGCTATCTTAGTATAGTTATTTTTATCATATATACATGTTTCACTTCTTCTTTTCAATTTTTTGCATATTACTATGGAAATTGGGTCCATCACACAGGTCCAGATTTGTTATTATTTAACCATTGGGGGAGCATTCATAGGTTCTTGATTTAAAATATTCTCCCATTTGGGGGAATTTTATACACAATTTATATTTATTATTATAGGTTCCTATGAGACTCCAAAACATTCTAATTAAAGGGATAGGTTTCACAAAATATGAACAAAGATAAACATGGCATATACTTCATACTTCTAGATTTTTACTTGAAAACACAAATGTACTTATTAAAGGAATAATCATAGAAATAATAAATATAGATGAAGATATAATATGAAAAATGAATAATAGATCTTAAATTAAAATATATTAATCATTATGCATAATACAACAATAAAAGATAATTGTAAGAACCATATTAGGATTATTTTATTAATATCTATCACACATCAAAACCAAAATCTATTACATCAGAGCATTATATACAATCTTTCAAAATGTTGTCTCTTTGCATTCCATCCTTTTGAAATACTTAAAAATGAATACTCTTTGCATTTTTATACTATTGCTTGAGCTTAAAAATTCAAATACATCTGAAATACAATAAAAATACAAAATAATATAATTTTTACACATGTCCAACCAATTATACTTTATGTTTTTGATGACCTTGATCCATACCCAACACTTTCAAACTTAATTTGTTACCTCATTCTAAGACAAAGTCACACATTGAAATCTTATCTAAAGCTAAGAGGATGAGTCATAAACATTAGTTGTAGTTATCTCTCAAAGTGTCATTTATTGATTTTCATCCATTATACACTACTTAACCACCCTTTTAGGTTTTTAACTAAGTCAAATACAAGAGTAATTCCCTTTTGGGTTTCTATTAGACTATCATAACTAGGTGGATACCCTTTATAAGTTTTCAACAATTCTAGCCCCGATTCTAATGTTTAAGACTATCCTATACTCATTGTATAAAACTTGTGAAATCTACAAAATTTAAGTATGTAGTACCTATTGAGAAGATGGTGGTGTGATTTGGAGTGGTTGAGGTGGAGTCTATTACATTACTGAATCTACCTAGACTACGTTAGATCTACTAGGTATATAGTGTGTGCTAGGGAAGTTTATTATTGTTGGGTTACTAATTGAGTCTCCACAATTGCCTTCCTATGCTAAAGCATTTTATGGAGCTATTATGGTGGAATTAATTGAGTTACATCCACTAGTTGATCAATGGAAATATTGATCTATGAAAGATCTTTCTTCAACATCTTCTAATCTATTAGGGCCTCAAACATTATGGAAAGAAAGATGCATAGTGGATTTTGGATAAGCATAAAATTCTACACATCACTATCTTCATAATGGATATTAGTTCTTTTTCATTTGACATTTTGAGATGAATATCCAACACCAACTCATCTAATCAATTTATACCCCTTTGAGCTTGAATTCCTACAAAAATTTTGTGCATTGTCTTATTATGCCATATTTGGAATTTTTACATGGTATTATCCCTAGCATCTAGCATTTACTTGAGTGAATTTCCCATTGCATTTATAGTATCTATTTGATCATCTAAAACCACTTTGGCTTTATCGGTGGATGTGAAATTAATTTTCATAGTAGTCAAAGACTGAGTTAGGTGTTGCCTCTAATTGAGATTTCTTTAGCTTATCTATTTATCTTGATGCATAGTGGTCTCCAAAACCTACTCATATTCTTTCAGTAGATCAAAAATTACTTTATCTTTATCCTTATGGACTACCCTTATGCACATAGTGTTTTCAAGTATTGTACATCCAACCAATCCTTAGTAAGTTACATCAATGGGGATATTATTTATTTGTCTACATATATTAACTAATCACCTAGAACAAGCATAAATAAAGTGGGGAAAGAATAATTTATCATTTATCATGCATTTCTAGTTCTCATTTAGTTTTACATTGTCATCTTGTAGCATTGGCTTTTTTGGTTTAAATATAATTCCTTGTGTGCAATTAACTCTTGAAACATAGTTGTGCCTTCAATTTTATTTGATAATGAAAGTTGTGACACATACAAAGTTGTTTACAAAGTATTAGTGGTAAGTGTCATGGATGTAGGAGTTTTATATGGATTCAATGTCAATTACACCAAAATAAAATAAAAATTAGTGTGTCAGGTGGATGTTGTGGGAACATCCCATAGCCACTAGCTTGAAATTTGAGGCTTTGTCTATTGGGGATCCTCCTACATGCCTAACTATGTTTCTAACTTATTTTGTGTTGAAGACTCTAATTCCTTCATGGATTTTAAAGTTTTAGATTCACATTCAACCTTATTTTTATCATCTACCTTGACTTGAGCTTTAACTTTTACCTCAGCCTGAGCCTTAGCTTCAGGTTCACCTTTAGCTTTGGCATCAACCTCATCCTTAACTATGGCCTTATCCTTAGCCTCAGACTTGGGTTTCTCTCAAGTTACTTTCTCATAAACTTCTTTCTTATCTTGTTCTTCTTTTGCCTTTTGTTTTTCCTCCTCTCTCTACCATTACACAATTTACACTTATTTTTGTTTCTTTTTTGCTTCTTATTAGCCAAAATTTGGCTACCATGAATGAGGATCATTCAAAAATTTGGTGTATTTTAACTTAACTTTATTTATATCCATTATGAAGGTATTTTTTTTGTAATTAATGATCTAGGATGATAGGTAATGCATCTTAATTGACAGCTTACAAGGTCACTTAATATGGTCTGGTTGGTAGCTGAGTCTAATCATGTTATCTTGTCATCAAATAGTCATTGCTTATGGTCTTCATTTTATATTTATCAATTTTTAAGGTAAGTTTGACAAAATTAAGGTTAACTATTAATTTTAGTCTTGTGTTTGTCTAGTCACTTCATGACATTTTTTAGGTTTTTCAATGGTGTTAAGGGTTTAGATGGATTTATTGAGTCATCTAACACATGTCAAAGTCATTTAATTCCCCTTTGGTCTATATAAGTTCCCAAAATATGTCAAACACTCTTTTATAATGTTATAATCTTTTGAAATGTTTTCTTGATTCATTTTCTTAAGTTTCAAGAAGGAATATTGTAAGAAATGGTAGGTTTAGAGAAGAGGGAATTTGTTGGCATGTCATTATAAATTATTACATGCATGTTGAATCTCTATGAACACTTGTTGCATCAGTTCAATCAATCTTTCAATCAAAACATGATAGCTCTCATGGTAGAAGAAGGGTTTTTTAAAGGGTGGTTACATGTTTTTAGAGTAAAGTTCACTTCCAAACACTCTCGTTGCTTCATTAATCATCCACATGTCTAAATCCATGAATTTAAATTATTTTTAGGCCAAATATAGAAAAAAAAATACTCCTTTTCCTTATTTATATCCTTGGTATCCTTATAAGGCACATTAGTTTTCACTTGGAACAAATAGGGGAGAGAGAGAGGGAGGGGGGAGAGAGAGAGAGAGAGAGAGAGAGAGAGAGAGAGAGAGAGAGAGAGAGAGAGAGAGAGAGAGAGAGAGAGAGAGAGAGAGAGAGAGTTGGGAGTTAAGATCTTGGTAATAGTAGTGGGTGTTTATGACCTTCCACTTTGTTTCATTATTTTTGTCATCAATCCCCTTAACTTTATGAACAATCGTTAAGAGTATAAGGAGCTCAACATGCCCTCTTCATCCTTGAAAGCTTAGGTTTCTCTTTATAATTCTATCTCTAAGCTCAATGTAGGAATAGTAATCATATTTGGGTGATATAAAGGTTCAAAAATACTTGTATTACATCAAATTCATCAAGTACATTAGCTAAACAAAATGCATTTGGCAAGAAAATGGATCTTCCTTCTTTAATTACACATTACAGTCAAGATTAAAAATAGGTTTTAGACTAGTTTAAGTGTTTTAATGCCCCCATTGGTCCTAAAACAACCCATATAAATATCTAAATACTCATATAAACCCACTCAAATCATCTCCAAGAATTGAGTGAGCAAAAATAGTGAAGTTAGAGGCCAAGCCATGCATTCTATAGTGATTGTTGCATGGTTAAAATTCAAAGACAAACCTTCTTAAGGTTATGAAGTTAAACAAGGGGTTTAAATATATTGGGAAGACTTCATATGGTGTTCTCTAGGTTTATCATTCCTTTTTCTATCTTTAATCAACTTACCTCCATTATCTAAATAAAGATACCAATCATGAGAATCAAAGGTTATGCTCAAGAAGGTGAGATCAGAGTGGTAGGATTGTACTTGAAACCTAAGTGACAATAGTCCAAAAAGGGTACATAGTTTTAAGTTAAGTTATATGAATTATTAAGATGTCCCATTTTATAATATTTCAAATTATATCAACCTCATTGATATAGGAGCACTCAAGGCCTATTGAATACTAAAGAACAGGTGTGATTGTATTCTCTAGTTAGGAGAAACTAATGTCAGATTGGTTTCTCATCCCCATAATAACATATACATACCTATAACATCCAATAAAAATCATATATTCATGAAAGATTTATTTTAAGTAGAAGGTTATTATGGTCTTGGGTAATCAGTCATGAGGATAATAGACATTGAAAGTGGATTGTGCATCAATTCAATGACCAAGTGGGTTGATCAAGCCCATTGGCATGGATGAAGGCATTGTGAATAGGTTATAGAGTAGGAAATAAAATTTATTATAGTATTCATATTAATCAAATGGGTACTATAAGGTATAATAAAATGTAAATGATGCAGTCAAGAACCTAAAATATTACCTACAAACCTTCAATAGGGCCAAGTGAAGGAGACTAATGTGGGTGTTAGGTGGAAGTCATATAAAGTCACACAGGTTATAGAAGATGTGAACAAATTAGAAACATTAATTGGGACACTAGGATATTTAATACCAACTAAATATACCCCATTTATAAATTACACCATAAAATGAGTTCAAACTATCACCTACAGGCTAGATATGGATAGACAAGAGAAGAAATATACTTGTGGCATCCAATGGAGGGAGGACAGGTATATAAAGAGGTTAGGAAGAATATGAAAAAAAAATTATAATATTTTTTAATATCACTAAAGGTGTCTAAAAATTCCAATAAATATAATCCTACCTTAGACTTGTAGATAAGGATCTAAATCATTGCCTACATGCCTATTTTGGATGATTGGAGAGAGTGTGTGATCATTGCTTGAATCCATGAGGGGTAAATGAGAGTGTAAGAGGTATTTTCAATTAAATATTAAAATATCACAAGATTATCATTATATTTTAAAGTTAATAAAGGCATTAAAATTGTCAAGAGGCCTATTTATGACTAAAAAGCTTAAATGACCATATATATACGCCTGCATGAAAATTTTGAAGAAACATGAAGGTGTTGAGGTGATGTGGAAAGTTGAGGAGGTCAAAGAGGTGATTATTACCTTGGTTTGATATCCCATTAATTTTAATCCCTTTTGAGTGAATAAAAATTCAAGATATCGGATTTTTAGGGTCATCAACACTAAATTAAAAGATGCATGGAGGTTTCCAATGAAGCCAAGATGCCATGTGTCAAAATTCAAAGTTGTGATTGATCCTTCAAGAAGTCAATTTTAACTCTTAAAATAATATATCCTATTCCACGTGGTGAGGTTTATCATTAATATGAGTAACACATGTTAAATAATATGACAAGATTGTTGTTAACTTCTTCCATTTGGCCTTGTAATTGACTTGAGGTGTATGACACTTGTCTATGCATCTCATATACCTCTCTCTTTCTCAAATTATCTTATATATGTTTCCTTGAATGTTTTATTATATATAATTTATATATATATGGCATATCACTATCCAAATGAACACTTGTACTTTGGCTTTGTGATGAATAAATTTGAGTTTTAGCCTTCTCTTATGCTTGAAACTAGTGTATGTTCATGTTAGTTGATGAATGCTAATGATAGTATGCTACTTCCTCTCATCTATCCTTGTCATTTTTACCTATTTTAAAGTGATGGGTTATATTTTCAGGTCATATGGAGTGAATCTAAGTAATTTTGTATGGATCAAAAGTGGAAGCATTCATTAGTGTCTTTAAATACCTCTTGATCAACTCCCTTAGTTTATGTAATATTCTATAGCCTCTATGTGAAGCACTCATGTCTACAGACCCCATTTGATTTTTTCAATTATATTCAATTATATTTCATGTTCTTAGTGCATAATAGGTAGGTGGATGAGACAAATTTAGTATATCACCTCCCTAGTTTAGTTTAGTTTAGTTTTAGTTCTCTCCCTTTTCCCTTGCAAGTTAATAAGTTTACTAATAGTTCTAAAGTGATACATCAAGGGAGATATACCTATATATAAGTTCAATCCAAATTTTAGGTCACCCATAATCTATGATTTTTCCCATGCTATCACTTAAGTGAAGAGGCTTGAACAACCTCCTCAAGGGTGCAAATTTTGATGATAATAATTCTGGTACACTCAGTGGAATAAGGATTGCATCCCATTGAAGAGTTATTTATGTTTTTATTTAAAATATCATCATTTTTAAGAATAAAAATGAGAATTAATGGTGACTCCAAGTGAATATCAATTGGTATAAGTATCCAAGGTGTCTAAAATCATAAAATTGGTATGGATCATAATCATTCTTTTAGTCAAGATGATTATTTTATGTCTTCATATTCTCCAGATCAAGTTGATGGTATTCATGGATTCACCCCAAGTGTATCCCAATAAGTATAATATAAACCTTATCATGTCCATAAATATCCTTGTGTGCCCTCTCCCAATCTAACTCAACCTCTTTGGCAACCTACTTATCCCTCAGCTAGCTTTGTCAAAACTATGATAATCCTACTCAACCTATAAAAGAAATTATATTAGAATATGAAATGAAAATGAGGGAGATTTATATAGAAAATGATATTAGCCTAAGTGACCTTATCCATTATAATAATATTTATATTATTCTTAAATAATTAAGTTTCTTACAACTAGTCAAGAATAAGTGGGCATCCATTGAGAGAGAAAACCAACATCTACCAATTGATGAAGTGTTAGAAGTAAGAGGTCTAATTAAATATTTAGAGAACATATTATTAATTAAAGAGGGATATAAAATTCAATACATTTATCCTTGTATGCATTCTCCCACTCCAAGTCAACCTTAATTTTCTCCAAACCTAGACCAAGTTTTAATATGTCATCAAGATAGGTTTATGCCTATGAAATCTTCACTCACTCTTCCTCAAAATCCTAGGACCATTCCATATTAGAGACATTATTGTAATAATACCCCTATTTATGTCTTGCCTTCTCTTGAGAAAGAAAATTTTCCCATGCTTATACAAAGTCAAGAAGAGAAGTGTATAGAAGTTAATTTAAAATATCTCTCAATCTCTTCAAGCTATTCACCTAGCCTTCAAGTTGAATCCATCTATAAAGTTCAAGACACCTTAAATTTTGATACAAAAATTAAATATTGGAAAGATAATAATACAAAATCCTCAATTCAATTCCCTTATCCATCCCTTCAATAACATGATAATCAACATAGTACTCCCAAAGTCTTAAGTTGGAAGAACACTCTAACATGTTTCAATCAAGCTAATAAAGTTTCATGCCCTCCCACCCTATCTTTTTTTGAATGATAACCAATTGAATTAAGGGTATAAGATGGATATTCAGATGTCAAGGAGAGGTTTTCAAAACTAGGTGATGAGGTGTCAGTCCTTGAAAAATAAAATCAATCAGCTACAAGTGAATCCCAAGAAGATTATGAAGAGAGTGTTTCTAGTATATATGATGATTAAAATTTTATTTTCGGTCCTTTTTGTAAATAATGAAGTAAATATATATTTAAGGATGATGAGAGAGATGGTCTTAATGTAGGAGTGCAAACTAATATGAAAACAACCTCTTGTCAAACTGATTTCATTAAGAAAGGTGAAGAAGAAGATCTTGATTAGGCATGGAAATAGTTGTACCAAAATTTCATGGAATAAATGGAATTTCTTATCAAGCATGTGATCCATCAAAAATATGAAGGTGAAATCCAACATGGTGTTGTAGAAGTTATCAACCTCCTAGAGGAAGACAAATAAAGTTTGGCACAAGAGAGGCATGATGAGTTGAACCTTAAATGGGTAGATAATCTTCCATTATTTATGGAGGATGAATAATACCAATCTAGCTGTAATGGATAAAGTCTTGATGAAGATAAATGTGACTATGAATTAAATGAGCATGTTGCAGTTGAACATGAGGTAAGTATTATTGAGATTACATTGGTTATTAACCTTGTTTAACCTCATGAGTAAAAGATAGAACTTAAATCCATGTCATGAGTATATTTAATAATTTGAAGAATTTGATCAACATGTTATCCCTCAAGATAATGGAAAGGTTTAAATTGAGATTGGCATACTTTCAAGTGACCAAGAAGAAGCTACCTTTTAGAAAGAGCTAGAAAAAATGCTCTAGTTTGAATGGTGAACCTATAACCCATGAGGAGATTACTAATATTGTCATCTTGGCCAATTAGCATGATGAATACATGCATGCGAAATATCTTGTAGAGAATACCATGGTTGATGATATTTTTTAGCCTCATGAATATGTTTAAGGAGGTCTTGAGTAATTTTGGTAGTCCTACTTCAATATGTTTAAGAAATTTAAATAGACTGGTAGGTTAACACCTCAATAATAATAAGTGGAAGTTGTTGATGAAAGGTATAACATTCCTAACTCTCCAAGAAATCATATTAATCATCACCAAGAAGTTCAAATCCATGGTGTAGCAAGGTATGATGAATATGACACTCTTCAAGATGAGCATGAGATGGAATTTGAGAATCCAATAGAAGATGAAGATAAGAATGTTGTTTCCTTTATGAATCAAACTAGGGTAACTTTAGAGGTATCTCACATTGCCCAATATGAGGTAAGAATTGAAGATCAATATGAGTTTGTATTTTTGGGAGACATGTTTGCTATTGTAGATCCATTTTAGATCAAGCCAAAGAAGGTGGTGGTCAAGGAAGGAGCTAGTTAAACAATGACAAAGTTTTATCAATAGCTTACATATCATTCTTTTTAAACACATGAAGGTGATTTAAAGAGTGTTTATTTCCCATAGGATTAGTTTTGATAGGTTATTTATACATATTAGTTCTTATCTTACCTTTCCTCTAAGTGCTTCTTAGCATATTTATTTATTTTTTTGTTGTTGTGTGTGTCTTGATTTTGTGTGTTTGCTTTTGTCTTGTTGTATTAGTGAAGGTAATCAGATGTTTCAATTATTTCAAGATATTTTTAGTCAAGTGTCAAGGTCAAGTCATGTTTTGTGTCAAGCTAAGGTGACTTCATAGCCCAAAGGATGGACTAGGCAACCAGTTTAAAGTGCATAGTAGGCATGCAATCCTAGAAGGTCACCAAAGATGTTAGACAAAACTATACTAACATGAATTAGGATCCTTTGAAACTTTGTTGTATTTGACCGTAAATTTGTTGATAGGCATTATGAAAGTCTTATTTTGGTCATTAATGATCTAGGTAATGTGTCTTATTTGGTAGCTTACAAGGTCACTTAAGATGTTCTAGTTGGTATATAAGTCTAGTCATGGTGTCTTGTCATCAGATAGTCATTCTTTATGGTCTTCATTTTGTGTTTAGCATTGTTTAAGGTAAGTTTGAAAAAGTTAAGGTTAATTATTCATTTTGGTCCTCTACTTATCTAGTCACTTCATGACATGTTTCAAGTTATTTAATGGTGTTAAGGGTTTATAGGGACTTGTTGATTCATCTAACACATGTTAAAGTCATTTCATGCCCCGTTTGATTTGTACAAGTTCCCAAAAGATGACATTCTTTTCTAACATTATAACCTTTTAATATGTTTTATTGATTCATTTTGTAATGTTCCAAGAAGGAATATTATAAGAAATGGTAGGTGAAAAATAGAGGGAAGTTTTTGACACATCATTAAAAATATATGAAGGCATGTGGAAGCTCTATGAACACTTGTTGCATCAGTTCAATCAAGATTTCAAACAAAATATGATAGTTCTCATGGTAAAAAAAGTGTATTTTAAAGGGTAGTTCTAATTTTTTAGCATGAAGTTCAATTATAAACAATCCCATGGCTTCATCCATCCTCCATAGGTCCAAATTGATGAATTTGAGTGATTTTTGGTCCCAACAAAGAAGAACCTACTCCTTTTCCCTATTGATATCCTTGGAAGCCTCAGAAGGCACATAAATTTTCACTTAGTATAAAGAGGAGAGATAGATTTTGGAGCTAAAATATTGGTAATAGTAATGGGGATTTATGCCCTTACACATTGTAACATTGGTTTCCTGATCAAACCCCTTAACTCTATGAATAATTGTTAAGAGTGTAAAGAGCTCAAAGTGCCCTCTTCATCTTTAAAAGCTTAGGTTTCTCTTTATAATTATATATCTGAGATCGATGGAGGAATGATAATCATATTTGGGTGATATCAAGGTGAAAAGAGACCTATATAACATCAAATTCATCAATTACATCAGCTAAACAAAGGGAATTTGGAAAGAAACTAGTTTTTCTTTCTTTGTTTACACATTATAATCAAGACTGTAAGTAGGTCTTACATTAGTTTAGGTATTTTATTACCTCCATTGGTCCTCAAACAACCTATATCAGTCCCTCACTACTCTTATTAACTCCCTTAAATCATCTCTAAGCATTAAGTGAGATAAAATAGTGAAGTTAGAGGCCAATCCATGCATTCTAGAGGGATTGCTGAATAGTTGTAAGTTGAAGACAAACCTTTTTGAGGTCATGAAGTTAAACAAGGGTTTTCAATATACTAGGAAGCTTTCATATGGTTTTATCCAAGTTTCTCACTCTTTTGTCCATATTCTATCAACTTACCTCCATTATCCAAAGAAAGAGACCAGTCATGAGAATCAAAGGGTATGGTCAAGAAGGTGAGCTAGAAGTGGTAGGATTGTGCTTGAAACCTAAGTGGTGAGAATCTAAAAAGGGTGCAGATGTTTAAGTAAAGTTATATGAAAGATTAAAAGGACTCATTTGATAGGATTTAAAATCATATAAACCACATTGATATAGTATTATTCAATTGCTATTGAAGACTAGAGAGGACAGTGTAATCTCATTCTCTAGCTGGGAGAAACCAATGTCAGATTAGTTTCTCATCCCTATAATATCCAAAAAATACTTATAATATTCAATCAAAATCATTTATTCATGTAAGGTTTGTTTGAAGGAAAAAGTGATGATGGTTGTTTTAACCTTTTAGTGTTTTACTATGTAAATCTTATGTTTGGTTAAAGGGTTGAGTCTATTGCTAATCTAGAATAAAATTGGAAATTATTGATTCAATGGAACTTTTCCAAAATAACAAGTGTAAATAGAAGAGGAAATTATATAGATATACATTGCATTTTTCATGGATCAAGGTACCAAAAATGGATGAGCAAACATAGAGGAATATTTCATATTTTTATTATTTATCGAGATCCAGATCTAGATAGTAGTTCCCCTCTTAGGATACCATTACCATGTGTCACTAATGTCTAGTTCTAGTGATAATGTCCTTTTTATAGTGACTATTTGTAACTTTTAGGAAAGTTGTGGAATCTTATGGAGGTATTATGGGTGATTTTGTGTTATGCAAGCATTCATCTATGTCATTATTTTGGCTAATTATTTTCCAAAACTCTAATGAATACCTACACACATGGAAAAATTAACTAATCAAATTCAAAATTAAAGTAAAAATTAGGTTATGGGATATTACAATCATGCAAAGTAGAAACCCTATTATCTTAGCCACTACCTACATTACCCCAATGCTAGGGGTATTTTATCACATGTATTTCTCCCTTAGGGAACATGAACCATCAAATTTCATGGTATGTTATAATCAATTTCACCTATGACCTTCTTTGATCAAGCATGTAAATGTCTAGGTATGAAATCTGAGTATTATGCAAAGGATTTGAGTTATAATATTGGTTGATTTTATGTAAATAAGTGTTAAAATAGTAAGTTCTAGATGTAAAATTCCTCATGAGGATTTTTATATACAAATATATTTATTTTCAATATAATAACTTGTTTGTTAGCTGACAAGTCATGAAAAAATACATAAAAACCATAAGAAAAGGGTGATAGAGGGGTTAGGACTCAAACAAAGGGGAAAGGTCATATCAAACACTGGAGATAAAAGTGGATAGTAGTGACATGTGGTGCTACTATATTGAAAGGGCACTAATGTCCTAAGGATTAAAATAGAAAAAAAATAGGGATGATAGGCTTGGGGCCCTTGGGACTAGCAAAAGGTGACCTGTGACTATCAAGGGTGTCAAAATAGGGAAAATAAGACATAATAAATATCAAAAGACTCAAGATGACCATGTGAACAAGGACTATAGCCATCACTAATACCCTTATGTGAAAGAGAAACAAAATACATAATACTTATGGTTGTTTAACCAAATTAGCATGTTTACATTTACCACCCTTTAATTCTAGTAATGTAAATATAATATGGATTTGGCCTTCTTCGCTAAAGAAGTTGATGAGAATTAGAGTGTAATATGTGAAAGGAACATATGATGTAAATGTCCCCTGTACTAAAATTGAATGTGTAAATTGAATGTGTTGAGAAATAAGGCTCACTTAACCCCACTCTAAATCTAAGTAATGTAAGTTGAAGGTCTAGATAAATAAGGCTTATTTTCCCCCACTCTAAATTTGATTATGTAAGTTGAAGGTGTGAAGAAACAAGGCTTACTTATCCTCACTCTAAATTTGAGTAATGTAAATTAAAGGTGTGGAGAAACAAGGCTTATTTTCCCCTAGTTTGAATTTGAGTAATGTAAATTGAAGGTGTGGAGAAACAAGGATCATTTTCCCCCACTTTGAATCTTGTAATGTTATGGACCAACCATTGGAGATGGCCCTATTATAGAAATTGGTTAAAACCTTGTGATAATACTATTTATAATACTAGTGTAACCTAATAAATTTAAATATAGGGACCAAGAACATGCACTCTATGTCATTCCCCCTAATCTTAATATCTGAGTGATGTACATGTATATTTGAATATCTAAATGAACTGGTATACCTATTTATAATCTATATATTTGCATAGATTGTACACTGAATACCTATGTAAAACCTATGTAGACATGTGCACCTATATATCTAAAAATCTATAATTATAGATGCTTGTGTAAATTTATGTAAACTTGTGCATTTATATATCTAAAATTATGTGACTCTAAATGCATATATAAACATGTGTAGACCCACGCTTCTATATAACTAAAAATATTTGACTCTAAATGCCTATGTAAACATGTGCATCTGTATATATAAAAATTTATGACTTGGAATGCCTATGTAGACCAATGTGTCTATATATATAAATAAGTTGTGCATCTAAATGCCTTTGTAAACCTATGTAGACTTGTATATCTGTATAACTTGAATAAGTTGTGCATCTAAATGCATATGTAAATTTTTGTAGACCTATACATATGTATAATCTAAATAAGTTATGCATCTAAATGCCTATGTAAACTTGTGTAGACATGTGTGTCTATATAATTTGAATGTAACTCTATGCATCTACATGCCTATATAAACTTGTGTAGACCTATGTCTATATATTAATAAGCTGAGCATCTGAATGCCTCTATAAACATATATATACCTATGTGTCTGTATATATAAATATAAGTCTATATGTCTAAAGAAATCTATGCGTATTTTCCCCCCATTTTGGTGAGATATCCAAGACTGTGGTGAGGATATGTAACCAAAAGTAGTAATGATAAATTGTGCTAGTGTTACTTGGTATTTGTGATGTTGTATTAGGTTTGAATAATGTATTGATTGTGTCAAAGTTGATAATTTAGTGTGTAGTTGGATAGGTATTTGGTCTATTTTATGGTTAATATAATGTGATTTTTTCTCATTTTGTAGTTTTTAAAATGATGAGAGGATTCATTTTACCAATATGGGACATGATGTATCAGTATCAAGTCCCATGTGAAAGAAATGGTTCATGAATTAGAGATGCAATTGATATGTGGTAATAATGAGAGAGTTATATTAATTAGTGAAATTGGTGTGTAGGGGTAACCTTAATAGGGTGATGTTCAGTAAGTTATAACTTAAATAGGTCATTCTAAATCATTTTCAATTAATTTGCATCATTTGAGTGGTAATTATTTATGAGTCTGAGAAAGATAAACATGTCAAGGAGATGAGATGTCAGTTTATAGTGGTACGAAGAGCACATATTCAAGATAGGGGGGAGGTTTACCTAGTAGGGGACCTAAATGTTTCTTATTTTATTATCTATTTTATTAATTTTACTAAAAAAAGACTATTTTTAGGCTGGTTTATAGAAATATAGTGTTACTATCCTATTCTGGGAACTAGTGTCCAAATCTTGGTGCTATTGTCTAGAGTGTGGTACTACTATCTAGAGGCACTATCCTCTAGGTAATACTAGTGTCTAGTTGGCCCTAGATATGGTACTCAACATTATTGGCTAATTTTTAATTCTTTTTTGTTTTCTAATTTTTTGTTTTGTTTTGCTAATGTCATATTTTGGTTGTAATTTTATAGTTTGATGCCCATATGAGGGAGTTATATATAAGTAATATGATGGATATCATATGAGGTTTTCCCATATTTGATGTTGAGATAGAGGAATTTGAGAGAGTAGGCCTATGATATATTACCTTCCTAGATCTTATGTCTTGGGATAAGCATATGATCATTGCACTATGTGAGATGTGGAATGTAGACATATATACATTTTGGTTACCTATGGGAAATATGACTATGACATTGGAGGATGTATACAGGATCCTATAATTGTTAATCTTTAGGCAACATGTTATATTATAGGAAACTACTAATCCTCAAGCTATATAACATACATCTAGGTAATTTTATGCTATGGTGGTGCAGACTCATCACACAGGTAGTCAGAGTGACATATTATTGACCTTGATTTTTATGGCTAATGTTTCACAATTTCAAAAATATATTTGTGTTGTTGTCATCATTTATTACCATTGATGGAAAAGGTGTCTCTATCTCTTATAGGATAAATGAGATAGTGTATGACATTGAGCATCATGGCAGTATGTACTCATGGGGACATACCATGTTGGCTCATTTCTATAGGGACCTATATTTCTTTAAAAAGGAGATGAGTTGTAGGGGTATCAATGCATTAACACTATTACATTGTTGGGCATATGAGTAAATATATTTGAGTAGGATGGTGGCACATCTATGGGATGGATGGGCCCATATGTAAGTATTTGTATAGAGATGAACTAGGGTAAGACATGCATTGAGGAGGAGTACTACATATTATAGGTAGTTACTAAACATTTTGAGAGTAGAGGATATCATCTAGAGACCCTATAGGGGCTATCAGGGGTGGCCTAAGGATAACACATAGTTGAGGTATATTCAAGTTAAGTTTTTGATACATTATTATTGGGATAATATATATGATAAATTTCATTATGAGATGTTTAATTAACAATTTGATGTTATTAAATGTGTGCCCTTAGCACATATGGTGTGGTTAAGGAGTTCCTAGGCCCTTGAGAGGCTAGGTAGTAGTATGAGGTCATCGATCTTTAAACTAGTTCTTATGCTAGTGATAGAGCATGATCTAATGATTAAGGTATTAGATGTGGATGATTTTGGAGTGACTAAGGCCTATGTAGCCTAGTGGAGTGATAAAATATGGGCACCTCTATTCTCAAGAGATGGGATGATCACAGAAGAAGTACTAGATGTAGAGCTCCTAATTGATGTTAATGGTAAGTTAGATATTTTTTTTATATGTTCTAGGTAATGTTGATTATCAATTTTAATATAATGATATTCTTAATATTTTAATGAATACTTTCAAGTGTAGGAGATGATGAGTATTGGGAAGTCATGATTGAGTCAACTTTATTTGAGTTGACATGATATATTCAAAATGATGTTGTAGATGATGGATTGGTAGAGAAGGCCACCATATAGCTAGAGTGTTTAATCATGTAGTGATAGAAATTGTGACATGCAGGCAAGTAATGATAAATAGATATGAGTTACATGTGGATCTATAGAGGCATACCATGCCCTCTTTTGATGCCCTAGGTATGGTAATTATTCATATAGTAGATGAATACATATGTGTTTAGTATTGTTATGCTAAGTGTAGGGCTAAGATTATAATATACTAGGAGAGAGAGGGTAAGCATATCCTTAGACTGAGGTCTTGTAGATATAGTGGCGCCCTTAGTTCTAGTTTTGATGTGTATAGTGAGATTGAGGGAACTAGTCCTAGTAATCATGTTTGCATCATTTAGTGATGCATCATATTTTCATTTAAATGATGTTTTAATTTATATATATAGATGGTTATTTTAATTTGGCATTGTGTATTGGCATTTGGATCTAGTTATATTTTATAGTTTATTATGTGTTTAAATTTGTTTGATTGTTTGAAATGTTGATGTTTATAATTTTATTTTAGTTGGAGTGATGTTAATTGATTTGTATATGTGTTATTAATGTTTTAGGCATATGTACAAGAGAATTAAGTTTTTATATTTTAATCATATATTGTTTTTTGTTTATATTTCATAATATGTCTACACGTATAACATGTGATGGTGAGATTCCCTATTTTAATCTAGATGGCATGGAAAACCAATGACCATATTTCTCATGATGTGTTACTATAGACTTAAACTGTGAAATTGGAGCTACCTGTGATGCACTATTGGTAGATAAATGTGTAGACTTTGATGCAAAAAACTTGATAATTTTGATGATCTAAAATTGTACTCTAATTTGTATTATTTTTTGTAAAGATTTTAATCAGTGTGTGAATTGTATCTAGGTTCTAATCTTTGTAATGATTATCATATATCTTTATCAGTTGTTGAACTAAAATTATGACCCTAGGTTGATAATTATTCCCAAATATTTTGATTGGTGTGTGCATTAGAAGTGTATTCTGAGATATGTAATTATTTACAAATATTTTGATTGGTGCTTATACTGAAACTATGCCTTTGGGTCTATAATTATTCCCAAATATATTAATCAACATACACACTAGAAGTGTAATTTGAACTCTATAATTGGTTACCATTATTATTGAGGTTACGATGTACAGGACTACTAAGAAATATATATCCTAAAAGTCATAAGACTCATATGATGAGTAACCAATGATTCCTTAAAAAGAACACCCTTGGATAATTCCATCAAAGAGGAGTGTGATATAGGAGAGTGTGGTAAATGAGGGCCTGATTCCCCTTGTGTGAACTATATGATGCCTCTACTAACATACTAGTCAATGTGAACTCTGATTGCATAGCAATGGTCATCTAAATGTCTATTTATTTAGTGAGAATGATAATAATGATTATGTGGTACCTAGTATAAATGGTGTGGTGGATGGTGATTAGTTGAAAGAAGTGTGATTATCTCCTTATCTAATAGTTTAAGCAAGATGTTATGAGTCCTAGCCTTATCTAAAAATTGTATAACCCCTTTGTTTATATCCTATGTGCTACTCATTATAGATCATGCTGTGTAGAGTGGCTTTTTGCCCTTACTAGGTATTCTTATTGGTTGTTTGTGTTCCACTAGTTTTTGAATTAGAGTGGAGTAGGCTATTGAACCAAATTTGATAAATGAGATTTTGAGGGGTCTATAGCCAAATCTACCTCTAACTATGTAATTACTAATCCTAATTATGCCTCTAATGATATATTTATGTTGTATATATGTCTAAATGATTTAAATTCTTGATGTAGCAATATTTTCTTTAGGTGAGAGATTAAACTTCTAGTGAATATGTATTTCACTTCTAAATCCACTGATTGATTAATTAACTAAAACAAATAAGCTTTTAATCATAGAAGGTATTTTGATGTAGGATTTGTCTCACCCTAGTGTACTGAAGGTAACTTCTCATGTGTGACTATAGGTCCCTTATTCTGTATATAATTATATAGGAATACCATCTCTATCTCCTCATATGTATGTAAAGATCCACTAGGGAGTGTATGTTGGAACCAATCTAGTGCCTTGTCCTTTAGTGACTTTGGAAACACTTGTAGTAGAATTAAATTATTTGTGATATGATCCATGTATTTCTCATAATCTTGAAGGTGTAAATATGGATCTCCTTATCCATAAAATATAGGTAACATCAGTTTGGTATCTAAAATTTATGTGGTCACCTCATTGTTGAGATTCTGCATGGAATAACATTATTAGATATAACATTGGCATCAACCTAGGATTTGTATGTTTCATTCTCCAAAGTGAGATGGCGTACTTGTTTTTTTCAAAGTAACCACAACATGTATTAAATAAATCAACACCTATGAAGGTATATTATCATTATAAATGGGTTTAATTAATTCTTGAATTTAATTATTTATTTTATTCATTAGTATATTAGATTAGGAATCTTGTTTAGGAAGTGTTGGTGTGCTTTCAATAACCTTTTTAGGTTTTATATATTGGATTTGGTTATAGGGAAATGAGTTATAACACTCATTTAGGTTTGTTTGAGAAATGGTATCTCTTGTAGTAAGGGGGTTAAGGGGTATTCATTGATATCTTTTATATTACTAGGATGAATAGAAGGTGATTTATTCTATAATGAATGGAAATTATGAACATAAGAATGTGTGTGTGTGTGTGTGTGTGTGTGTGTGTGTGTGTGTGTGTGTGTGTGTGTGTGTGTGTGTGTGTGTGTGTGTGTGTGTGTGTGTGTGTGTGTGTGTGTGTGTGTGTGTGTGTATTTATATGTGATCTTTTTTTTGTTGAACAAGAGATATATATGAGGTAAGAGAAGAAGTAGAAGTTGTAGATTCTATATCATCTTCATCATAATCACAATAATCATCATTATCCCATGGTTCATCAAAATTAGAATTTAATTCATTTTAAGATGTAAGAGTAGAAGAGGTATCATTCATATGCTCATTAAGAGAACGAAAATGAGAAGATTTTAACTTTTTACTACTATACAATGTATCCTCATGTGTAAGTGTAGTGCAAGGCATTTATTCACTAGTCATTTTTAAAATGCAAGCATGATTATCACTTTCTATTTGAGAATTAAGGGAAGAAGGAATAACAACCATGTTTTATTTTTACAGATTATGACATATAAGAAAAGGTTTAGAAATATGTCCATTATCTATTTATGGTAAAGAATCATTATATTGAGCTTGAAATGTGAAGAAGGGTGATAACATAATTTCATATACCTTAGTTTGTGCATTACTAAAAGATGTAACATCATTTGTATTTGGTTTTAAAATGTAATTGAGAAAGGTAAATAAGATGCATTTTTATTATCTACTTTTCTTGAAGCATTAAATTATCTACTTTTCTTTCAATAATGAAGTAGAAAAAGTAGTTGAAAATCTAGGATCATATTGGAATAGAACACTACCAATAAGAGGTTATTTTGGCATTATATTATTAAATTTTTTTTTAGGAGTAAGAGAAGAGTTAGAGGAAAGAGAAGATGATGTATCTATTATATCCTCATGTTCATTTGTATTGTCAAGCTCATAATAATCCTAATACTATCATTATAAAAATAGTCATAATCATCATTGAAAATAAAATAATTGTCATGTTCTAATGTACAATCTTTAAAATTTATCCATTCATTATTATAATCATGAGAAAAAATCAATATTCCATCAAGTGGATGAGGGGTAGAAGATTTTTTAGATGCCATTTTAAAATTGCCAAATAATACAGTGTAAATAAGGAATAATAAACACATAAGAGGTAGAATATAATCTAACATAAGTATGTTTGCAATGTATGAATTTGTTGAAAAAAGTTTGTAATATAAAATAGGATTATTATTGACACATTAATTGTGAATGTGTGTTTGTATAGGGACCTCGTATTTGGATATAGGGTTTGAATTTAGGGTTATGTTGCAAATATTTAAATTGAATTAAATAAGTAAAATCTTAGTATAGGATAAATTAAATTAGTTAGGTTAATTCAAAAAAAAATTTAAAAATAGATTTTTTAAAACCTAATTTAATATATAAAATTTAGAGAAGGTAAACCCTAAGTAAAATTAGGGTATTGAAACAATATTAAAATTAATATGGGTTCACCAAATTTTTAAACCTTTTAAGGTTTTATTATTTAAAACCTATGTTTGGTTAAAGGCTAAGTCTATTGCTAATCTAGAATGAAATTGGAAATTATTTATTCAATGGAACTTTCCTAAAATAGAAAGTGTAAAGAGAAGAGGACGTTATTTAGATATACATTATTTTTTTCACATATTAGGATACTAAAAATGGCTAAAAAAACATAGAGTAATCTTTCATATTTTTACTATTTGTCAAGATCTAAATCTAGATACTAGCACCCCTCTTAGGAAAATAGTGTCATGTGGTCCTAGTGTTTATTTTTGGCACTAATGTCCTTTATATAATGATTTTCTATAACTTTTAGGGAAGTTTTAGGAGTTTTTGGAGGTCCTATGGGTGATTTTTTGTCATATGGGGGCTCATCTATGTCATTATTTTGGTCAATTATTCTCCAAAACCCTAATGAATACCTGTACACATGAAATAATTAACTAATCAAATGCAAAATAAAAATAAAAATTAGGTTATGGGATGTTACAATCACATTGAAAAAAACCCCAGTTATCCTAGCCATTTCCTACATTTACCTATTTAATATGGTTCATAGATCATGCACCATCAACTCACATGGTATTATAAAATGAATTTTACCTAGGCCCTTCTTTGATCAGGCATGAAAATCTCTAAGTATGAAATATTAGTGTGCAAAGTATTTGAGATGTACTATTAGTTGATTTTATGTAAATAAGTGCCAAAATAGTATGTGAAAGATGTAAAATGCCTTGTGAGGCTCTTTATATTGGATAATATTTGTTTTGAATATAATACTATGTTTTTGGATGACAAGTCATGAAAAAAGATATAAAAAACATAAGAGAAGGGTCATGGAGGGGTTAGGACTCAAACATGGGTGAAAGGGCCCACCGAATACTAAAATAAAAGTGGTAAATAGTGTCATGTAGTGCTACTATCTTAAAAATAGTGTTAATGTATGAAGGTTCAAAATAGAGAAAAAATTAGGGATGATAGGATAGGGTCCCCTAGGATTAGGAAAATGTGACTTGTGACTATCAATGGTGTTGAAAATAGGGAAAATAAGACATCATAAAGATCAAAATACTTAATATGACCATGTGAGTAAGGACTATAACCATCACTAAGACCCTTATGTGAAAGAGAAACAAAATACATAGTACTTGTAGCTCCAATAATTTGAATGCAACCACTAGTGTTTGGAAGGGTGCTAAGGCAAACCACTAAGAGGCTAAAAGGATCAGGGCTTCTATGGGCTATAAGAGATCTAGAGTGGCTATATGGTTTACTATATTACACCAAGCTATGGATAGACTTGTAAATTAGGTTGGGGATAGCATGGTAAAGTACACAAAAGATATAGGTATCTCTACTAGATCCAATCATAGTAAAACAAATAGCTAAGACTAGACTATTGATTGCATACAAAAGATGAAAACAACAATACCAAGTAAAGAGAGATAATAAATGAAATGTAAATATAAAAGATAAGGCACTTTTAGGCCAAATGAAAGATGATTTAAATAATAAATATGTTTTAAAGTAAGCATTCAATAGCATGCCAAATCTAGGTTTGATCCATCTTTCACTTTCAACACTATTATTTTCTAACAATGCAATGTTCTAGTTTAGCAAGAGAGATATTGTTTAAGCAAGTTTTATAGTTAATTTTGAGCATGTATAATTCTAGTATGTAATGATAAATGCTTATAAAGAGATAAATGACATGTAATAAATAAATATTTCAAGTAATGAAAGTATTCTTTAACTATATACAAATGCAAGAAACTTTAGAAACTACTCTAACCAATGCACAAAACAACTAAATCACTAAAACAAATCAAACTCTAGCATATATACTATAGTAAATAAACAAAGAGTTTCAATTTTCAAATCAAAGTGCCCTCATATAAAACTTAAGAGAGATGTGAAGACTTTATACCAATTGATTGTCCAAGCTAGGATACAAGAGAGGAAGAAGATCAGGCTTTATGTAAGCTAAGTCCAAACCAAGAGCCAAAAGTTGTGGAAGAGGTGAAAGAGAAACTACCAATCTGAGAGAGCCAATTCAAGGATCATATAACATAGGTGTAATGGAATCTTGAAGAACACTATATATAGTAATGTGAATCACCAATGGAAGTTTCAATAGAGTAGGGCATCCCCTGTCATAAAGAAAGTTATTATTCCAAGCAAGAACCAAGAGAGATTCAAGCAAGTATCCAAGCTTTGAGTGTGAATTATCAAGTGAGAAGATCAGAGTATATATACATGAAAGAGTGAATTTAGAGGCTAAAATGAGTGAGGAAAAGCACATATATCCCAACCCTAATCCACTAACATGTCAAAAACTAGCTATTTATGACCATCTAAGACCAAATTGGCCCTTTGTCATGTATTATAACTAATTCATGGCCTAGTCCATGGATTTTATGAAGGAAATGTGTGGCCTAGGCTATGGTTTTCCTCCCTAATCCATAACTTGGGTCAAACAAGGGCCTAGGGTGGTCAATAATCTCCTAATAGGGTCTTAGGGGTCCCTAGAGAGCCCATCTGGCATGAGAAAAGACCAAGATGGTTGGAGGATGTGTATGGGATTATAATAACATGTGGGAAAGTTATAAGAGAGTGGAATATGTCTCTAAGTGAGATAAATAGGGTTGGTAGTTTGCACATGAGCTGATGTATAGTCATAGGGAGTTGTAGGGTCATAGGAAGTTTGATTACATATACCCTAGAGGTACAAGCAGCTGGTGTTTGAAAGAATAAGGATTGTTGTGCATTACCTAGAATACACACTAAAGCAAAGGAAAGGAATAATGGAAAATATAAAAGGAAACATTAATTTCACTTATCAAATAAGGATGGTGGTGGAAGAAATCAATAATGTGATCCATGGGTGAGAGTGAAAATGTATCATAATCCAAAATCTAACTCCACTCTAGCTCCTACAAAGAAGGGACTCAAGTGATATCAAATAAAATCATATTATCTATAATGGCATTAACTAAGTCATTAGCCCTAGTGTTCTCCCTATGAGGGATAAGGATGCATTAGACATCCTTGAAGAAGGAGATCAAATCGCATGTTGTCTTAAAGAGGGAGAGCAAATCAAATATAAGGATAGCCTAGACACCAGTGAGTTGAGACATAACTAAGAGTAAGTCAGAGAATAACTACACATAGAACATGCCTAACTCATAACCATTAGTTCAGGTGCCAATGATTACATGATAATTAGAAACATTATTCATATCACTAATAAGGAAGAAATTAGTTGCAACAAGCTCATGTCCCCATAGATAATTGATAACCCAAGCTGTAGCTATCAATCCTAAGTTGTCATGACTATTTCCATCTATGTGAATCACCAATGAGAGGTGCACCATGATGGGCATTGAGGGCATAAGACTAACAACTATCGAAAGGCAATCTCAAAGTAAGGAAATATAAGCAATTTGAATGAGGGAAACAAATAATAAAACCAAGCCACAACCATAGTGGTTGACTAGCATTGGCCATGGGAAGAGGTAAAAAAGGAAAGTGGAGGAATTTTAGAGAAGATGAAGACCAATTGGTAAGACTAGAGCAAGTCTTAAACCACCATAGCTAGATAGAGACCCTACCTACAACCATGATGAAAGAGAAAGAGAGAGAGGTTGTTATAATGGATAAACTATGGAAAAGTAGAGAAAAAAACTAAAATAAATACCATAGTAACTTATATCCCTAGGTGCCCACCAAATGGGGTACAGGCCTGGGAGGTCAATGGTGACTCAGAAGGGGTCTTAGGGACCAAAATGGGTTAGAATAAGCCCAAAGAAGACTCAAATTAAAAAATGGAAATTGATAATATGCTCAAAACATGGCAAAACCCCTAAGATAGAGGTTTCATAGTCAAGAATGCAAAAATAGGTAAAACACCTAAAAAGGGCCCAAAAAATGCAAAAAAAATGTCTAAAAAGAGGGAAAAAGAGAGAAAAATGAAACATTTTTTCTCATATTTTCATTTTGAGAGATAAAAAGGAGATCCCATGAGCAATAAAAGCCTAAAAAACATGAATGAGGACACGGGATCATGCCATAGTTATATAAGATGGTCCAAGAAGACATATGAGCAATTTTTTGCAAATTTATTCATTTTTAGTGGTTTAGGGGCCTTAGATGTGTTTTGACTCATTTTAGATGATTCATTAGATTAAGTAGACGAAAAAAAGGCTCAAAATGATGGGTTAAATGAGCCAAAAATAATGAGACCAACAAGAATTCAAATATTGGCCCATGGAACAAAAAATGGGGAGCCCTAGGGTTCCCCAAGGCACCATGGCCTGCTCACTACCAAGCTATGACTTTGCCCATAAATTAATGGCTTAGGGTAGTGAGGCCCCAAGATAGGCCTTGGGGAGCCTAGAAGATCTCAAGAAGTCTTGATAGGGGTTAAAACAAGAAGGAGAAGGGAAAAAAAGCCAAATAGATAAAAACATTTATTTTTTACTTTCTCTTGCTCATTTTTTAACTAGTAGACTAATCCATTTACCTATTTATTTGCTTGTGTAGACACATGGAGGAATTATCATATTAGAGGAAGGATAAGCTTCACAAGTGTGAGAGTAGTTGGCACAAAGAGATAGACCATATGAGGTGACTAACTAGGAGAGAGTCCTATCATGGTTATCTAAAGAGGTAGATGCTCTACCTATAAAGGACCAAGATCACCTGTGAAGTGTACGACTTTAGAAACTAGTACATGTTCCCTTATTTCATTACTCTAGGGACTTGGGGAATATGTTAGTGACCACATGGGTACTAGAGACATGTGTTTCAACTAGGGCCCAAACTATAGGTCATCCTTAGAATTGAAGATGTCTACCAACTCTATGAGGTAGAGCCTATAGGTAGAAAGATAGACTTACCATAAAAATATGATATAGTTGTAGTATAAATCTACTTGGTGGGACCCCACCCTTAGTGGAATAGCCATGGAATATAGATCATACAACTATCACTAGGGGTACCCATTCTTAGGATAGTGATAGTAGGGACTATGGTCGAGAAGCTCTATGCTGGCTAGAGTATATAGAAACTACCACTCTCTTAGATAAGAGTTATCAAATGAATAGAGGGAGTACAGAGATATGCTTAGGGATAGTATATCCTAAGTGGATTATACCAATAAGTAGATCACATCTAGTGTACATGGGTGGGTAGATTGACATAGCCTAGCTTACTCATGTCCTAGGATTATGAGAGGCTCCCACTGACATAGATGAGTACAAAAAGGGGTATCATTGCATACCCTGCATTATAGGATGGAGTTTCATGGGATACATAATTCATAGATAGGTATGGGCCCATATAAACCACCTTGGACCAAGATGATTTGGTAGCTACATCTGTGATCCCTACATATTCAAAGTGTGGACAAAGGATGTAAGGTTAGAGCCCTATGTGGGATAAGAGGAAATCTAAGTTCCATAATGTTTGTACCATCATCTATGGAGACAATCTCTAGTGATGAAGGAGGCATAATCACAACCCAAGCTAGTTGGGGCTAAGAATAGTAAATATCCAAGATAGAGTGAGATGGGTAGTGGTGGAGAGATGCCACTATAGTGATGACCATTGCCACCAAGAGGAGTAAAACCTATAGGAGGCCCATAGAGTCCATCATCACTACCAGGCAATACAAGTGTATTAGTACCTTATCTTTGCACTCATCCTTAATGAGATTTGATATATGACTAACATATGTGCTTTATGTGTGTGTGCAAGAGATTAACCTAGATGGATTGGACCCCAAGTAGACCTATGATGTGGTATAAATACCACTAATGAAGTGGGTGTTACATCTACCAATGGGGTCAGAGCTACATACTCACTTCTTGTGGGTTGGTGTACAAGCTTCACTCAAGCTAAATAGGGTATGACATAGGATACCACAACTAGAGGTAGAGTTATCATGATATGAGGTAGCCATAACATGACTAAATATGGTATTAATATAACATGAGGTGGTTATAATATAATCTAAGACACAATTTACTAGAGTAAAGGTTGAGATAGATTGTTTATGGTTTGAGATAGCTTGAGAGCAAACTAGAGGAGTTGACACACTTGGAGATGGGGTAGACCAGTTGGTAGCGCTAGAGTAGACTGTGTCTTGACTATTTTTTAGGTATATATTTATATCTCCCCCAAATGCGTGACTACCATAGATATATCCAAATCCTAGGCTAACTAGGATAGTATCATTTCTATAGCCATGCATGTGGTAGTTTTGGAACTATGAATCTTGACTCAGAGGAAATCATGTTATGTACCTATAGAAAAACATGTATTTTTTATGATATATATAGATATTTCTCATTATTATCACATGTGTGTATATGATTTTATGTTTGATGTGTATGCTTCATCTGCTATAGACTACTAGATAAATGTGATTAGATAATAGGAACTGCTAATAATGATCCCATGTACACACACATATACAAGAGGCATAGAGGTTAGTGGTTTTGAAAGAGAGGAAAGGCTCACCTTACCACCATAGTAAAATTTCTTAGAGGGCCATGTGGGCCCTAGACATCAAATGTCTTGAGGTAGAACCCATTGATTGGGTGTCATAGGGGCTCACCTTTGAAGGTCGAGAGATGATAAGCCCCATTCTCTAGAGAGATAGTGATCACAAAAGGGAAAACCCAATTTTTCATGATTTTTCCCTTCTTATGATTCTCCTTATTTAAAATTATAATTGTATCACCTAACTTGAATGGATGAGGGTGCATCAATTTCTTAAATTGGTGGTGTTGATGGTGTTGGTAATCATGGTTGTGCTCAAGAGCAGCCAAGCATCTCTCATCTAATTACTCAAGCTCAGTGAGGTGAGTGGAATGTTCTTCCTAATCAAAAAGAGATACAAATTTCTTGACCTATAATGAAGGGATCAAGACCTCAAAGGTAAGAATAGCCTCATACCCATACATGAGAGAGTATGGTGTTTCCCCATGCCTATTTAGAAGCTATTCTAATAGGACCAAAGGGTAAGATAGAGCATGAAATGCTAGTCCCTCTTGGACTAAGAAATGGTATAGATAATCATATTCTTTAGTGTTTTATTTAAATATTCTACCTACCAGTTTCCATGGGGGTAATGGGTGGATGAGAAATGGATCTTGAACCTAAAGCATTCAGTGAGTTCATACATCTTAAGGATTTGGAAGCCTAGGATATTGTCCACCATAATCATAGTAGGGACCCCTAAAACTATAGATAAGTTGGTTTAGGATGAACTTGGAAACACTCTTCCCACATATACTGCTAAGAGGTATGGCTTAAACCCACTTTGTAAAATAATCAATGGTAGTGATGAACTAGTGATGGTCATCAAAAGAGGTAGGTTTGAACTTACCAATGAAGTTGAGAGCCTAGACCAAGAAGAGCCAAGGGGTTAAAATAGAGTGTAAGAGGTCAATAGGGGCATTTATGGCATCCTTGATGACTTGGCACATTTTACACTTCTTGGCATATTAGACTATCTTTAAGAAGAGTGGCCTAGTAGTAGCCCATCTTAATAATACATTGAGCAATGGCTTGCCCTCCCAAGTGGCCACCAAAAATTCTATTATGAGACTCTTCCAACATGAAAGGAATATCCTCAGGGGTAAGGACTACATCAACACACCATTGAGACCCTAATTGAACAAGATGTTGTCAATGATGACATATAAGATGGTGAGTTTATGGATCTAATAGTATTATTGTGAAGGAGCATCGATGAGATAAGACTAGTCTTCAAGGTAATGGATAATGTCCTGATACCAATCACACTTAGAGACCTCATCATAGTCGATCAAGTAGACCATCTCATCAAGAAAGGAATCATCAACTAATCCATTATAGGGTTGGGTAGTGTGCACTCAATGAGTTGGTCAGCTATGACCAATCCCTTGATGGACTTTTGATTAATTATTTGAAGGTCAAACTCCTAAAGAATCATGATCTACCTCATAGTCCTACTATCAAGATGTGTCTTATTAATCAAGTAGTAGAGTGGATAGGACTAAACAATCATGTTATTAGTCTAGCCCAATTTGTAATGCCTCAACTTATTTGTGTGGAATATGAGAGAGAGAGGCATTGTCATTTAAAAAGAGGGTATTTGAGTTTAGGGCCAACCAATGTGTGAGAGATTTAGTAAATAGATCTCTCCCTACTAGTGTTGTCCTTTTGGCATAGCATGACCCTAATGGAAATATCAATGATAGAGGTGTATAAGATGGACTCATGCCCCTCAATGGGTGCCATCAAGATGGTAATATTATTAATCATACACTTTAATTCCTCCAAATCCACTTGGACTTCAGTAGACCATAAGAACAAAGTGTTCTTGCATAGGAGACATGTGAAGGGTATGGATTTATGAGCATACTACTCAAATAAATGTCTAAGAAAGTTGAGTCTTCTGAGGAAGGACTACAACTAAACAATATTTTATGGGGGAGGCATCTTAAGGATTTCTTTGATCTTCTCAAGATCCACTTCAATACCCTTCTACAAAATGAGGAAGCCAAGAAGCTTTCCAGTGAAAACACTAAAGATGCACTTCTTGGGGTTGAGACTAATGTGATACTCTCAAATACACTCAAAGGTGATCTTGAGGTCTTGAAAATGATCATATTACTTATAGGATTTACTAAGTATATCATCAACATAGCATGCAAAAATCTTATGGATAAGGTCAAGTAAAACATGGCTCATAACACGCTAATACATGGCCCCAACATTATTCAAACCAAAAGGCATGATGGCATAATATAAGGTACCCCATGGGGTAATGAACATCATCTTGTGTTGGTCTTCATGTGCAATCTAGATTTGGTTGTGTTGAGAAAAACCATCCATGAGGGACATGATCTTAAAGCTAGTGGTGGAATAAATAATCTAGTCTATTAAAGGAGTAGTAAAATTATCCTTTGGATAGTCCATATTGAGATACCAAAAGTTGATACAAATTTGAATAGCTCCATTCTTCTTGAGAATGGGAACAATGTTGTAAACCCATTGAGGGTAGTCAATTTCTTGGATAAAGCTAACTTGGATGAGTTTCTTAATTTATGCCTTGACTAACTAGGAGACTTTAAGTGCCATTAGTTTTTTATTTTGGATAACAAGCTAGGTCTCATCATCCAAACCATATTATGGATAACTATGTTAGGATTTATGCCCTTTATACCAATTTACTCCTAAGAGAATACATCTAAAACTTCACACAAGAAGGTGATAAAAAATCTCATTCCTTTAGAGTAAGGTTAGCATTAATCTTGATGATCTTAGGCCTTGTTGAAGTGTCAAGGTTGACATCTATGGATCCTTCAACATCCATAGTATTACCTTCCTTCAAACTCTTAGGCATGGGAGGGAGTGACTCATCTAACACTTCAGGTTTAACTTCTAGGACATTCACCATAGGAATGCTTAGAGTTGGTCCATCCATGAGATAAATCTCCAAACTAAGATGATTAAAGGGATAATGATAATTATATCAATCTCACAAGAGCTTGGTGTAAGCCTTTCTCTCCTTAAATAGGTTGCATTCTATAACATGAATGAAATAACACTCAAGATTAGACTTATCTACTATAGCAATATTAGTGGGAGATGCATTGAGAGATCTTATACTCTTATGGGAAAAGCATGATATAAGGGGGAGCTCAACATTTGGGGAAACATCCTAGAAGAGGTATATAAAAATAGATGTGCTAGCCTAGTGTCTTAGATCAAAAGGAGTTAATTGATGCATGTTGGACTCTAAAATAATGAACATGGATCAGTACTCAATTGGATTGCAATGTTCATCCTTGAGAAAATGAGACTCAATAGTAGGGGGCATGTGGAAATCCAAAAAACCTTGTGAGGAGATAACCAAGGCCTTTCTAAGGGCTTTGTCTCTATGTATATTAATGTCTAAGGATTTAGGTCAAACTCCATGGTGTGAACCTCACCTTCATGCATAACTGAACCATGGAAAACATGTCCAATATGATGGCTTGCATGGTAGTAGTCCAAGGATGGCCAAGAATCATGTTGTATGAAAGATCAAGGTATAACACACAAAACTCAATCTTGACTATCTTGGGGCCAAACTTGACCTAAAGCTTCATGTTACCTAATAGTGTAACTATGTCATTCTTGAAACCAACATAGTTATGCTAAGAATCAGAGGGCTTCTTCTAACTGATCCTAAGCTTATTTAACACACACAAGGGCATGATATTCAACATAGCTCCTTCATTGACAATGCACCACTTGATGTAGAAATCATTAATTTAAGTCTCAATAGAGAGAGAGAGAGAACTAAGTCCTCTATGTAAGAACCAAAGCATTTGGAATTTCTCCCTCTATTCAATATGTGTATCAAAATTGAATAACACTTTGATGTCATCATGTAGCAGACCCTCGTGAAAGAGACTAATATCATCAAAGATGAGGCCCTTTTCTCAGGGTAAAGGTAAATAAGGTCCCAAATGGAGATCCAAGCTAAAAGGCCCTATAAATCCTCTATGATGGAGTAAGGATGTTGTCTAGCCTATGGAGGGATGTTACACCTAAATTCAAATATGACCTTATGATTCCTTACCCCCATGGGTTAGATAGGAGGCCCAACACCACTATTCTCTCTAATAGGGTTGTTTGCCCAACCTGAGTGCATGTTGATAGAGCACTCATACCTAATAGAGGTTATGCCAAAAAAATAAACAAGCTTATTTATTTTTCACTTATCTTTCCCTCTTAGGTTTAGCTTAAGAGGAGTTAGAAGAGGTGGAAGAGTAAGAAGGATAATGTGGGGCCTTATCCTTTGATTTCTTCCTTTTCTTCTTCTTATCCTTATTGTGTTTAGGCAAAGGATGCTTGAACACATTTAACTTGTATTTGAGTTTCAGAATAGGAGAACTATGTGATAGAGGTGAGGCTTACCCATTGTACTTTTGGGTAGTACAATTGGCATCATCATGCCCCTTCATCTAATGGTAATTACAAAACTTGGCAGGTTCATAAGGAAACATTATCTATTTTTTTATTGTTTTTGATTCAAAATCCTTCTTTTTAGTTGCCTTCTTTCTCAAAACATTCACCTCATGACTATCCTTTTTATCCTTCTTCTTAGGAGGAGAATCAGTGACACCATCACCAATCATGTTATAGTTATGATTGTATGAAGAGGATGACTTTTGGGAAGGTATGAGATGCATACCCACATCTACCTTAAACACTTTTATCTTTAGACACTCATTAAAAACTTCATTATAAGAGGTGGGTTCATTATTGAGGACCTTAAGGTTAACCTTCTACCTCAATGCCTATGTGAACATATCATAAAGCTAGTCATCTAAGAACCTAGTCTTGCACATATGAATTGTTGAATGCCATGTACACATAAAATCAAAGTTTGACTCACCTTTGGCTTATAGCATGGAGGTGACTGACTAGATGCCAAAGTTAAAGGGTTTGGAGATATTGAAATATTGGAGGAAGTCATCTAGAAGGAGCTAGAAACTAGAGAGAGAATATAGAGGCATATTCTAAAACCAAACAAGAGATTCAAATCATAGAGAATGAGTAAAGAGCTTTAATATCATACCTTCATCCTATTCCTAATCGATACATACCATCATGAATGTCATAATATTCTCCATATGACTAGAATCCTGAATCCCATTGAACTTAGGCAATTTAGGGATAGAGGTAGGAAAGGGAATAGCATGCACCCAAGGGGATAGAGGATTCTAATGCAGATCCTCATAATCATGGTTTATATAAAGTTATAAATGAGTTTTAAGAAGGGGATCATGATGTTAATGATTTTTCCTATGCCCATAGACATCATCATAACCATGATCATAGAGAGGATGATGTCAAGGTAGTTCTTAATAGGGAGGATGTTCATGATGTAAATTATCTCTATTTTGGGATGGGGAACAACCATAAGATAGGTGATCTTCCTCATGGGGATGATGGGAAGATGTGGTATACTCATGGAATTAGTTGTGATGACCAAATCCTCTATGATTTTGGTCAAACGCCATCAGATGAGAGTCAACCAATGGGTATTGATGCTCTTGATAAGCATCCCATGGACCTCTAGTCTATAGGTGATGATCAAAATCAACACACTCATCAAAATATATAAGGGAATGGCTAGGAACATGGGAAGACTCCCCACAATGGGGATACCTCACCAAGTTTGAATACCTATGACCCATATCATGGATATGATGGTGTTCTTTCTCTAGAGACTCCAGCCAAGAAATAGGTAGGGAACTCATGCAAGAACTAGTTAAGGCACTCTAAACTAAGTGGGTATGAGCTTTATCTTCCAAGAAATCACATCTCTAACTCTTAGGGAATAAATATTCACTTAATTCACCTTAAGGAATATATGAAAATTATCAATTATCTCTTATATATTATTAGGTCCTAGTTGTAAAATGGGATCTTCATCACCTTGAATGCATGAATGAGACATGGCATGAGGCTAAGATGAAACATACTCAGATGAAAGAAGATTAGATTGGTGAAAAGGAGATAAAGTCTATTGGTTATAGATATATCAATATTTTTATTTATAGAATGAGAGAAGTTTTATACCACCATCCTAGGGTGAGGGAACCTCCTAGATCCTATTGTGTCTATGGTATTCCATTCCAGTCATGTCTTGCTCATGAGTGAGCTTAGGGATGAGAGCCTAAATTTGATAGGATTGGTGTCCCAAGGGTGGGATACCAACCATGGATTAAATGAAGTATGAGAAACATAAAATATAATAGAAAATGCAAACCACTAGATAATTAATAGGTAGAATAACATAAAACCAAAGCATAAGAAAATAACTAAGGTGAGAGCTAAAACATAACTGAAAGCAAATTCTAATAGCTAATAGGGGGAGTTAGATAAGAGATCTCTAAATGGTATATAACTATCATGAGACCATATGTGAGGTCCCATCAATTTTTCTATAATGTATCTCCAAAAATTTGAATAGAACCACTAGTGTTTGGCAGGGTGTTAAAGTAAACCACTAAGAGGCTAGAATGCTAAGAGCTTTTATGGGCTATAGGAGATCTAAAATGGCTATATGATTTGTTAAATTACACCAAGATATGGATAGACTTTTAAATTAGGTTTGGGATAACATAATCAAGTGTATAAAGGATGCAGGTATGTCTACTAGATCTAACCATAGTAAAGCAAGTAGCTAAGACTAGACTATTTATTGCATACAAATTGCAGCAACAACAATACCAAGTAAAGAGAGCTAACAAATGAAATGTAAATATAGAATTTAAGGTAATTTTAGTCCAAATGAAATATGTTTTAATAAATAAATATGTTTTTAATTAAGGTTTCAAGAGAATTCCTAGTCTAGATTTGAGTTATCTTTCACTTTCAACACTATTCTTTTCTAATAATGTAATGTTCTAGTTTAGCAAGAGAGATTATTTAAGCAAGTTGTATAGTTTCTTTTGATCATGTATAATTCTAGTATGTAATGATAATTTCTTCCAAAGAGAGAAATGTCATGTAATAAAGGAATATTTAAATCAATTAAATTATTCTTTAACCATATATAAATGTAATAAAATTTAGAAACTACTCTAATCAATGCATAAAACAACTAAACCACTAAAACAAATCAAACCCTAGTATGTATATTACAACAAATTAAAAAAGAGTTTCACTTTGTAATTCAAAGTGCCCTCATATCAAGCTCAAAATAGATGTGTAAAATTTATACCAATTGATTTTCTAAGACAAGAGGCAAGAGAGAAAGACAAACAAGTTGTGTGTAAGCTAAGTTCAGACTAAAAGCCAAAAGTTGTGGAAGAGGTAAAGGTGAAACTGCCAATTTAAGAGAGCTAATACAATAAGCACAAGAGATAGGTACAATGGAGTATTTAGGGATAAAGGATAAACCCACAAGTTTTAGGAACATCATATATATCAATGTGAATCACCAATGGAAGTGCAATAGAGTAGGGCATCCCTTATCACAAAGAAAGCTATTGTGACAAGCAAGAACTAAGAGAGATTGAAGGAGGCAACCAAGCTTTAAGTGTGAATGATCAAGTGAGAATTTCAAATTATAGATTCAATAGATATTGAATGTAGATGCATTAATGAAGAATAGCATATATATCCCAACCCTAATTTGTCAACAAGCCAAAAACTAGCCATTTCTAACCATTTAAGACCAAACTAGCCCTTTTTCATGCATTTTACCTAGGCCATGATCTAAGCCATGGATTTCATGAAGGAAACATGTGGCCTAGGCCATATGTTTCCTCTTTAATCTATGATATAGGTCAAATAATGGGCCTAGGGTGGTCAATAAGCTCCCAAAAGGGTCCTAGGGGTCCCTTGAGAGCCCATCTGGAGTGAGAAAAGACTAATATGGTTGGAGGATGTGTAGAGGATGAGAATAACATGTAAGAAAGGTCTAAGAGAGTGTTATATGTCTTTAAGTGGGATAAATAGGGTCAATAATCTACACATGAGTTGATGTGTAATCATAAGGATGAGTAGGGTCATGGGAAGTATGATTATAGTACTTATGGTTTCTTGACCAAATTAAGGTGTTTACAATATTCATGGGTAATCAGTCATGAGTATAATGGACATTAGAAGTGGACTATACATAAATTCAATGACCAAGTGGGTTGATCAAGCCCATTGGTATGGATGAAGGAATTATGAATAAGTCATGTAGTATTAAAGAACATTTTTATTAGTATACATGTTGATCAAATGGGTACTATAAGATAGAATAGCATGCAAATGATGTAGTCAAGAACCTAAATTATTACCTATAGGCCTATCATAGGCCCAACTGAAGGAGACTAATGTGGGTGTTATGTGGATTTCCTATATAGTCACATAGGTTAGATAATATGTGAATAATTTTTAAACCTTTATTGGGACAATATGCCTACCCCTAAGTTAAGACTAACTCAAGACACTACATTTATAAAGTCCACCATATAATGAGTTTAAACTATCACCTACAGGCTAGATATGGATAGACAAGAGAAGAAACATACTTTTGAAATATAACAGAGGGATAAAAAGTATGTAGAGAGGTTCATAATAACATGAATAAAAATTCTAAGCTTTTTCAAGTTCACTAAGGTGTCTAAAAGCACCAATAAATAGAATCTTACCTCAGACTTGTAGTTAAGGATCTAAAACACTACCTACATGCCTATTTTGGATGATTAAAGAGATTGTGTTATCATTACTTAAAGCCATGAGGGGAAAATGAGAGTGAAATAGGTATTTTCATTTGAATATGAAAATCTCACAATATTATTATTATATTTCAAAGTGACTAAAGGCATGAAAAGGGTCAAGAGGCCTGGTTAGGCCTAGAAAGCTTAAATGACCATATATAGGTCTATACGAAAAAGTTGAAGAAACCTATATATTTTGAGGTGATGTGTATATTTTAGAATTTTAAATAGATTATTAATAATTTTTTGTGATATCCCATGAATTTTAATCCATTTGGAGTGAATAAAAATGCAAGATATAATATATTAGGGTCATCAACACTAAACTACCTTGAAACTCTGGTTATGAACTTGTGAATGTGGAAATAGGTTTGAGGAATGTAATATGGTATATAAGAACTTTATAACCTCATATGAGGTTTAATAAACTCCAATTATGGGTTTAGATCCAAAACCATGCACTTGTATACCTCATTAGACCAAATCAACTCTCTCAAGCTTCTCAACAAGCCTAAAAACCATGAAAGTCAACCTTGCTCATGTGTGAAGTATAAGGAGAAAGTGCATGGGAATCTAATCTCATTGGTAAATTTTTATGGGGTTTTCTACATGAAATTATTGTCATTATTATTATGTTAAGGTCCATATCTTTATAAACCATCATTAAGAGGGTTGCACACTTTTAAACCCTGTTTAAACCCTCTAAAGAGAATAGATGGAGGAGATTGGCCTATTAAGAGATCAAAATGGATTTAAATGTCCTATAAAATTCTTTGGTGATGCCTAAACATGTCTAGGCACCTTAAAAATTCACTATTTTGGCACGTGTGAGGTATTATGGTATAGAATTTGGCCTAGGAATGATTTCAATAGGCCTAAAAATATAGTTTTTGAAGGTTTCTCATGAAGTTTGTAAGACCTAGTATAGATCCTTGGAACCATTTATGATATTAAAAATATATGGTAGGATTCTTATAATGACTCATAAAGATTATTTTAAATGATTAAAATACTATTTTTAGGTTCCAAGATAGCTAAAGATAGGCAAGTTGCTATCAAGGGTTCTTATCAAACCTAATGCACTTACATCTCAATCTTGGAGATGGTTTTGAGCCTAAAAATATGTGAAATGATTTCATATAGGGTGGTGGAGAGGTATTCAAGCTATGATATTAGTCTCAAACAAATAACTAGGCCTAGGATGGTAAGATGGACTTGTTTTGTGGTCTTTCATTACAACTAAGCAAGTTTATCAATAAAATTTCAGGTCTTTATCAATTTAAAGAAGCTTGAAGCTTGATCATCAACTCCACCAAATTGAAAATAAGCATTGATAGTCCTAGGGTGGCATGGAGGTTGATAATTAAGCCAAGATGCCATGTGTCATGATTTAAAGTTGTAATTTCTTCTTCAATAAGTGCATTGTAAGTCTTCAAACAAGAGCTCCTATGCCACTTGGTGAGGTTCATTATCAAGATAAGTAACACATGTTAAAGAATATGACAACATTTTTTTTAGCCTCTTCCATTTGACCTTGTAAATTAATTGAAGTTAATGACACTTATCTATGCATCTCCTACACCTCTCTCTCTTTCTCACATTCTACTATATATGTCGCCTTGAATGGTTTATTATATATCCTTTCTTTATATATGGCATATCCCTATCCAAATGAACACTTTTAATTTGTTTTTGAGATGAATAGACTAGATTTGTATCCTTCTCTTATGTTTTTAGCTAGTGTATGTTCATGTTAGTATATGAATGCTAGTGATATTGTGTTACTTCATCTCATTTGTCCTTGTCATGTTTACTTATTTGTAAGTGATGGGTTATCTTTGCATGCCATATGGATTTAATCTAAGTATATTTTCATGGATCAAAAGATAAAGCATTTATTAGTGTATTTAAAGACATTTTGATCAAATCCCTTAGTCTATGGACTATGTTATAGCCTCTATATGAAATACTCATGTTTAGAGACCCCATTTGAGATGTGTAATTATATTTGGTTATGGTTCATGTTCTTAGTGCATAATAGGTAGGTAGAGGAGAAAAATTTGGTGCATCACCTCCATAATATAGTTTATTTTTAATTCTCTTTGCCTTTTCCCTTAAAAGTTAGTAGGTTTAGTGATAGTTATTAAGTGATACGTCAATGGACCTAGCCCTATCTAGAGGTTCAATCCACCTTTTAGGTCACCCATAACTTAGGATTATTCCCATACTATCAATTAAGTGAGGAGGCTTGAGCAACCTCCTCAAGGGTGCAACTTTAGATGCTAACACTTCCTCTTTATGTTATTTTTGTAACATAATATTACAAAGGAGATTGATAGTCTTATCTTGTTAGTGGAATGCAAATCCAAACCAAATAACTCAATGAAAACAAAAATACATTGCCTAAGCACTAGGATGAGTAATAATGTAACTAAGCTTAAATATAACTATAAAATTAATAAAATAACTACCTTTACCTTCCTTGTTAAATGATGCTTATTCATTGGCATATAAGTGTGTTCATGCTCAGCAATTATGTCAAATGGAGTCTTTTATCAATATGTTTACCTTGCAGGTAGAACCTCTACTTATCCACTTATGGCTTGGATTGGCTTGGCTTTTTTTGGCATGTGATAACAAAATAAATCTTTCTAGAGACAATATGACATTACTTCTTTGCACAAAAAATCTTGTTAAACAATGTCCTTGGCACTTAAATTTATAGGTTATCAATTTAACCCTAACTCAAGTTTTGTTAGGTTATATTTAACCATGGTTATGTTAGGGAGGATAAAATCAATTAATATTTGTGATAGAGATCCCATTTTTTAAGCATGGACCTCTATTTTTGAATTTAAGGTGTTTATAAATATATTTCCAATTCCTTGACTTTGAGGATGATGACATCATCATTACATCATTTTTATTGAATTTTTGTTTTTATAAAATTGATATTCACTAATTGAACATGGAATTTTCACTTAATAATTTTATTATATTTTCTTAGTTAATTAATTTTGCTTAGGGTTTTTGGCATTTTAGGAATTGGTTAAGTGCCCTACTTAATGGGTCAAAAATCCAATTTATCAATTTTCTAGATCACAATCTAACTAGAAATGAATCCATGGGAGGTTATTAATATGTAAAATATAATACCCCAAATAGGGATGCCTCAACATAATTATAGGAACTAATGTCTAATGTGTGGATAAAATTGGGACATCCAATGAATTATAGGCTAAATTTGCATTATTTGGTAAAAATCAATTTGAATTCTAGTTGAAACATGGTTATGGTCAAAATTTGGTGTCTACATTTTCCCCCTATTTTAGAAGGTATTATAATACACAAGCATAGTAACATATTTTCAAATAATGAAAAATCATTTTACCTCTAATTAAGAAGTTATTGTAAAACACAGGCATAGTAACATATTTTTAATGAATGAAAAATTTGTTGATGCCTTGGATAATGCACCAAAGGGAAATGGATGAGCCCTTTATTTCCCTTAAGGGATCAAGCATCAAATAAATTCATCAAACATTCCCTCAAAAATAATAAAACGACATGATCTTTAGGTAACGAGGGTGGAAATATGGATTTGCCCAAAGGCAGTTATAATCAATGGCATAATGAATTTACTGAGTAGAGTAGATAGAGTAAAATAATTATTTTCCTAAAGGTGGTTAAAATAATTAGCATAGTGAAAAATTCCCCAGTAGGGTGGAGATGTCAAAAACTAATTATTTTCCCAAAGTCAGATATAATCATTAATACAGTGGTTTACCCCTATAGATTAAATTTAGCATGATTTTAAAAATTCCCAAATAAGGCAAGATACAGAACTAGTCAATCAAAAATAATTTACCACATGTGGGAAAATGGGCAAAGGGATCTCATGAAATAAATTTGTGGATCTCATGTAATAAATTTGTAAATAGAGTGATGATGAGCTAGCATAAAATCATACCCTAAATCTAGAGAAAGTGGATAGTACAAAGAGATTTGTGTTTGAACTAGCATGTTATAAGTCTAGAAAATAGCATTATTAAATGGGTCTCTAAAAGGCATAATAACATGGGTAGGTCATAAAAAATTTAATTTAAAATCAAACAACATGAAAAATAGACCATAAAGTCAAAAAATAAGAGCTCCTAAAATGAATGGAAAAAAACCTTAGGCCCTAGGGGATGAAAACTAATTTTTAAAGCTATATACTCACCCCATGGGGTGAAAATTTTTCATTTTCATCTAAACCCTTTGAAAAAATTGGATCTCTAACCTTGCAAGAAGAAGTGATGAAAAATAGAGCATGGATGAGGATAGAGGCATGTGATCAACTGAGTGAAGGAGCATAGGCAGCCACCACATGATGGACCTCTAGTAAGTGACCTCACCTTAGAATTTAAGTGAATTAATCACACATTTATTTAAATTTTTAGGGATTAAAATTAAAAAGTCATCATTTTTGTGGAAGGGAAAATGACAACTTTATAGAGAAAATTAGCGACTTCATACAAAGTCATCATTTCTAAAAATGGTGATACTACCAAAAAACACTAGAAAAATTGAAATGGTTATTTTCCCAATTTTTAAAAAAATACACCATTTCCATAAAAAATTAAAATAGTGATTTTACCCAAAAATGGTAGAAAATTCCAAAATGGTGACCTCATCATTTACAAAAATGGTGATTTCACCCTAAAAGCCAAAATGGCTAACTTAAGGGACCCAAAAGGGGTCTAATTGTTAGGAAAGAAATTTAAAAGGTCTAATAGGATAAGCATAGGCTAGAAAATATCATAGATATAGCTTGATGTTAATCTATTTATGTTTTTAGGAGTAGCTCATGATAGTAATGACATAGAAATGACATTCTTATTATTTATAGACACCACAAATATAAAAATTAAAAATGGTTGTATTCTTATAGGCCCTATATTTATATGATGTTACTTAGATGCTTATGATCTATACATATCAAGCTTACCTGAGTGCCCTAGTAGAGGGATGGAACTCTGAGACTTATTCAATTCACCTACTTACTAGGGAGGCTACAATTACACTAGAGGATACCTGGTATATACTAAAGCTACCTATGAGAGACTGTAGATTATTCTAGATAGATCTAGTATAATAAAAATTAGTGTTGGATGAATTTATAGGCTTCTTAGATATTCCCATGGTACATGGGAATGTTTACATTGATCTATTAGAGACATATATGGACTTATGGATAGATGATCTATCCCCAAAGGACCCCTCACCACTAGCATTGATTAATAGGAAGGTTGTTGTAATGATTTCCATTATCAATAGCATTTTGTTACTTGAAAAAAGTGGTTGATTCTTTCACATAGGCTTCGGTGGAGTGATCATGTATATGATGGATGATGTGGATAGGTTTACTTAAGGGAAAATAGTTTTGGCCAAATTTTACAAATACATGTGCATGGTGACCTGTTGAGGAGTTTGGAGTATCAGAACCTATAGACTACTAAAAATTTGGGGCTAGGATCATATAGACATAGAGCACCCAATTGATCAAATTTTGGTTAGATACCCTTAGGATCCATTAGCTTATGGCAGGGCTTAGATAGATGCAATCCATAGGGGACATAATAGTGAGATATACCACTACTAATAGATGTTCAACGAGTGGATGGCCAAGTTGTTCATTTAGCATCCCTATCATCCATACCAACTTCAGTGGCTATGGGATAGATGGTATATTAGATTTATGATGACTAGGTGCTTCCTTATAGGGAGATAGACTCATATTATTAAGGAGACAAATTACGTACTATGGTAGTTTGGCATGTTATAGGGTGTTCCTAAGGAGCTGAGTTGGTTTTCACATGCTACCCAAGAGTTTAGTCACACTACCCTAGTGATTATAAGTAGTATACCTTTGATTAGTTATGGGGAAGTGTCATGGGTTCCATGGGCCTATGGAGGAGGCCACAAAAATATAGATGTGACACTAGAGTATGTGCATTGGTGGGTACAAGTTTATCTATTAAGATTGATATCCCCTAGATAGGTAGTTAGATAGGGTGGATAGGTATAGGGTCAGGGGCCTATAGATGTGGATGAGGTTGAGGTTGAGATGAGTAATAAGGCTAGTGACATCAATATTAGTTGGTATAATAGTGGGGGTGATAGTGATTATGATGAGGGTGATGATGGAGGGGATGATACCTAATCCATGATGGTAGATCTGAGCTCTATAGCTATAGTAGGTACATATATTGATCTAGGCTAGGCAAGGTCAGGGATAGCTAGAGTATCTAGGGAAAGTACCCTAGAAGAGGAGATTACAACATAGGTAGGAAAGATCTAGGGCTTGTAGAGGAGGGTGTAAGATTTATAGGCTATGTTAAATATTAGGGATGAGGATATGACTACCTTTCAATCATAAATTACTTGATTGAAGGTAGAGATTTCATGGATGGTATAGGTATAGGCATAGATATAGATAAAGAGATTAGGCTATATCAAATAGGGATCAGACCCTAGCAAATGTATAGAGGCTCTAGTGTGAGTAGGATGAGGCTTGAAGAGCTATTACATAATTAAGATTCTCATATATGATACTTTGTATCCTTTAGGATAAGTATGAGGCCTTCTATTATCATAGAGCATATGAAACCATAGTCCCTAGAGATCGGTAGATTATTACCTTCAAGGTATGGGATGTATAGAGGGATGGTAGTAGGTCATCTCAATCTAGGACTAGGACCCATGCTATAGTAATATCAATTTAGTTAATAAAACATCCATGACAACCACCACCACCAGGACCAAGGACCACCTCCTAAAATACCTATGGACTTGTAGAGTTAGAGATAATGTTATATATCTCTAATCTATTTTTGTAATTAATCACTATGATATGTATATTTTTATGATGCATATGACATTATTTTATGAGATAATTGATAGTCATATTTGATCCTTAGATGCCTCTATACATGGACTATTATTCTTTTGATATATGTGATGTTCTATGGATTATCATGTTGATATCATGTTTAGATGTGATGATTTAGCATTTTGGATTTTTATTTTTCCATGTAAACATGCATTCTCTTTTATTTACTATTTTTTAATGCATAAGATATGTTTCACTATTTTTATTTGATTATGTTATATGACTTATATATATATATATATATATATATATATATATATATATATATATATATATATATATATATGTTTATTCATAGAAGAACATTTATATAATCACATAATATAATCATGTTGATTTGGTTACTTATGAGTTTTGGATTTGTTTGGGATAAGACAATTTTTAACAAGGAGAAGTGATGCCCACTACATTATTCGATAGATCTATTGGCCTGGTTTTTGAAATCACTTATGATATTATGAATCCTTTTTATTAAAAACTATAATAAAAATTTGTATCCTAAGCATGTAAAACTTAATTTAAATGCAAATGTAAACCACCAAGGTGTGAAATATGACCAATCAAATTATAAGTGAATAGAATGTAATAAATCAAGTGTAGGAATGAATACAAATATTTATAACTCAAGTGTAAAATAAAGTGTAATAATCATATGGAAATAGGAATTAAATAAGGCATAATAAAATTATTTAGTCAACAATTAATTAAAATAAACAAACAAAGAAACAAATAAAAACAAACAAGCTAAGAAAAAAAATTGAAATACCAATGAAAGAAATAATTTTAGTTATCGACCAATTAAGATTAACAAAACTAACAAATAAACACAAGAACTAATCCAAGATAAAAACTTAGTCATCAAAAAATTAAAATAAATGAAGATAACAAAAGATAAGGTAAACATAAACAAGCAAGTTAAATCAATGCAATAAACAATTAAGTTCAAGCAAGAGCAATAGATAACCTAAGCTAAGTTATAATGAACAAATAACTAATATAAATTCAAAAACTAATCTAATCAAAAAAAAATCTAAAAACCAACCTAAATCAAATAAACAAACAACTAATCTAAGGTAAATAAAACAAATAACTAATCTAAGGTAATGTAAAGCAAATAATTAATCTAATTATGTATGCATGTGTAATAGAAGTGTTACGCTTAGCACAAAAGGTTTCCTAAAGGATATAGTGAAAAATTACATTAGAATAGTTGGGGGGATATAATAATAATTAAAGGGTGTCTAAGTTGAATCCATATGCCCTAGGCAAGGGGATGCTACCTACATAGTCCCATGGACACAAGGTATAGCATGAAATTCAAGCCAAATGTAGTTCTCCCAGGATTTGGGATAGAATAAAATGAATAATAAGTGATTTAACTTATTTGTAAATAATGTATTTTTATTCCTATTTTAGTTAAGGGTCTGGATTAATAAATTAGTATAGAATATAGCAATAAATATAGTCCTAATTTATGCAATTATTTATCTTTTTCACCTTGATAAAAATAGAAATAAATAGGAAGAAATATAACCTAACTAGAAAATATCTTGAGACATCTGATACAAAGGTTGAAAATGGCTATGCAAGACTAGGAAGGTATCGTAAACCTAAATCTAAATTTTTTTCAATTAAAGGATAGGAATGCTAAAAAGTGGATGCTTTGGTGTCTAACACTATTATCCATTCCTACCAATATTATCCAAACTGATCATAGAGACCTAAAACTTTTTGGGTAGTTGTGTTATGCTTATCTGAGCATACTTTTGAAAAATTGAGCACTAGTTATTGACATAACTCACTGTGGATCTTATATTGTCTTTAAACCCTAACCATCCATCATGCTTGATAAAATGATATTTGAGTCACTTGAAAAAGAGGAGGGTTAGTGTGAAATATGTATAAAATGTGTAATTCATACCCCTTGTGTTGGCACACTACCTACATACCAATACTCTAAAGAGGGATCAAGCCATATCTAGTTTTCCCACCTAATATGTTTTGTGTAATAGTGTGATGCAGATGAAAATGCCAAATTGATAGTATTTGAGGTGGCTAGGGATTGGTATGAGGATTTAAGTATATTTGTATCTATGGTGGGTGACTGTGTGCAAATAATAGGGAAGTTTGCCTTAGCACTTTATTTGTATTTTTTTTTGCTTTGTAAGTTTGGTCACCTCCTCTATAAATGATCTTTGAGTGGGATTTTATAGGTATTAATTGTTCATGGGTTAGATGTGTTCATGCTAGGCCAACCTAATTAAGGATAATGAATGGATGAAAATGACCATTGAGTCTCAAATTGAAAATGGATAAGACCACCAAAAATGGGACACTTCTCTATGGGGTGCTATAGTCCAAATGGGTCACTCCTATCCTATAGGATCAAAACTTATGGGAAAAGGATTGGCATAAGGAATATTATTTCGATGAGGTTGAATGATCATTTAGAAGGTTCTAGATGATTGGTAATGAACAAAAAGGTGTCTAGAAGGGTAGCAAGAACATGAAAAAAGGACCTATAAATGGTGTGTTACAAGCCACACTCAAACTACTAGTTTGGAAATTTTATATGACTATATTTACCCCCCCCCCTTTATTCTAGTGATGTAGCAAAGTGAAATACTAGGATAAAGAAAATAGAGAAAGCATACCTAAACTTACTTGTAAGGGTTAAGCCCATGAATATGTGTGATGTTGAGTGTGCATAGAGAGAGCATAGTGTGAAGCATGAATCTACAAGAAAAAATAAGGAGTATATCAGTTCTTACTAGACAAGCTATATCTAAAATAAAAACATACAAATGTTGGGTAAAAGAGAGGAAGAGAAAGGAATGAATACACCTCACTAGGTATGTGAACCAATATAAAAACTATTATGATGTTGAGTGATGTTATGTGATGTTGAGTGATGTTGGGTATGTGTTATACCAAGAGTAATGATATGAACAAATTTGAATGCTTAATTCCCCAAGGGTGGCTCAAGAATATAAAAATTTGCCCTTTAACTCCATCATCACCCACTATTTAGTGAATCCATGTGATTATGTGTGTGTTAATCAATGTTTATAACGTGTGTCCAATCCATCTGAGTAGGTGGCTCAAGAATGCAAATACTAGCTAGTCCTTTTGGCTCTATCATTGCCCACTAAGTGTGAACTATAAATTGATACTGGTATGAATTTGTGTCATATGAGATGGCTCATGAAGCTAATGAATGATCTTTAATCTAAGAATATGGCATGGATAGCCAAATGTATACTAAGAACTAGGCCAATCTTGGCCACTCCAAAAGGTGGAGATTAGGCTTGTATGAAAGCCACTCTAAACTGAGAACTAGGCTTATATGAAAGCCACTCCAAAATGATGCCAACCACCTGCAGATGGAATAAGTCATGAAATTTCTAAAAATACCTAGGTAATACAATGAATTGGAAAGAAAATAAATTAAATGTGTTATGCACATTTCCCCCAATCATTAGTGTCTATAACATGGATTCTAATCTATGAGTTGTACCAACTACCCAATCTAAAACTAGAAGTGAGAGCCATCATGTCATGCATGATGCCCCCTATATCTAGATAATTTGAGTAAAACTATACTAAAATTTCTCAATCTAAATTGAACTATAGCTTACAAAACTATAATTGACCTTAACTTTCTATCTATTTCTAAAAATTTTGGTTTTTTAGCTATTTGGATAGGAGTGCCAAAAAGTGGACACTTTTCTATATGACACTATAGTCTAAATGGGGTGCTCTTGTCCTTTTTTATTTTTTATGACTATTTTTTGTTTGTCACTATTTTTTTGGTTTATTCTATGTGTTTTAAATTTTGATTACTATTTTTAATGTTTAAAAAATTAATTTTGACTGGTAGAGGGCTTTGATCTCTATGATAAAACCCCTATTTGTTACCCCTTCTTTTGAGGGTAGGAATGAAGAAACTACAATGATTGCCCTTAGAATAAAGAGCCTTGCAAGTGTGTTATGCTATGAAATACATGATATAGAAATGATAACCCAAAATATGTCTCAAGATATAGCATATTTTATATTAGAGATTGTTAGATAAATAGGGGTATGCCTAGATAGATGTAACAATGTAATAGTATGTGCATTATATAGAACTAAAATTGTAAATCTGGTTAGTTGTCAAGGAGGGATGGAGCATGATTTCCATCATGGCATCTAAAAAGGTAAGATAATGCATGATGTGGATCATCAAATTACAAATAATTGAGAAGCCAAAAAACAAACATGCAAGGCACAAAACAAGAAGCATACAAAAGAGGCCAAGAGGCCAAGCAAATAATGGAAATGGGTAGATGTCACTTAGACTAGTAAAATCAACCATACAAGGCATGTTCAAATGGCCAAATACACATTAAATTATAAACAAGCAAAATTGGCATGAGGGCCAAAAGCACATATAAGAGTATAAGCAAAGGAAATTGGCAAATGTCTTAAGGCACACACAAGTAACAAAATAGGAATTGAGAAATTCAATCACATATAACTACTCCAGGAAAAAAAGGAAGGCATGTAAATGCTAGAAATACTATCGCATCTAACTAATCAAATAAAGAAGTAAAAGTATGAAAAACATGTATTATAAGACTAGGTAGATTCTAAGAAATACATAAGTTCTATAGATTAGTGAGTGTGGATAGAATAATCTGTGTAAGCTTGTTATTAATGCACATCAACATGATAACTAGAGTGTGTGGTGTAGGAATGACATAACCTGGATGGTGTAGCCATGTAGAAGATGCCCTTGGTGGGTAGATATGTTGATGTATGTCTCAAATGTAAAATTAGGATGCCCCCTCAATGGGTAGACTGAAGCAATCAAGGATCTGGGTATCACTACACACACTTAAATAAGATCAAGTGAAGCATGGTAAGTTAGATAAATAGACAAATAATAGCATAGAATAGCAAATGTAAGTCTAGCATGGTAGTAGAAATGTAAAGCATGGATAATGCATATAGTTGAAAAAAAAATTGGTGTTTTTAAGTTATTTGAATCTTTTTGTAATTTGAAATATTATATTTTTTTTCGTATTTTGAAATATTGTATTTTTTTTGTATTTTGAAATAAGCTATGTACAAGTAATCATAAGGAAACTATGTACAAGAGAGTGAAAATAAACTATGTACATATAAGCTGAGAAATTATGTACATGTAAGATTGAGAAGAAATAATACTAATCGATGAGTCTCATAAGAGACTCCCTATCATGGTGTCTTTTATCAAGGAAAGGAATCATGCATGATCATGAATCATGATGGAAGGGTTGAGACTGTGACTCTGAAAGCTATGTATGTTGTAAGTACTCTGAAATATCTATAGTAGAAACTAATTATGGGTCCCCCCATAACTCTAAGAAGTAGACGTAACTATGGGGCTCTTCGGGACACATCTAGTAGTAGAAGAATCTCTTTGAAAATGTGTTCTATGTATAGAGGCATGAGACCTCAATGATACTACCTTGGGTGTGAATATTGTAGATAGAAACTATCTAGAGTCCTAAAACTATCATTGATGTATTGGTTTCTCTAAGATAGGCCTCCGTATAAGTGTATGAACTCTCTGTGCTATCAAGGGAGGCCTCAATTATGTTTGAACCTTAAGTGGAAGAAGAACTATAACTTGTGGACCTAAAACCAGTGACTATTGATTAGGAGATGGATATGAAGTGGGGAGTGGTAACTCATATAGAACTCCACCAACTATAACAACCTAATTAGCATGAATGTATTTCATGCATCTATGAACTATAAAAGGTACTACATAATTTTTTTGGATCCATGGTCAACCAAGCAACATGTTGAAGACTCCTACACTAGGAATATTAGTAAATGGTGTGGCCATATGTACTAGACCGACATATATAGGAAGTAAAATCTCACCCAATGAAATCTATATGTGTCCAGTAAATCCACTAATAACTATGTCCATTAGGGTGATATCATGCTCTGAATATCCCAAATGTTGAAGTAATGTCATAGTGCACATGTTCACATTAGATCCATTATCTACGAGAACACTATGAATGTGATGGTGATCAATTTAGGCTCTGATAAAGAGTGCATAGTAATCTGAATCATCCTCAACTATTTCTTTCTCTAAAAAGGAGATCAAAGGTCTAGCTAGAAATTTATAATTATAAACACCAATCATGTCACTCAAAGTATGTGACTTAACTAAAGGTGTCCGGTATGTAGCTAGTTGATGATGTGGATGATATGCATGGTGAACACCTAATGTTCCCCTTATCTCATATTTAGAATGTATGGGAAAGGATTTGAGAAAATTTCCAAAGCCTTGTCTTGTGTTTTATTTGCTTGAGGAGGCTCAACTAGAGTGACAATATCAATAAGGTTTCCATCTATCAAGTCATGTATCTTATTTCATAAATTTATGCATCTATTCATTGTGTGTCTTTGTGCCTTATGAAAATCATTAAATGCATTTTTATCCTATCCATGTATAATATGCATTTTCATATCAACTTCTTGAATAGGAGGGAGAGATAGGACATTACATTTCAATAGTTGTTATAAGACTCTGGCTAGAGATATTAGTAGATTGGTAAAGGCTCACCAAGGAGGCACTAATAAAACCACTCATTGAGGGGGCTCTGAAGCCACATTAATTATAGGTTGATTTTGACTTTTTCTATCATTAACCCTTACTTTGTATGGGTCTTCATTATTACTCTTGTTTGTTGTTTTTGATATGCTTGTGTACTTGAGTTTTCCCATTGAAAGTAATTTGACTTCCCTTTCCTTTAGTGTATGACAACTCAGTGAAGGAAGAAAAAAATTTGAACATTATTAACTCATGTAAAGATGGCAGAAGACTCTATTTGAAGAGATTTTTTAATTATTGATTGGCTATGGGGCTAGTCATTTTAGCCAAGATAGTCTTATATCTAAGAACATAATCTATGAGATGCTCATTTGACCTTTGTTTCTATTGTGAAACTTGGGCATAAGGAACCTTGTCACATATGTTAATACTAAAATAAGCTAGGAACATTCAGCTACAAGATTGAATACTTTGATCAACTGATTTGGTAGACCATAGAACCACTATAGAACATAATCCTTTAAACTCTATGGAAATAGCTTGGTTAGTAACCAGTCATTTGACACATGGTCCAAGCATGTTATGTGAAAATCTCTCAAGTGTGTCTCTAGATCACCCTTTCCATCATATAGAGTGAGTTTGGGTTGAATAAAACCTGATGGCAAGGGTGTAGAATCAATATGGCATACCAATGGTGTATGAATCAGATCAAAAGAGTCCAAAGCCTATGTTGGTCTAAAAGTACCTTGTTCAAGATGTATCACCTTGTATTAAAGAGATTTAATCTCTTTCACAAGGCTAGCCATATCAAGAGGTAAATATGTACTAGCCATAACTGGTGGTGCCACATAGGAGGGTTGGGTTGTTATAGGGGGTTGTTGAGACATAGTTACCCTTGTAGTGTCATTTTTAATTGGTTGTTCTATGGTTTGAGAGGATTGACCTTTTTTTCTTTTTGTTTTTATTATTGTATTATTTTAAGCATATCACCTTGCATATCAATATTTTTAGTTAAAAGGTCTTAAAGTTCCCTCTTATCAATTTTGTCAAAGATAGTATATTGGAACATTATTAAAGTAGGAAAATAAAGCAAAAGTCGATTGAATATTTTGTAATAAGTTTTAATGAAAGCAATAAATAAAGGAAATTTAAATTCCTAAAAAAAAAAACTAGAATATGCATTAAAAAGATACAAAGCTCACTAACATGTAAGGTGATACCTCAAAAAACATAAGGAGCTAGTATATTCTACTAGGGTTTGAAAGAAATGATTTTTTAAATTACAATGGTGAATTTTAAAAATTAAATGTAAAATTTTGATTTATATATGTGGGAAAAATAAAAAAGTACTGCTAAAACTAGTAAATAATTTTCCCTGGGGTTTTTAGGGTTTTTGTGCGTAAATGAATAAAGTTGAGTTCACAAAATGATTAAATTATTCAAGAATAATGGAGTTTTATTCTTATTTTAGTTAAGGTTCTAGATTAATAAATTAGTACATAATATATTAGTAAATATAGTCCTAATTTATGCAATTGTTTGTCTTTTTCACCTTTCTAAAAATAGCAATAAATAGGAACAAATATAAATTAGCTAGACAATAGGATGAGATGGTTGATACAGAGGTTGAAAATGGTTGTGTAGGACTAGGAAGGTATCGTAAACCTAAATCTAGATTTTTTTTAGTGAAAGGATAGGAGCACCAAAAAGTGGATGCTTTAGTGTCTAGCACTATTATCCATTCCTAACATTGTTGTCCAAATTGATAACAGAGACTTGAAACTTTTTAGGAAGTGTTATGCCTATGAAAAATAAAGCATTGGTTGTTGATAAAACTCATTATAGAGATAGTTTTGACTTCAAACCCTAACCCTCCATCATGATTGATAAAATGATATTTGAGTCACTTGAGAAATAAGGGGGTTAGTGTGAAATATGTACTAAATGTGTAATCCACACCCTTTGTATGGGCACACTACCTACATAACAATCCTCTAAAGAGGGATCAAGCCATATGTAGTTATCCCACCTAATCTGCTTTATGTAATAGTTTGATGTAGATGCAAATGCTAAATTGATAGTATTTGATGTGACTAGGGACTAGTATAAGGATTTAAGTATGTGTGTAGCTATGTTGGGTTACTGTGTGCAAAGAATAGGGAAGTTTACCCTAGTGTTTTATTTTTATTCTTATTTGATTTGTAATTTTGGTCACCTCCTCTATAAATGATCTATTAGTGAGATTTTATAGGGAAAAATTGGTCATGGGTTAGAAATATTCATGCTAGGTTGACCTAATTAAGGATAAGGACTAGATGAAAATGACCATTAGGGCTCAAAGTGAAAATGGATAAGATCACCAAAAATGGGAGACTTCTCTATGGGGTATTATAGTCCAAATGGGGCACTCTTATCCTACAAGCTTAGGACTTAGGGAAATAGTATTGGCATGGGGAATATTATTTAGCTGAGGTGGAATGATCATTCAAAAGGTTTTGGATGATTTACAATCAGCAAAAAGGTGTCTAGAAGGGTCACAAGAACATGCAAAAAGGACCTATAAATTGGGTATCACAAGCCACACTCAAAATACCAATTTGGACATTTTAAATGATTATAATAAGAAAGAGAAAATTCTTAATAATAAATTGGGAATGGGCTCGTAAAATGTTGAGTTCATAGATTAAATATAAGGTGGCTCTCAATCATAAAAATTTTAAACACAAAAAAATCATAAAACTATGAGAGAACACTTTAGGCTAAAACCATAGTGAAAGATAAATTATGAGTGATCAAGAATGAACTAAATTGATAAATCATAGTGTTCACTACATCTAAGGATTAGGATAAGAATTATCTCACAAAATAGTGAGAGTGTACATGACACACAAAATGGTGAGAGAATAAAATAAGAGGGGTTGATGCTCATAATTGTGAGAATGTCAAGCACAAGAGTCATGAAACTATGAGAGCATGGTTTAAGTTAAAACCAAGAATAAAATACCATAGAATTTTTTTCACAAATGAAATTGATTCATTATGTTTAATACATCTAATCCTAAGGAGAATAATATTCTCACAAAATGGTGAGAGCATGAGAATTTTATGACTCACAAAATGGTGATAGCATTGATAACTCATAAAATAATGAGAGAATGAGAAGTATATGACTCATAAAATGACAAGAGAATTGATAACTCACAAAATTATGAGAGTGTTTGGAGATAATCCTAGAATAAGGAATGATATAATATAAATGGTGAATGAAATAAATCATCAAAACCAATTGAGCTAACTCCAAATACACTAAGAAATTGAATGTTGCCTAGATAGTCCCATGGACACAAGGTCCACCATGAACTTTAGGGTGAATGTAGTTCTCAAAAAAATGGGATGAAACACTATTAGAAACAAAATCAGTAAATGTAAATGGTCATGATGGGATCTAAGTGATCACTTTGATTATACCTACTGACTAGGAGATGAACGTCTTAAGTGGCATGGATATAAACTGAATGGTCTAATGTTGAAGGCTTGTTTTAAGATTTTTCTAGCATATATATATATATATATATATATATATATATATATATATATATATATATATATATATATATATATATATATATATATATATATATATATATATATATATATATATATATATATATATATATATATATATATATATATATATATATATATATATATGTATGTATGTATGTATGTATGTATGTATGTATCTATATATATATATATATATATATGTATGTATGTATGTATGTATGTATATGTATGTATGCATGTATGTATATATATGTATATATATATATATATATGTATGTATATATATATATATATATATATATGTATGTATGTATGTATGTATGTATATATCTGTGTGTGTGTGTGTGTGTGTGTGTGTGTGTGTGTGTGTGTGTGTGTTTTGGGTTTTTATAGGCATCAACTCAATAGATAATTATGAGACACATAATGGGTTAACTCATAAAATGGTGAGAGCATGGCTTAGGTTGCTCACAAAATGGTGAGAGCATTGGAATCAGGGTGGTCGATATGACCTCAAAAAACATTAAGCATTTCCTAAATAGTCTATATAGACCTCAAACCATTGTAGTTAACCCTACAATAATGAATATTTGGAAATGTTTATAATATTTTTGGGTCTTTTGGTATCTCAATTCAATGAAGTATTATGAGATACAAGATGGTATAACTCATAAAATGGTAAGATCATGGCAAAAGGGGTGTTCAAGTTGACCTCAATGTAACGTGAGAACTGCCTACATAGTCCCAAAGGACTTCAAGTCAATGTAGTTATGCCTATAGTGAAGGAAATAACTAGGTAGTATGGAATAGTGATGTGGAAATGTGAGTAAAAAGGGTTGTTTTTAGGCTATAAGAAACAAAAATAAAGTTCTATGATACTAATTTTCCTAAAGGTAGTTATAATTAGTAGCACAGGCAATGAGATAGAATGTGACAATAATGAAGTATGCAATTTACCAAACCACTATCATATTACCCCAAGATATTGTCTCATTCTAAAATAATGTGCTCAAATAATCATAAGACTGAATCAACTACTGAAATTTCATTTGAATCCAATCATTGAAGGCACTTGAACTACCATTGGATTGGAACCAAGGTCAAAAATTTGGGTATGGGAGGTAAACAAACTTTAGCCAATGTGAAAGCTACTACAAGGATGGTATATGGTACAGTATAAGGAAGGTGATGTAATGTTATAATTTAAATGATCCTCATAGACAATACCTTGAGTCTCTTAATAAAAATAATGCTTGAGATGTATTGTGTTCACTGGTTTATCAATTTCATATCCTTTTGGCATAGCCAACTTGTATGCTCTAGAGCCATAGTTAAGTCTTAGAGCATACAAGTATCTCATAATCACATAAGGTCTTATCCAATTAGGCCTTAACTTGTCTTTCTTCATTTTCTTAGTAGTGGTGTTCTTCTATTTTAATTTTATTACAATATCACAAATCTTGAACTCTCTATATTTCACATGCCTATTATATTGACCACATAACTTGTTTTAGTAGGCCTAAAGACTATTCATAGTGACCATGTATTTTTCATCTAGTATTTCTAACTTTTATATATGAGTTACTCTATAATCCTCATCATCAAGGATATGTTTCAATGAAATGCATAGATAAGGCAACTCAACCTCAATGAGAAGAATAGCCTTAGTGCCATAAACAATAGAATATGGTGTGGCTCCTATTTGAGTGTTGTAATTGGTGTACTAGGCCCAAAGGGCATGGAATATTTTTAAGAGCTAATCATGGCTAGCATCATTTACAATATTCTTAAGAATATTGATAGTGGTCATATTATATGTCCCTGGTTGGCCATTACCTTATAGGTAATATTCAATGGAAAAATGTTGGATAATATTAAACTTGGCATAGAGTGTTTTGACATCCTTATTTTTAAACAAACTACCATTATTAGATATAATATCAGATGGGATACCATAATGACAAATGAGATGGTTAAATATGAATTTATAAATTTTATTACCTATCACATAAGTGATGGGTATAGATTCAACCCACTTAATGAATTATTAATTGGTGATAAGGATATGCTTATGACCATCTGAGGAGGTAGGGTTAATCTTCCCTATGAGATCAAGTCCCCACATTAAAAATGGCCATGGCATGGTCATCAACTTGAATTTCCATGTTAGAACATGAATCAAATTAGCATTCCTCTATCATTATTTACATATCTTAACATAAGCATTTTCATTTGCTTCCATGTTTAGCTAGTACTCGCTAGTACATAAGAGTTTTTTAGCAAGGATGGACGTATTGGTGTGGGACCCACAAACTCCTTCATAAACTTCACTCAATTTTAATCCATATTATGTTGAATTTAAATAATTAAGTGTAGTTTAATCAAATCTTGTTTGGTAAAGTGTAGGTCTAAGTAAGGTATAGTGAGAAGCTTGGTGTGTGAAGGCCTTTTATTTCTTATGAAAAAGGTTTGGTGCAAGTACTTGGTCATGGAGGTAATTATGTATTTTGGAATACTAGGTAGAGTTGGGACCAAAAATATCATAGATAATTTTAACAACTAGGGGTTCATGAGTAGGCACTAGAAGGTGTTCAATAAGGAACTGGTAGTCTCTTGCCTTGTCTATGTTATGGATTCAAGAACATTTGTATCCATGGCATTTTCCATCTAGTTCTTAGCCTAAGGTATGTGTTCAAATTGAATGTGATAAATATGTTACTTGACATTGTCCATCATGGCTTTATAAGGTACCAACTTGTCATCTTTTGTCTAGAATTGGTCTATAACCTAATTAATGATAAGTTATGAATCACCATAAACTAGTAGATTTTGAATGTTCCATTATACCACTAGATAAAGCCCCATAATGAGTGGTTCATATTTATCCATGTTATTGGTATAAGTAAATTTGATAAATGATTATTTGGAAATGGTAGCCCACTATGATGTTATGAATAAAAATTTTGCTCCTAACCCATGCAACATGAAATAACTACAAAATATAGCTTCCATTACTAATCTTTAGGAGATGTTTCTATTATGGTCATGATATACTCATCTAAGAATGCAAAATTAATTTTCTAAGTATCTAAAATGGGAGCTTGGGCAAGTTTATCCACATGTACCTATCCCTTAATGACCTTTTGATTGACATATTAAATCTCAAACTCACTTATAATCTTGATCCACTTAGCCATGCATCCTTGTAAATCTGTTTTTGATAGTAGATACTTGAGTATGTCTACTTTGACAATGACTATGGTCTTGTTTTAAATCATGTAATTACATAGCTTATGAGCTATAAATACCATAGCTAAACAAGTTGTCTTAATAGGTATATAATTATGTGTATATGCTACCAGTGTATGACTTAGATAGTACACCCTGTGTTCTTTCCCATGCTCATCATGTTGGCCCAAAAGTGCCCCCAAGGCATTTTCAGTAACAAATAGGTAAAGTAAGAATGGATTTCCTAGCATAGGTGATATTATAATAGGTGGACTGGATAAGTATTATTTTAGGTACTCAAAGGCATTTTAGCAATGTTCATTCCATGAAAATGTAGTGTATTTATTTAATAAATGAGTGAATGGGTGACATTTATCAGCCAAATATGAAATTAAACATCTAATAGATTGTATTTTACCATAAAAAATTTGGATATGATTCAAAGTAAAAGGTGGTAGCATCTTGGTAATTTACTAAAATTTGGAAATATCAACTTAAATGCCTCAGTGAGAGATAATAAAGCTTAACAGTTTATTTGAAGTAACACCAAAGATGCACTTTTTGGGATTAAGCCAAACCTTTTACTCTCAAATCCTTTAAAATATTCTTTTTAGTATATTTGGATGGTCTACATAGGTCTTAGATTTACTATTATGTCATCAATATAGTCTTATTTAATATCATGGATCATATCATGGAATATAATAATCATGAAACTTTGGTATGTTCCCCTTTGTTCTTAAGGTTGAAAGGCATGAGCTGATAGCAAAACATTCCCCAAGGAGTGGTGAACATTATCTTATGTTGATCTTTGGGTGCAATATTGATCTAGGTATATCCTAAAAATTCATCCATTAGGGAAAGAATTTGATACCAGCTTTGAAATCAACAATCATGTCAATGTTTGGAAATTTAAAATCATCCTTTGGGTAGGCCTTGTTAATGTCTCAAAAATTATTACACAATTTGATACCTTCTAGAATTTTATTGACTAGAAAAATATTAGAGATCCACTTCAAATAATAAATGGGTATAATACACCCTACCTCTAAAATGTTTTCTAGTTATTTCTTGACCAAGATGGAAATGTGAATATGCATCTTTCTCAATTTATACTTAACTAGCTTAGCATATGGATGAGCTACAAGATGGTTTATAACTAATGATGGATCCAAACCTAGTATATTAGATTGAACCCATGCAAAAATGTCTATGAACTCTCTTATAAGAGTGATAATAACCTCATGTTCCTCCTTAGTGAGGGATGTACCTAATTTTATCCACCTAGGACCATCTAGAATCCCAATGTTGACTTCTAAAGTATCTTCTACAAGGAGAGTAGATATATATTTTAGGATAGTTGACAGATATGTGAATTGGTTGATAATGTAAAATTCCTTTATTTAGATTGGTTCTTTAAGTTCTCCCAAATAGGAAGAATTATAATATGTTAATGGTGACAAGGTCTATGTTATAAACACTTCAAGACACTCTTAGATAATTTTATCAAAATCATGTTGATCCTTTGTACTAATTTTAGACCCAAAGGTAAGTTCATTATTAGTGGTCTTATGAGCTTCCTTCAAGGAAGGGTGAACATCCCTATCTAGTGGCACCTAAAATAGGTTTTTACCAAGAGACTATCTTTTGCTTTACTTTTTCCCTAGTCCAAAAGTGCCTAAAAGAGGTTTTCACTTTGGGACCTCAATGTTTTATTTATTTATTTTGTTTAAGGGTGTTCACCCACTCTCCAAAATAGGTGACGAGATCTAGTTTGATAGAGAACCCTTTTTTATGGTCTCCAAAGAAATATTATCTCTTAGGCATAGAAAATCAAAAAAATATCATCATTCTCAAACTCGTCTAGGGGTATTATAGATGATTATTAGTCCAAGTCTATGAGTTAAGGGTGATAAAGAGTAAGTGTGGAATGTTAGATTACTAGAATGATGGTACAAATGGTGTAAGTGTAAAATAGGTTGGTATTGGCTAGGTCTTCATATATGTTATGATCAGACTCCACTTTATTATCGACATCATCATCACTAGTACTTGGTGTAGGAACATGAATAATATAGATGGGGTTACCCCCAGGTAGTTTAAATCCAATACCATGAGATCCTTCATACTTTGTTAGAGAAATAGGCTCAATAGTACCCTATTTTTTTCCCCTAGACCTCTACCTTCATAAGCTTGGTTATTTATAATCTTATTGGGGATGGGATAATTTTTAAATTGGTAGAAATCAACCAAATTATCATTGTATAACTAGGAATTATCTTCGGTATGTGGGTCTTGTTATTGGATAGTGACTGGTGTGAAAATAATAGGCATTGGGCTATGAAGTTTTCCTTTTCCCTTTTTCCACCATTCCATGAAAATTGGCTCAGCTTTAGGCCTCCCATAGGTCTTGGGGTTTTGTAGAAGCTTGGCTATATGGAATATATTATGGGTAAAGTATTCTCTTAGACCATTGTCTAAAATAATAAAATGATTAAAATTTTTATTAGGAATAATATGTGAAGTTGATTCAAGTTTGTTGGTGATAGCACTCAAATTACTTCAACCAAAAAAATCACATAGGGTAAATATTATTCCCACTGAGGCAGGTCTACAAGGATTTTATTAATCATAAAAAATAAGTACATAGAAGGGTGTCAATATAGTGATAACCCTTTTACTCACACAAACTTGAATATATAGTTTTCACCTATGACTAGTAAAAATAAACTAACAAAATAGCCAACTCTCTATGGTAATTCAACTTGTAGGTTAGTTTTATTATTAACTCAAAGTATAAAACCAAACTAAGTAAAATGATTATGATTTATTAAATGTGGTGTCTTTATAAATAAAGATGCATGCCCCTTTACAATTTATTATTTCCTAACAACCTAAACTAAGGTTAAGACTTTATAATAAGTCCTAACAACCCCCCATGATCCAAAGTCAATTCTTTGGAAACATGCCAAGAATTTTTATGAATTTCTCAAATTTTATTTTTTCAAGGGGTTTTGTGAAGATATCAACTATATGATCAGTAGTTAGGAAATACATTAGATCAAGTGCTTTATTCAACACCAAAATTCATAGATAATGATATTTGACATCCATACATTTTTTTGGCATGAAATACTAGATTTTTAGACATCTTAATCACACTTTGATTCTCAATGTATAATTGTGTAGGAGGAAGCTCCTAAAATCTGAATATCTTTAAGAATATGTCATAAATAAAAAATTTATATGGAAGCATCCCATACTAAAATGTATTATGATTTTATTTATGAATTTTCCACTATATCTTACTTCTTACAACACAATAAAATGGTAGTCAAACCCATATGCATAGTGTATCCTATTGTGAATACTCTATCATCCACACATGCAACAAAATCTGCATCACAATACCCAACAAGTTTGACGTTCTTATTATAACATTATTTAAGGCCATATTTCCATTACCTAAAGGTAATTAAGTACTCTTTTTGATGTAGGCCAATGAATTTTTCTAGGTTCATGCATGAACCTAGATAAAATTCTAACTACAAATAATATATCAAGATTGGTAGTCATCAAGTATATCAAACCTCCCACTAACTATCAATATTAGTTCTATCAAAAAGGGTACTACCATCATACTTAGATAATTTCAAGTTAATTTCCATGGGAGTAAGGGTATGTTTGTAATCAATCATGCTAAACATGTTTAATAACTCTGAAAAATACTTAGTTTATGAAATGAAAATACTTTGATCTTTCTAACTTCTATGCCAACTTAATAGTGAATAAGTCTAAGATTTGTCATCTCAAACCCATATTTTATTTCCTTCTTCATATACTTTTTATGGTTTTCATAATTTCTTGTGATAAACAAGTCATTTACATAAAGAACAAGAATTACCAATTTCTTTCCCTGCACTTGAATATAGAGAGTATCATTAGATTCACTATGTGTAAAGCCAATTTTATGCAAGTATGAATCCATTTTTTAATACCAATCCCTAGGTGCCTATTTGAGCCCATAAAGAGATTTTATTAATTTATATACCTTGTGTTATGCACCCACTTCATCAAAACCTTGGGGTTGTTTCATATACACTTCTTCCTATAAATCACTATTAAAAAAACACTTTTGACATCTCTTTGATGTACTTTCCAACCATTTTATGCTTCTAAGGTAAGTAATATATGAACAGTGTGCCATTTGGTAGTTGGTAAAAATGTTTCCTCATAATCAATACCTTTTGGGTATGCATAACCTTTCACAATAAGTCTTGCCTTATTTTTATCAATGAAGCCATCTAATTTATACTTGACCGTATAAATGCATTTGCATCTGATGGGCTTTAAATGTAGAGTAAGATCAACCAAAATCCAAGTATTATTATTAATAATAGGATCATACTCACTTTTCATTACATTTTTCCAAACATGTTTAGTAGAAGCCTCCTTAAAAGTGGATGGATTAACGGAATAAGTAATCAAAACCATTTCATAATTCACTTATTTACAAGAACTCCTGGGACTTTTTAGACTAAATTGATTTGATTTCAATTCATAAAATACTTTGAGACCATTTTGGATACTTGTCTAAATTATTAAGATCATGAACACTAAAATTATTTTCATGTGCACCAATTACAAGAAGACTTAGATAATTTTCAACATTTTCTATGTCATTATCCTATGAAATGCCTAAGGAAGTAGAATAAGTGGAAGGGATACTAGTCTCATACCATAACCTATGAGAGTTAGTTTTATTATTCAATACATTAGTATATTTTTGAATCTCCCTCTCTAACTATCAAATTATGAGTCAATTTATACATTTTTCATAGTACAAAATTCATAAAATATTACATCCCTACTCACTATGAATTTTGTAGTATCCTGTACAAACAAATGATACACCTTTTCATTTTTAGAATACCCAAGAAAGATTCATTTTCTAATTTATGGTGCTAATTTAGTTTGGTGTTCATTAGAAACTAAAGCAAAAAAAAGACATTCAAAAATTTTCAAGTGTTTAACTTTTGGTATAAACCCATAGCAAGCCTCATATGGAGTTTTACCCAAAATTGCAATTATAGGGGACCCATTTCTCAAATACACTATAGTACCAATGGCTTGAATTCAAAAACTATCATCAGGTTGTTTAGAGTAAAGTTTAGCTCAATTTTTACCCTCTAAAGTCTTGTTCATTCATTAAAAGACTCCATTCTATCATGGAGTATAAACATTATTGTATTTTCAATGGATTCCATGTTTCTGACAATAATCCAAAATTGTGTATTAGTTTTTGAGCTGACATATTAGTTCACACTCCATGAACCATCATTAGGGTGAGAAAAAATAGTAGATTTTTAGAAAATTTATTCCTTTATAGATATAACCATGAGGCCTAGTGATTTCATTGTGATTTAAATAAGTGGGGACCCCTAAGGGGAGTAATAAATTACCTCAATAATTTTTATTTATTTTTTACTATTAAGGTAATTTCTTGTTCCTCGTAGGGGTCTCAACTTCTTTGAATCACAATCACATCACTAGGATTCATGGTTATCTCTATAAAGGAATATCTTAGTCTCTAAATCTACTATTGTTTCTCACTATAATGATGGTTCATGGAGTATGAACCAAAATTTTAGTTTAAAAACTAATACACAATTTTATCAAGAAAATCTCTACTCTAATCAATAGACTGTGGAAATATGATCTCTTAAATAATCCATAAATTCATTTGAAGTATAATCACCACCATTATCTAAATAAAGAGTGGATAAGTTTGAACTTGTTTATTTTTCAACTAAGATCAACCAATCAAAAAACTTAGTGAAAACCTCTAATTTTTCATAAAAAACACCCAAGTCATCCTAGAAAAATCATAGATAAATAACACAAAATATCCACACCCTCTAATGGATGACTTATTCATGTCACAAATATGACTATGAACTAATTTAAAACATCTATTAGCTTTCTATGAAGAACTCTTAGTAAAACTTTCATTGTTCTATTTGCCTAAAACACATGATTCATAAAGAATTCTATCTTTGTGAAAAGTGGGCAAACCACTCACCATACCATATCTCTATAAGTCCACTAAATAGTGAATATTCAAATGTCCATAGAAAAGATACGATAAAAATTATGTATACATAGTACCTATACCTATATCAATAACTATTACAAGTTCCACTATGAGAGGAATCACTTTATAATGCAAATGAACCAAATTTCCATCCTTAGAACCTGTATACATGGTTTTGTATCCATATTTTACTAAGTTAATACAAATGAGCCCATTTTCAAGAATAGTTTAATAACCCTTATTATGAATAGTTACTAAGGAAATAAGATACTTTTTCAATGTGGGAGCATACCAAACATTCTCTAAGTATTTGATAGAACCATTAAGAAGAAGAATCTAAATAGACCCAAGTCCCTATACAGTATGCATAGACTTATTTTCCAAGGATACAAAAGTGAGATATACTTATTTAAAATTTAAAAATAATTATGTCCTAAATATCATGTGTTTGGTTACTCCTATATATAAAACCAACACATTTGTGAACTCATCTATAGCCTCATATTCCATATAAGCAATGTTCCCTAAAGCATTGAATTCAAATTCATGAGCAATATTGCATGACTCATCATAATCATGGTCATCATATTGAGTAGAGTTATATTTAGTCACTTTTTGTGGCCTCTAAATGTTTTCAAAAGGAATCCTACACTAAGAAGCAATGTGACCAAATTTCCCACATCTATGACACTAAATGTATTATGTAACTCAACATCTACCTCTATAAGACTTGTGACCATGTCCTATATCACTCATATCATTTGAATGAGAATGAATATTTTTTTTATTATAATAGTTGTTCTTATTATATCCTCTATCTCTATTTTGAAATCTTCCTCTTCTATAACCTCTACCTCCTCTATAAGTTTGCCCTTTATAGTTTTGTTGACTAGAAGAAGAATAACTAGGATTAGACTCTAAAACATGAGATTCCTTGATTTTCTTAGATTTATTGGGGAGATAAAGCTCATAATGAATAATCAACTCAACCAATTTATCAAAATTTATGCTTTTGATCTTGTTAGAGATCTAACACTTCCATAAAGTTTATATAGGACACAGGTAATCCTTTCAATGCAATAATAACAATGAGATCATCATCTAGTTTACCAAACCCAAATTTAGTATACTCGATAGAAATATTATTCAACTTAGACATGTACTCTGCTATATCTCTATATTCCTCTAATGACAAAGTAAACAACTACATATGTATAATTATCTTCTTATGCTTTGTCTTTTTATCATACAAGTCAGATAAAATCTTTCATGCAGTGTAATTATGAGGAGAGTTTTCAATATAAATATAAGTATCTCTAGTACAACAACACTTGATTAAATCTAGGCCCTTAGAATCACATAAATTGAAAATGTCAAGTCTAGACTATTCTGTAGGTAACATAAGATTTTCACTCTTCATAACATCCCATAACTCATTGAAAATTAATGAAGCTTCCATCAAACATTTAAAATTAGTGTAATTATAAATCATAAAAAAATTAATATCTAAAAGCAAATTTTGAATTTTTAATATTTTTAAATGAAATTAAATGTAAAAAATAAATAACAACACACTCATAGAACACTTTGAACAAAACAATGATTCTACGAGGTTTTTCACTTAACCTCCACATAAAGAAAAAGAGATATTTTTTTGGGTTCCCTTATTTCACCAATTACACCCTTATTTCACCAAAAAAAAAACACAACTATTACTTTTATCCCACTAAATTTCACTCTTTTACATGATATATGCCATTTATAATGATGTAAAATATTCCAAAAAAATGGAATATTCCTCCAAGAAACAAATCACCAAATAGAAAATTTGACCAAAAGAGAGATTTGAACCTTAGACCTCCAACTTCCAAGGGTTATTAAAAAATATCCTTTCTAATTTCTCTATGAGACTTTACAAGAATATATGGAGAAATATATATTTAGACCTTATTTTTGACTCTATGAATACAAAAAAAATTACTTTCCCAAGTAAAAATTAATCATCTATGAAATTTCGGGAAAATGTAAAATCACATCTTTTGTGGGACCCAAAACCCTAAAACAAATTTATCAAACTTTATCAAAACTTTAGAAAATAATTTTTTTTATTTTCCTTATATGTTCCAAGGCCATGATTCAGCCAAGAATGCCATGGCTGAAAAAATAAATTCTTGAAATGCTTTTCCTGTTGAGCCAAGCCATACAAATACATATAGGGTTATATAAATGAGGTTTTGAGCAATTTTAAATAGTTTCAAGTGGTTAGAATGGAATTTTATATTTTAAAAAAATGATGAATTCAATATATGCAACACCATGGAGGCCATTCTAGTGCTCACACAAGTCGTACCACTTCAAAAAATTGCTTTCAATGCTCGTAAGGTTGATTTAAATTAGATTTTTAACAGGTAAAATCTATAAATGATAATAATAACCAGTAAATTCTCATAGATTCATTTCATTCTTTTTTACAAACCCATGGAGGCCATACCATATGCTTTTAGTGATATTTAAAGCTTAAAAATCCATACAAGAGGATTTGTTTTTTTGGGAAAATTTTCAAAAAATAATTTGAATAGACAGCTTCGACAAGGTTCAACAAGGAGGATCAAGCTTAAAAATGAAGGAGGAAGATTTAATTTTGTTGCTTCTTAGGCTAGCCATAAAAAAATAATTTTATCAATGTATTTTTAATTTCTCAATGTATTAATTCCTCCAATCATAGGCTTGAAAAAAATTGAATTTGAAAAATTGATAATTGAAAAAAAATTTAAATGTTGACACAAAAATTTAATCAAAGGGCATACCTTATACTTTTAAAATCATTTTCACATGAGCCTTCCTTGTCAAATAACATGAATTATTTCACTTTTTAATTTACTGGATATCACCATGCTCCCTTTACCATGCTCTGATACCACTGATAGCACTTGAATTACTTCAACCAATAAAAATAATTTAGGGTAAATCTTGTCCCCACTAAGGTGGGTCCACAAGAATTTTATTAATAATCAAGAATAAGTACATATAAGGGTGTCAATATGTCCTTAAATATTTTACTCACACAAACATGAATATATAGTTGTCACCTATGACTAGTAAAAACCAACTAACCAAATAACCAACTCTCAATGGAAATTCAACACGTAATTTAGTCTTATTATTAATCAAACTATAAAACCAAACTAAGTAAAATGACTATGATTTATTAAATGGGATATATTTATAAATAAATATGTATGATCCTTTACATTTTATTATTACCTAACAACATAAACTAATTTTAAGACTTGGTAACAAGTCCTAATAGTTAGGTTATATGTAATTGGTCTCTAGCAATTCAACAAGTATATCCTTGTCCTTATCTTTCTTTGGTACAGGTTCTAGACCAAAATGGTAATTATAGATATCATAATCAACCTCCAAATGGCTATAGTACTAATATGTCTATAATTCTCCATGAATAGTTCCTTCCATGCCAAAATGAGTAAACTTGATACACTAGTACGAGGTTAAAGGTATTACATGAATTCTATGTATCCATGGTCTACCTAGAAGCAAATTATACGATAGATATAAGTTTGGGATGTGGAAAAGTGTGTTATGGGTCAAATTCTTGATGACAACTAGAAAATAGATGGTTCTTTTTTATTCCTATTCTTCATTGTCATAGACCTTGATGGAAATGGTCTTTGGCTAAAGGTCAGCTATTATATATCCTAAATGTATGGTTAACTTTAGAAACATAATATTAAGGCATGATCCATTGTCTATGAGGATGCATTTAAATTTATTTCATGTTATAAAAACTTCAATATACAATGGGTTATTATTAAAAGTGCCTAAAGATGACATATTGCTTTGGTTAAATATTTATCGATGGCTTGGGGATAGGTATCCAACCAAATCTTTAAATTTATTTGGCATAATGTCATTAAGTACTTGAATAGCTCAAGAGTTTAGTAAGGATATTTTCTTTGATGGTATATTCTCATAATAAATATATAATAAAAATTTGTGTGATCATCTTTTTTAAATGTTCCACAATATCATACATTTCCCCTTAATGTTGGTAATTGGCTTACTCCTACATGGTATAGTAGGTTGAATTGGCTTATTGGTAGAAGGTTATGGGCTTGAAATGGTAACCTTAGTCTATTTAATTTTGATTTTTAAATCTATATTATGTAAATTATCATTATAACTATAATAAGTTGAAGGGCCTAGGATAGTAAATCTTGATTTCTAGTGCACTTGGTTGCAGTCATAAGTCAAGGAAGGATTACTGATAGAGGGAAATTAATAGACATTATTAGGTGATGGTGTTGGTATATTAGTATTTTTTCTATGGTTTATGTTTATTTTGGATACATTACTACATGCAATTTGACATACAACTCTATTGTAGTCATGTGCAATTGCATGATAGGTCTATTAGTTATTATTGATAAATTTTGCCACCATTGGTCAAGGTTGATTACGTGAAAATTTTAAGGAAGACTCAATTCATGGAGTGAATTTCAAAAAAAAATAATACAACATTAATCAATCCAAAATCATTCTCAAGTATGGCTCACAGGTCCAAATTTTGGCAAAAGTTTCTTTTATTCTTCTAACAATCTAGTTGTAAGCCAGTAATGGCAATTTTTAAATGTTTGTTTCATGAAGTAGAATAAGAGTTGGTAGAAATGGTATTATTGTAATATGGAAAAAATATTACCTAGATATTCCATGCATTTTTTTATGTTACATTATCTTAAATTTATAAACAATCGTTAAGAAGGAAATGTGCTCTAAACCCTTCTTAAACCCCAATAGCTCAGTTTTAGGAGATGTGATTGCATTTTTAAGTTATTCATTGAAAATTAAAAGTTTTTTGAGATATTATAGGGTATAAATAACCTTATTATACATTATTAAATTAAAAAAATTATGAAAATAATGGATAAATGTAAAGGTACATGTTGTAAGGTTTCAAGTAAGCAAGAGAGACAATTAGAAAAGGCATTTTTTTAGAGGTTTAAGAGATTGTCTGAAAATATATAATGATCTTAATTATTATGTGGGATATTTAATTTAATAATTAAAAAATAATTATTTATTTAATCCTCATAAAACTTAATAAGATGCCAAAACTCAAACCTAGAAGCATTCAAAAATGAGATTGTGCAAGCCAGGAAACACTAAAAAGTGTATATTTTGAGTTTTATTAAATGAAATATATTAAAAATTGACATGTAAGTCTATTTTTATGTCTTTTAAGGTTTAAAAGTGTTATAATTTATTTAATTTACCTAAATATAGATCAAATGAAAAAACACAGGTCTATTCAAGAAGGAAATCATGGTTTTTTACTATTTTGCTCATAAATGGAGTTAGAAATGAGTGTTTCAGATATTTAAAAGGGTAAAAAATAATTTTATATGGTTTATAATTAATTTAAATGTATTAATACATTATTATATAATTTAAAATAGTCTCATATCAAATAAAAATATCTCCAGGTCCCCCTTTAGGCAACAAGCAGGCACTTTTTTATGAATTTTTGTTTGAGAGTTTGGTGAAGAGTTTTCAATATTTTCAAAATTTTACATGTATTTATAATTTATAAATATAAAATTATAATATTATTCTTTTATTATAAATTATATACTCATTTTATACATACATGGCATTTTTAGAAGTTCTAAGTGAAATTTGGAGCTAAAAATTTGTTTGAAGGTCTATTCCACCATGGATATTATTTTATAATAATATTTAAACTCATTTTATATTAAAATAATTAAAATTCATAAAGTTATAGGTTCTCATGGTGTATTTAGTAAGGTTACCAAAACCACAAAAGATAGATATATCCAAGAAGAACCAATATGGAGAGTTATTATTGTCATCATATAATGCACTCTTAGAATGGATATTTTATGGATTTTTAAAAAAATAAACATAAAATATCTCATTTTATATGAATTTTGAGGAATAATACAATCAAAATATTAATAGATGCATTAAAACCCTCAATAACAGTCAAACACATGTTCTCTTTGCTAAGTGAAGATCAAGAAGAGTTTAATTGTTTGATTTTTAAAATGGACTCAAGTTTGGAAGAAGATTTTAATTAAATATATATTTCCTAATACACACCATTTGAGATAATTTTATAAAAGTTCAATTCAAACTTCAAGATGATTCAAGAAGCCTTCAATCAGTCCTAGAAAGGTGGAGATTGAAACATGCAAGAATGAAGAAGTTTAGTTGAGAACTTGATCAATTAAATCAGTACTATTTTCAAGGAGGATACCCCTTCAAAAAAAAACATACAATATCTCTCCTACTACACCCCCTTGGATAAATTTATGGAAGTCAATAAGAGGAAACATGAATGCAAGATTACAAGTAAGATAGTTATAGTCAAAATCTAAGATGTAGGTAAGATAACTAAAGTCAAACTCTAAGATGAAAATAAGATAACTAAATTCAATATTCAATATGAATTAAATATTAAAAGGAGTTAAGTGAAAATCAAAAGGATATCAATGCAAGATCAAAAGGATTTAACTAAAGATAATTAATATCTCTTCAATATTGAAGACTATCAAAGCATGCATGATGACATTTGACTTTTCAAAACAAACAACAAGCTTATCTCTCTCTCTCATACACCATATCCATATTCCAAGAATATATTTTTTATAATTTAAATGTTCTATGTAGGAATTGGTAAGTTTGGGGTTGAGTTGAAGATTGAGTTGAAGTAAGAGTGAGGTTGAGTTAGCATGATGACTCATGACTAGTTTGGGTATTCTTATCTCCTCTCTCCTTCTTTCCTTATATATATATATATATATATATATATGGGATTATTATGCTTTGTATATACAAAAACTCTAAAAATAGCTTTTATTACATCACCTTTGAAGTAATAAGAAGCTAAATTTTCCTCTATTTTTAGGTTCATAAAGTGTGTGTCTTATGTTCATTGATTAACTTAGTGAATGATTGTATTTCCTATGTTTATGTCTTAATTTTTCACCTCTATGCATCAAATTATAATTTTTTTAAGTCATATAAAATATATAATTATAATTTATACCTAATTTGGAAGTAAATTAAACCTATGTCCATTCCGTCTATGCTAGTGTGAATGTTTTTCAAGACCTCTGTATGAAATACTAATTCAAGAATCATTGTATGAATATGAAGTGAATGCATGTAAGTTATTTATATTCCTATGTGTGTCAAGTATATTAATAATTTAATTTCACATTGGTACATCACCCCAAATTTTTAGTTTTATGTTCATTTTAGTTTGAGTATTACTCTATTTGCCCTTTTCCTAGTCAAGAAAGCACATAATTAGAGAGTTTTGAGAGAAGTGGGTGAGTGTACCAAAGGTAACCATCCCTTAATATAGATATTATATCCAATATTAGTTCACAAAAACCTTGGATAGTTTCCATTGTATCAACAAGAGTGAGAATAGCCACACATTCTTAGTAGGGTGTACTTTTGAGTGATAACAATTATTAAGGTCATTTGGCCTTGGTTTCATCCATTTTAGGGTTAGTGTTATTGATAGTTTTGTTTTTGTTACTATTTTTTGTTTATATTTTTGTTTTTTAGTGGTGGTGTACTTAGTTTTTGTTAGATTTGATTGGTATAATTATGTTATGGAGATAGGTCTCGTTAAATACCAAAGATCTTATTAGAAATAGAAGCCCCATTATCTAAATGGATCTCTCCATTTTCCAAAATGTTCTTAATGGGGTGATTAAACTATACACACTGGCATATATAATTTCCATGAACATGATTTTATTCATATAAATAATTCTCTTTATACTAGTTAGGGTAAGGTACACCTTCAGGAAAGTGATTTGGAATTGGCCAACTGATCATATTAGCTATGGTAAATTTGTGAAACACTACTTCAATGGGTTCACCAAGGTTGTTAAATACTCTATAATTAGCTATTATTCTTAGAGGAGGGGTTTTTAAAGGAGGTGTATGAGGTGATTTCATATGTGGAGGTGGTTACATTTGTAGAGCTATCTATGGTTGTGGAATAGACTGCATTTATGGAATAAGTTATATTTATAGAATAGGCTACATTTGTTAAATAGTCTACATTTATAGAATTAATTGAGAAGATGGTGCTTGCACAATTTATACATGATGGTAATAGTGACTCCATTAAGAATACCATTCTTGTTTCAATTATACACTTTATATTTTTCAAAGTTACTAGCCTGATCAGGCGTAGAAGCTTATAGTTGGACTCAGTTTGGGTTCTGATTTGGGCCTAAATTCTGGTTTTGGATCTAGTTTTAGTTTTGGTTCAAAAAAGAGAGCTTTATAATCTATTTATTAATAAGATCATTTTCAATTTTATACCTTTCTCAATTATCTCTTTGAATGTATTAATACACTAAAGCTCTAAGTGATAAGATATTTCACTATGTAATTTTTTTGTAAACATAGCTACCAATTATTTATCTAGTAAATTATGGTGAAGTGGCTAAAAAACACTCTCCACTAGTGCAAGTAGCTCACAAATATCTCACCAATATTTTTCTTGGACCAACTCAAATCAACTACCGAAATCTCATGCTCAATATTATAGGGAAAATGTTGTATAAATTTATCTAAAAAATGATCAAAATTAGTTATTGAATTCTTTGACAACTTAAGAAACCATTCTAAGGCCTATCCAACTACACTTTAGGGAAAGAGAATAAAAAGGTGGATGTCACTATATGCCACTATCTATAAATTAATAAATAAATCTTTTTATTTCTCCCTAGGGTCTCTTTTACCCTTTTATTTGTCATATTTCATTTGCTCATAGCCTAGAATAAATAGTATTTATAGGTACTCCCTATTAAATGGATATGAGTACACATCCAATTTAAACTTCTTGGTTTTCTTTCCTATTTTAATAGTTATGATTACATTATTAATTTTCTATAGTTCTTGGGATAAGAATTTAGATGGCACTAATGGTTATGGTTTTGGTTAGGCAATCAAAGGTGTATTACCTTGATTGAGGTATAGTGGGGGAGTGGGGTACTATGGAATGTTGGTTTGATGGATTGATTAACCATGAATATGCATATGTGCATTAGGATTAGTATATTTGTATGGTATACATTATTGATAAAGTTTCTAGTTAGGGTTTAGAATATGGCTTTAGTTTTGAGGGAACTATTATTGTGATAAGAGTTATATGGTTTTGTGGAAGGTACTGTGCTTGCTAAGTTTGAATAGGAATATACTATTAACTAGTCAAACCTGATTGTATAAATCATACCTATTATTGGTTAAATCCCTATTATTAAATGTGTTGCATGTTGGTTCCCTATTGTATATGATTTATACATTGTGTAAAAGGAAATTATTTCCTAATGTTACTTATTATGAGTTAAGACATATTTTTTGATTAAACACCTCTTGTGAACTGGGCATTTGCTAGGTGTTAGGTATCTATTATTGACCAATAGGAATATGTTGTTGATTAGATAATATCTATGATGAACCCACCATTTTTTGTGGTGGTATATTGATCTAAATCTATAATTTTAGAATATTAGTCACCACCTATTGAAGTGGTGTAATGTTCATCACTTTTTGGGGTAGGGAGTTGTTTCGTATTTGGTTACTTCCCCTACTATGTATTTGAGGAAGATGTTAGTTGAGATGTGATAGTGGCCTATTATGGTTGGGAGTTAGGCATGTTTTCCCATTTATTGTTACAAACCACTCACATTATTGGTAAGAAGTCACTTTTTTTTATGAGTAATATTGGGGTGTATTTGATCCACATTAATTCAAATTGGGATGCACCTATGTGTTATACATTGTGTTTTGTAAATGGTCTTGAGTAGAAGCCATAATCACTTCCTCAATTGTCAGGACATTGATCATGTCACCAACTAACATATTTTCGACAAATGGGTCTATTTTCATGTTAGTATGGAATGAAGAATCAATTTTCACTATTGATGAAGGATTTAACTCTATAAGTGGGGTGTTTTAAATGTCTATAGTGTTGAAATTCTAAGCTAAATTAAGATAGGTTTGAATGTTTAATTGTGTGAATTGGTCAACCATTAGACCCTTTCCTTTTGCAATCACATTAATATCTTGGTCATTTATTGGCATGAGTGCCTAATGGTAATTAGTGAATGCTTATTTAATTAGTCTAACTTGAGTTACGTTGTTAGGTGCTCTAACTAAACTAGGTAGAATTTCATGGGGAAATTATGTCAAGAATTTTGATCCTACCTCTATGGACCTAACTAAAATTTCATCCCTATATTTAATTAAGTGACAATAAAATAAGTATGGGTCATAACTTATTCACATGGTTACATAGTAAGGCTTCTATTAGACCTATTCAATGATAGGTGGCACATTATCTAGGTATTGAGCCATTTGTCCTTGTTTTTGCCCTAGATAAAGAGGTGCATTAAATATGTATTATGCTAATGGGACCTATCCTTGTTCTATATATTAAGTGGCATAAGATGGATATAGATCTATCTAACAAATTACATCATCACCATATGGGTCTTGAATGAAGGGGTCATTTGTGACAATGTTATCATAATCCAAATTATAGTGGTCCCATTACATGTATACCAAGGCATATATGAATTCATGGTTGATATCTCTCAAATAAAAATGTCTAATGTTCACAAATACTTTAAATGTGGTATAAAAATGTTGGTCCCTTATTACAAACATCTTGAAACTTGGAGTAGAAAGAAAATTTGGTCTATTGTTGCAAATTATTTAAACTTGGCCTAGAAAGGATCCCTTCTTATAAACTAATAATAGAAATTTAGTCTAAAATATCACTAATACTTTAAGGTCCCTTGAAAAAATGTTTAAAAATGGCAAACTTGGATCCTATTTTTGTAAAGTGTTCTAAACAAACTCAAATTTCAGAATGGGGAATGTGATATTTGAGTTATACAAAATAATTCAACTTTATAGGGTTTATGGAGTTTAAGCCCTAGGTTGTTAAAGGGTCTGAGTATAGTAAATTAAGGTATAACTATTAAATAAATATATCCACTTGTTTTTAATATAATTGACCTAGTTTGACATTTCTAAAAATAGTAATAAATGATGTAAACAAGTACTTAGTTGGAAATTAACTGAGATAGGAGATCTAGAGCCTACAAACTAGGACAAGAGCTGATCTAAGTGTCGTAGACAATATCCAAGTGTCAAAACCCTTCTTATATAGTATTTCCCTAATTTTATAGTAGTTTAAATGGCACTAGTGTCTATCTTTTGGTGTTAGTGTCCTTTATGTAGAACTATTTTAAGCTTTTGGGCACACCTGTATTAGAGTTTTCCAAGCTTGTTCCTATGTGTACAAGTTTTAATTCCTTGTAAATGACCTAGTTTGATTGATATTATATTAAAACCCTAAACTTACATGTTTCTATGGAATCTATTTGGCATAAGTATCAAATTATGATGTTAGTGGGGTAGTTTGGACATCCTCAATACCCTGTTATGATGAGAGTTGCTTATATACCAATACTATGAGGAGGGATTATGACCAATGTAGTTCACCCCACCTAAGTGTTGGTGCAAATGTAATTGAAGCTAGTATGAATTCTACTTTGAGTGATTTTTATTGGAGATTTAGACTAAAATTTTGAGTATTTTAAGTTTAAGATGGTTATAAATGACTATGTGTAAAAGTAGCATAGAATAGGGATTGATAACTTTGATTGTGCACAAATTGTTATGAGTTAAGTTGTGTTATTTTCATATGATTTTTATCTAGTGAATAAAGGGCTAAAAGTCATGTATATATTATTATAGTGTTTGTGTGGTTCTTAAAAGAGGTCTAGGATGACCCTAGGTGGTTATTATTTTGAAAATATATCCATTGGTGTCTAAAGGTGGGAAAAGGACAATATCACCCAAACTAAGACACTAACACCATTGGCACTACTATCCAAAATATGGTGCTAGTGTATAGGTGGCAAAACTTGAGGCACTAGATACCAAGATGCTAAAGTGAGGGTTCAAGACTGCTTCAAGGATGTTTAAGAATGTGTGTGGCCCGCACAAAGGCTAGGTAAGTGTCTAAATAGGCCCTAAGATAGATCTAGGGATAATTTAGGGATGGGTGGTCTCAATTAACACTCTTAGCACTCAAGTTTCATTTTTATATGATTACATTCCCCCCTTTATTCTATAAATATAGCAAAGAGAAATGACCAAGATAAAGGAAATAGAAGTGTACTTAGACTTACCTAAGAGGTAAATCCTATTAATATGGATATGATTATGTGAAACATACTCCATTGTGTGTCTTAAAAATGAAATGGGCATATATCGATCCTTACTTAGGAGATATCAAAAGCAAAGATAAAACTGAGTAAAGAGATAAGAGAGAGGAATGCAATGGATACACCTCACTGGGTACATGAACCATGCATAAACCTAGGGATAACATTTTTATATGTAGATAGTGATCATTAGTTGAATAACTTGGAGTGAGTTAATGGATTCCTTAATCCCCATATGTGGGTGGCTCAAGAACACAATCTAGTTTTGAATCCATCATTGCTCACCCCTATTTGGTGGATCATGACCTATGAATAACTTGGATTAGATTGATGGTGTGTCTAACCCTCTCATGTAGGTGTCTCAAGAACTCAAGTAGACCATGAATCCATCATTTCTTACCCATGTGTATTAGATGCATATCAACTAAATTTTTTTGATGTAATTGAACTATATAAAATGGATATGGTCCACTTAAGAATGTTAGGTGGATCTAAGCCATTCAAGAATGCCAATCATTATAGATGGAATAAGGCATGACTCAAGTGTGTATCTTGGAATGTGTTGTCTATTATTTATAGTGCATATAACTACATGGATTTTGTCATTCCATATGATAAACTAGTGCATAAATGAGCATACAAAAATAATGTTTTGTGCACATGCCACCAAATTTGATATCAAAGTATATGGATTCTTGATTGAGTTGTAATAACTTGTATCTAAATATCTAGACTAAAATAAGAATTATCATTCCATGCATGATGCCCTCAATCTAAGTAAAATGGTATGAATCTATTCTAAATTAAGCTAAAACTGGTAATCTATAACTGAACCTATGTAAACCTAGACAATACCTACTATAATTTTTTGGCCAATATATAATTTCTTGAAACTAAGGATATTAGACAATAATTCCATATCTTAGATATTATTTTTGGTGGTGATAATGTGCTAATTTGGGTGCTAATGTCTAACTATACTAATTTCTATGCAACTAAAATTTGTCTCTATGTGACTATTTCCCACTATGTTTTCCTAAATCTCATTTCTATATTATGCTCTTGTGTGCTAAAAAATATAACTCTAAGTACATTAAAATATCTTGATCTTTGTTAAAAACCTCTATGAATTCTCCTTATTTAGAGGGAAGGTTGGACATATGCAATAGTTATCCTCAATAAAAATATTTGCAAAATGTGTATTAGTTGGAGCATATATGATATCAGCACAATGAACCAATATAATGTGCACACATGATGTTGGAACATAAGATTATCTAAGCATAATTTTATAATGTATGATGTATGTTAGATATAGTATTCACAAGGCTATCAAGGTAGATAAAATAATGTATATGAACAAAAAATCTACGTAATAAACTGAGTAGCTACCTAAGGGGATGGGGCATGATGTCCATCAAGTAACCCAAGGAAAAAGGGGAGATGCATGAGGTCCCTCATGGAATCTAAAACTAGAGTGTGAAAAATTCAAGAGATAAGTGTCATGGACATGACACATACATGAAATCATACATACAACACATATGAGGTATGCAAATTAGGCCAAGGGACCATAATAAAAGGGACATGTGCACATGTCACTAATCTGAGAAAGAAAGACATACAAAGACATATTCAAATGTCCACATATGCAAATATAAAACAAGTTGTCTTAGAGCCACATGGAATGAGATGTTTAAATGTCCACATACATAATTAATAAGGCACACATAAGAATGTGGGCCAATGTCCAAAGCATACATACAATGAAAATAAGTGGTGTAAATCTGCAGATTAATGACATATTCAAATTTCCTCAAATATATGTAAAATCATAGAGTCACAATCTAGTCTAAACTAGGAAATATATAAATGAAAGTATGCATAAACATGTGGTAAAATTATATATAATGGCAAATATGTACATAAACTAAGTCTAAATTAGTAGTAGTCAGTAATGAATTTGAGTTGTGTAGGATGATCAATATTGATATATAATAATGTTAAATATGTGATTTAGAGTTTATAAATATGTAAATTAGAAATCAAAACTATGTATAAGATGGCCCCAAATGGGTGAATGTATCAAATGAGAAACCCATGTATCTATGTTTATGATTCTAGTGGGTAGATAGTAGAAATTTTGGATATATGTAGTGTACCTAGGTCCTATAAGTATTTGAAAACACTTCTCAAGAACAAGTGAATCATTTATGTATGATAAAAACTGACTATACTAAGATAGTTAACATATGTAGTACTTGGCAAATATAATAAATTTAAACATGGAAATTCATATAATTTATACTTTGTGTTTTCTAGGTAAATATTTAAATGTTTTTGTGTTTTGGCATATTATATTATTTTTGTATTTTTTGGATATAATCTATGTAGAAGTAACATGAAAATTAAAATATATACAAGGATAAAGAAATAAGGAAACTATGTACAAGAATAGAGGAACATACTAACTAACGAGTCTCATTAGAGACTCGCTATTAATGTGGCATGTGTCAAATAAAGGAATGTTAATCATGCATGTTATGTGAAAAGGTAACTAAGGTCCTATAACCTATTGTACTGACTAATCTATAATTGGCACTACCTATGGATTGGTGCTAGGAATCTATGAAGCTAACTATGGTATCATGTGAACTATAGGGGTTCTAAGGACCCATCTGGTAGAATATGTTATATCTAGAATGGGTACCCTATGTTGAGAAACTTAAGAACTCAATAACATAGATCTTAGAATAGAATATACAACATATCTCTAATACAAGGGTATCTCTAATAAGGGTCTCTATGAGAGAGTGTTTTTACATGGTAAAATTATAGGAGTAGACCTCACATGAATTGGTGGCTCAATTGAACTCTAAGATATACTTATGGGAACTAAGCTTGAAACTGTAACTAGTAGTTACTATATAACTACCTATGGGATAGGTAAAGGATACTCATATGAAAGACCAATAATTGTAACCACTTGATTAGAATGTATAAACTTGAGGCATCTATGCATAGTGGATGGAATGGCTCATAGCTATTATATCCATGGCTTACCTAATAACAAGTCAAATGTGTCAACACTAGGTATTATTAAGAATATAGTGGCCACATGTGTTGTTCCAACTTGTAGTAGAAGTACAATCTTGCTAATAGAACTCTAAACATGGCCATTGAAACCATGAATAATTATGTCAATCTGAGAAATGTCCTACTCTGACTAACCCAAATTCCATAGAAGTGTGATAGTTCACATGTTATTATTTGACCTATTATCAATCATAACACTCTATATATGATGATGATCAATGTAGGATCATACAAAGAATGCATATAAACATGAATCATCATTAAAATCTCTTGATCTGATAAAGTGATGAGTGGTCTAGTTGACACTATAGTATGATACACACCAATGATATTATTTAGGGATGTGCATCCTTTGTAGTAGTGTGATATGATTTTGGTGGTGGATGTGCCTAATAGGTATAGTGAACATCTGAAGTCCCACCTACCTCATTAGTTGTATGATTTGAAAATGCATTCAAAAATATTTTCAATGCCTTAGCTTCCATTTTTTAAACTTCCAGTGTCATAGTGGATGTGGCCACATTAATTATTTTGACCTCTATCAAATCTTATATCTTATGTTTTAATTTTATGCATTGGTTTGTAGTATAGCCTAGTGCCCTATGATAGTCATATCATGCATTAGAATCATAGCTCTTTGAAATATGTCATGTCACATCAACCTCTTTAATGGGAGGGAGAGATATGACATTTCATTCCAGGAGCTATTGAAAAACATGTGCCAAAAAATTTGGGTATGCTAAATAAGATTACCATTAAGCCTATAACTTCTTCTTAAGGGATTAGAGATAACCTTTTAAGATGGAATATAGTAAAAAAGTGAAAGAGGGATGCTAAAATAGAATGTGTGAAATATAAAAATCATAACACAACTAATGAAAATAGGAAAAATAATGATACAAACCCTAGTAGCATCTAGGGTTAGGGTTTGAGTAATATCCAAAGTAAGTCAAGTTAACCAAAAGATTTAACTTTTTAATATTTATGAATTTTAAGCCTTAAGTTGTTAAAGGGTCTGAGTATAGTAAAATAGGGTATAAATATGTAATAAATATAGCCATAGATTTATAATATAATTGATCTAGTTTTACCTTTCTAAAAATATAAATAAATAATGTAAACAAGTACTTAATTGGAAATTGAATAAGATGGGAGATTTGGAGGCTACAAACTAGGATAGGAGTTTATCTGAGTGCCATGGATAGGATCCAAATGTCAAAACCCTTCTTAGATAATAGTTCCCTATAGTATTTTCAATGGTAATAGTGTTTTTATTTTGGTTTTATTTTCCTCTGTATAGAACTATTTCAATCTTCTAGGTGCATCAATGTCAGATTCTACCAAGCCTATTCCTACACGCCCAAGTTTTGATTCCCTATAGGTTATCTATTTTGACTAAAATATATGAAAACCCTAAACCTCAATGTTTTTAGGGAATCATATTGGCATAAGTATCAAAATGTGATGATATTGGGGTAGGTTGGACATCCTTAACACCTTGTTATGATGAGAGTTACCTATATACAAATACTCTAAGGAGTGATCAAGCTTGATGTAGTTCTCCCTGCCTAAGTGTTGGTACAAGTGTAATTAAAGCTATTATGAATGATAGTTTGAGTGATTTTAAGTGAATATTTAGATTATAGATTTTATTATTCTAAGATTGGGATGGTTTTATATGAATATATACAGTAGTAGGGTATAATAATCATAAATAATATCTCAAATCTAGAGATAGAATCTATAATCATATAGATATTGGGTAGTGTAAAGTTGTATTTAGGATAAAATTTATTTAAATATATATAATATCAAAATAATCATATTTTCCCATTGGGTTTGACCATAGTAATGATGTATACACCCATTCAAGATAAGATACGGGTTGAATAAAGCCTACATTAAGAAGCCTTTGGTTTTCCTTCTTGAATAACAATGTAACTTCGGGATGCATCTTGTGAATATTTTGTTTAAATAGTTTAGAATTTAGGTAGAGTGTGGTTAAATTTAATATAATTTAAGGTTTAATGACTAGTGTATAAAAATATTCCCAAGCAAATATCTCAAGGAAATCATGTAGTGTTTATCATATGCTTTTATCACCATCATTTTGTAATACTATAACTAAGAGAACTATTCATGGATATATGTCTATCCTATAGTTAAATCCAATTATATATTAATTAATAAGGGTGGATCTATCCTTGGTATATTATTTTTTAGGGATGGTTTTAGATCCATCAATTAGAACATCATCTTATATATCAATCTCACTAAAATATGCAAGAGCAATTGTAGAATGAGGAAACCTATTCTTATGATAAAAGGAAGAAAGATCCTCATATGATCCTAAATATTCTAGAAAAAACTCATTTTTAGAGAATTTTTATGGTGTTAAAATGTTTGGAGAAGTAAATTTTTCAATAATCTTTGGGTATACCTATGGTAATTTGGTCTTCCAAGGCCAAATCCCAACCACTATAATAAAAAACTTTACTTTTCAAGACATTATGTACTTCTTATGGCATGAAAATATATAATGGATACATTTTTATAATTTTAAATGGTTTTATAAAGTTATTATAGAATTTTTAATTCCAAAAAGGCCTATTTTGAGGAGGTTTCAGGGCTTAAAATGAAGAAACCCATTTTATCTCCTATATTGACCTCCTTAGCAGCTCTAGAAGGGCAATTTTCAAGTGCTCAATACAGAAAGAAGAGAAAGAGTTAGGAACTAAAAATTTGTCCATTTTTATGGGTCTAATTAATAATGAAATAATTTTAATTTCTTTTAATATTGTTGGATTCATCTTTATAAACAATTATTAAGAGTGACAGTAGGTCATTATGACTTATTCAACTAAGAAGCATCTATTCTTCCACCTATTTATCAAGATAAGAAAGTGATGGACATAAATGATTTTGAGGGATGATTTTATAGTTAATATGGCTCATTTTCATGTTGGTCTCATTATCCAAATCATCTCTTTGAACTTCCTTCACTTGAAATAATAATGTTTTGATGAGCAAGTTATTATAGTGAATCTTGTTGCAAGTTTGGTTTTATCTTCATGGTGATCACTCTTAGATTTTTATAAAAATACATAACTCATGGAATATCCTTCAAATCCATGAAAATCATGTTTTTTTTTGAAATGGATCTCTTTCTCCATAATCTCCAACTGACTTGATTCTTGAGAGATTTGTATGGTAGTTGAATGATATTTACAAGTATGAACTTCATTTTGGTTTGAATAGTAATAAGTAACATTCTTATAAATAATAGGAACACTTTTGAGCTATTTTTTTCTTGAATAATATGGAAAATGATCCAAATTTTCATCTTGAACAAGTTTATTAAGTGTCTTAGGCACGTACAAGCAAGGTATAAGGTAAACATGGATGTTTTAAAGTATGAAAAGATGCCAATAGCTTATGAGAGGCCAAATTAGATCTCTTAAACTTATGATAAATTATACAATCTAAAATTACAAGTCCTAAAGTGGTAAATTAAAGAAGTAACAACTCAATGCAAAGTTCATCTTGAGATGGCCATCTAAAGCCATGGTTTACTTACAGTCATATGTTTATCATATACTTGTGTGAATTAAGAGAGTTAAGGGTGAATTTGTGATTTTTTAAAGCCTTGAAAACATAGAGGAGTTATATGTAGGTTATGGATTTTTTATATAATTTTATAAAGTTAGTCAAGGGGCAGTCTTGAGCCTAGATGATAAGCAAATGAGACCTACAAGACCTAGGCCTATAGATCCTCATTATGGATTAAGTAAACACTCCATAGGCAAAAATAAGTGTTGGATACCTAACCCAATGATAGATTAAAGATAAAAATATAAAAATTATACCATCAAATAATTCCTAAGTAGTTAAATAAAATAACGAATAACAATGGTTTGAGTTGATAGTCTTAGAATAATGTATGTAGTTTGTACAAGATTATAAGGTAAGTTGAAAGTGACATAAGACCAGGTCATAGTCTTTTGCATACCAATGATATTTTCAAGGATGTATTTAATTATTTTATAAGTTTTTAAAGATAAGATAACTCAATAAGTGTCTTTTCATATGGCACTAAGCAGTCAAAAGGTGACCTACATGCCCTGGGCCTATAGGTCCACATTTTGGACCTAATCATGACCAACCTCAAACCAATTTAATAATGTATAAAAAATTAATTTTAAAATCATAAAATATATTAAAATAAAAAAAAGCCCTTTAAAATTAATAAGATCACTTGAATAATCAATAAATATAGGACTGAGTTGAGTTGATAGTCAAGTCTCAGTCTATAGTATAAGTCTGTATAAACTAGTTAGAGGTTGATATAAGGTGATTTTATGCTTGGTATTAATATTTAGAGACCATTTATGGATTAAATATTGGTTTTAATTGTTTTATAGGGTTTTATAAGTCTAAAAACTCATGATATGTATTGGTATGTCCCTAGACAATCCATAGTGACCTACAGGCCCTAGGCTTGTAGGCCCTCATTTGGACCAAGACAGCATTCAATAAATATATAATATTATTAAACATAGAGACTTAAAATTTAATTTCAAATTACATAAGACACAAAACCTTTAAGGACATATAAAACATTTGGCAAGTGGAAACTATGTCTAAGCATATGAATACAGTCATCACCAGTAAAGAGACACTTATAGATTATTCAGAAGGTCAAGTCATATTCAAACTTGAAATTAGGGCATAAGATTATTTTATAATGATTTTTAAATAAAATTAAACCTAAGATATGTTTTTTTAAAATTAATAATATGAGTGATTTCATGGTGAGTGCTTATACCTAGTATGAAGTCCTAACCCCAAGGAACACCTACATGTGGCCTACAACTAGTCTTAAGGATAAAGGAAGGAACATAGGGGTTTTTAAGAGATGTTGGAACCTAATTATGAATAAACACGTGCCTAAGTTAATTTATAATATTATTTAATATGAATTAAAGTCTCAAACCCACAAGGTATAGTCAAGATGGTTTCTAACACCTACAAACTATATAACACAAGGTTGGTCTGGAAGCCTAAGCAAGAAACCAAGAATGATATAAGAGATTATAAGGATTATTATATTATGGAATAAATGGATCATGAGGTCATGTTGAAACTAAGGTAAATTTTTATCAAGATTTATTAAACTAAGTTTCACTTCCCTACTCATAGTCAAGCATATGCTTTTACTCGAGGAATGTTTTGCTTATTTTAAATAAAGGTGAGGATTATAGAGGGTATAATAAGATGAAATATTTTTTTTAAGTTTAATAATATTTTTTAAACATGTAAATTTTACCACTCAATTTTTATAAAAATACAAGAGGGTCAAAACTCAATCAGGCTTAAAACCCTGTAGTCACACTAGCAGGTTGTCTCAATCATGAAGAAAATTATTGATTTGAGGGATATAAAGGCATGATTAGGATATGAAAATTGGTAAAGATTGTGGTAATTATTTAAAAAATATTTTAATTACAATTTAAAATTCATAAAAATAGTGGACATAATCACTATTTGGTCTCAGACTAGGCCCATTCTTTGGCAAAGGGTACCAATGAGGCTTAAGGGATCTACTTTAGCCAAAAGGGTACAAATAAAGTTTCCAAATATCATGGAGGGACTATAAGGTATTTAAATTTCATATAATAGGTTTCAATTAATTCTCAAGTTGAAACAAACTCAGGTTTTCACTCTAAGGCCCTTGAGGGCTAGTAAGAGAGAGACAAGTTTAAACCCCCAATACCCTGAGTAGTACACCATGAGCACATAAAGGGGTAAATATAAATTATAGATAATATAAAATAATTTATGGGGTTTATATAAAAAAATTAACTCTTAAAATCAATAATAATGAGTCTTGAGACCCAAAAATTAGGTTAGACCTCTCTTGAACCTCAAGAGAGCTAAGCAAGCCACCCTAAGAATAACTTCAAATGCTCATACCATCTCTCATAATTTACATGGGGATATAATCCATTTTGGATATATTAATTTATATATTAATAATTTCTCCCAAGTGGAATGAGGTCAGTTGTATGTCCCATCTTTATGAACAATCATTAAGACCCCAAAGAGGACTTAAACCCTCCTAAAACCCCAATTGTGATCAATTTTCAAAGAAAGGTTCAAAATACACATATAATGCCACGTATTTATATTTAAACCTCTTATATGTTTTTTATTACTCCAATGATATTCTCCACATGTACTTTTATGTTGATGTCACCTATATAGATTACTCCAAAAACCCTATTTTTCATGATTTTTGGTGTTTGTTAGGTGTTCTAAAAAGGGAAGAACTTATTAAAAATTAGATAAGGTACTTTGTAACTTTTAATAAATAATAAATATAAAAAAAAATCATGGTACATTATATAATTTTCCAATCTAGGCACATTTTTCAAGGCATTCCCAAACAGGTTCAAAATAAGCCTAAGAAGCAAGGTGGTTTCATGGTTTGCATACTTACATAAGGTCTCAGAGCCCAAAAATTGGAATGGAGGTCTATGAAAAAAATTTAATAGTAAATATAAAATTTTTAGAGAGTTTCACATGTGTGGGATATCCTAGCAACAAGTTTTCCACTTTTTAGGCCTATGAGCGCTAATTAGACCTATTTTTAGAGAGAAAATGAGCTAGAAAGTACATCTACACTCAGGATCTGATTACTAAATTTTATGTAGATATGTAATGGGATAGAGGGTGTATAAAAATACTCTCAATTTTCCATATTATCTTATGTATTATTCTAGTTAAGCTTTAGTTTTTTTAGGGCTACAAGGATTTGAGAAGAAATTCATGGTTTTGATGCAAAATTAAGTATTTATGAGTGTTTGATGTCTTCAAAGTCATTGTTCAAGGTCTGATATTATATTTGGAGACCATACATGGAATAAATTTTTATTATTGAAGACAAGCTCCACTTTTCCCTTCTATGCCATGGTGAGAATGAGCTTTTCAAGGAGCCTAAAACACTAAATCATGAAATAAGACTTATAATAGAATTTGTAAAGTCTAATACACATTCATTACACCAAAAATGAAGAGATAAAAATTCAAGTATTATTTTTTATGAGTTTTAAAGGTTTGAAAAGGTCTGAAGTCTCCAAGAATATCTTCTCTCTTTCTAACACCTAAGATTGTTGAAAAGTCAAAATTACAGTTGAAGGCTTCTAACAGCCCATGGATGACGGAAAGACCTCATAAATATCATATAACAAGTTTTATATGAGTAATAAAGGAGGAATTAAATTCTTATTTCTAAGGGGAAGGACCAACTCTATAATAAATACATAGGACCTAGTATATAAGGTTCTTGAGCAAGGATTTAGGCATTGTTATTGGTCAAACTTGACCAATCAGGGTTGATGACATATTCAATACTCCAAATCTTAAAAACATGTCTCAACATGAACCTCTATGACATTTTCCAAGGGTGAATGAAATATTAATCAAGATAGACTATGTAACATTTGGAGAAAGACTAAATCAATGTCATATTTCCTTGTTTTGGGGGCTCTTGTCTCTCTCTCTCTCCATTCCCATTTTGCTATATATTTAGGACTTAAGGCCTTGATTTTAAATCCCTCTCTTTGGAATGAGGATACTCTACCTATATTGGCACTTTTTAACCTCTTAAGTGAATAAAAATTCTTGTTTTAGACTCTTTGATATGGATCTAGTTTGTTTTATTAGTTTGATTTACACATGTGGTAATTTTCCTCCCTTGATAGGTCATAATCTCACCTAGCTATTAGTAGATGGTTTTATGTAGATCACATTTAGTGTTTGAATGTTAAGTGGTTGATCTTGGAGTGGATACTTGATTGTATAGTGCCTTGAATTAGGCCTTCCATCATTACCCTCATGTTTTTATCACTTAATAAAAACTTTATATGAAACACTTTTGCATAGGAGTCCTTGGATTTGAAATATTTGATCATTTTCATTGTTTACTAGTGTTTGTTGAATTTCAAATTGAGTGTATGACTGTGACATTCATGCATCACCATTCCTTATAATATGTTTATTTTTTGCACTTTCTATCCCTTTTCACCCCAACAATAATAGGTCTTAGTAAATTGAGCCACAAAGTGATGTACTAAGGGAGCTAGCCCCATAATATAGAGGTTTGGTCTAGTTATAAGTTCACCCACAGCCTTTAATCCATTCCCATGTTAGTACAATATTTAATTATAATAGAACACTCTCTTTCATAGGGTGTAACTTGGGTTTCTAATAGTTCTTGCACACTCAGTGGGATAGATTTAAACATTGAAGCCTTCACAATAGTACCTTACAGTCATATTGAGTAGCTTCAAATACTTAGGAAAGGATTTGTAGTCATATTTCATAGTGGAAGCCATCACAAGGTCATCATATCATGGTAAAAGAAGTTCTTGTTCATAGTTCATTGTTATTCATATGAATTATGATGAGTTATGGCTACATATGGTGTGTATTTATATCATCACCTCTTTATCAGTAGTTTTATAACTCATATCATCCCTATTATGAAACCTATAATCCCTATATTCACCCTTGTCAATAATATGAGAGTCCTCATTAGGCCTATGATCATTTTTAATACTAAGAACACCACTCTATCCTTCCTTATGAACCTCATTCACTTCATTAATAACATACTTATCAATATAATTAGTCATGGTAACCTCATGATGTTCTTGATCAGCCCAACCATCTCCCAAGTCAATTCATATCAAGCCTTTAATAGATTTATAGGGATATGAAAAACACATGGTGAGGTTTGACACAAAATAATAATGGATAATAAATCCCTAGGCATGTAATTGAGAGCATGAGGAATTCATTATAGCAAGCCAATAAATAATGGGAATTTTTCATGAGATAATCTAATTCAGGAGTCAATGGTGATACACTTGACATAGGTGGTTTAACTTCAAGCATTGAAGATAATTTGATAGTCCATGAGATATAACAAGTCCAATCTTACTAGCAACATGTTCCCTCCTTCATTCCACATCATTCTTCCATTGAACTACCCTTCCCCCCTCAAGAGTATCAAATAGATATGTGTCAAATCCCTCAAATTTCCTTACAAGCATTTAAAGCATTTATTACTTGGAGGTCTATCCAAGAGAGAGTTAAAAGGGAGGGATAAGTGTGTCTTGAGAAGGTTGAGTTCCATGATTCACAATAGACTTTGTAAGGTCATTCATCTTTTGATCAACATAAAGAGACCTCAAATCATATGGTGCTTGATTTTGAGTATCACCTTTATAAATAAATTAAACTTGAAAACCAACTCCTATATCATTCAATGATACTTTAAAAATCAATCCCATCATAGAAATAAGTTCCTTCATTCATGCCTAAGGATATAATAAATGCAAAAGAAGAAGTTCCTACATCCATGTTTATAACTCGAAAACAAATATAATAGTTAAGGGGAGAAGGAGATCAGTCAAGCATAAGCCAAGGTGTTGAAGCCATGGATAAATTAGAAAACACTCAGTTCCCACCCCTCCCTCCTCAAGATTTCAAGACCTTCCCCTAATGGAAGTATATTCAAGACAATATGTAGCAGAAAGAGGAAGTGATGGTTGTCAAAGGTGGGCAACTCAAAGACCATGGTAAAGCATCTATAACACCACTAGATTTGGCTTCTCTCCTTGAACTCTTTCAATGGTCCTCCATACCAATCCTTGATAAGTATCCTCTCTTTTATAATACAAATGAAGAAGAAATAGTTGTAATGATAGAGGATGATATTGATTTGAGTGAAAAGGAAGAGGAAATCACCATTGGGACACTCCTTACCAAGGATAATTGTGTATCAATCTTTCACAATTCAAAAAATTAATAACTCCAAGAGATTTCTTGGGTGAAAGATAATCTAAAAGACTAATACACTTAAATTGAACAAGAAGTATATGGTTCCCAATATATCCTTGATGACAAGGTATCCACTTTTTATCATGGCATCCCCCTCACGAGTGTGAGATTGAAAATATATTCAACTTGTAGAAGCTACAAGGTAAGGAGGTTTCCTTATAAAGTCTTCAAACATATAAGAAAAGGTATGTGTTTAAGAAAAATCTAATTTCATTGAAGATAAAGGACCAATTCTTGGCCAAGAAAATGAGTTTGTTTATAAGACCCCAATGCTTGATGAGAGTTTGAATTATGATCATGATTTCATGGAGTGTCAAGGTGACAATGATGACCTTTGGTAGCAATACATGAATATTTGCAATGAATATTAGACCCTTCAAGGACTCACACATCCTATAGAACATATTTAAGATAAATTATTTTCTGACCCTATCAATTTTTATCCACAAGAAGATCAGGCCTAAGATGATGGAAATAATGATGAAGTGTTTGCTTAAGTAGTATCTCAAGTTGATACTCTTAAACATAAACAAAGTGAGGATATATTGTCCTTTATCATGCCTCATTAAGTTCAATATATCCATCATGAAGGCCTTGACAAGTCACCATCCCATATGGAGTAGAGTGAAGGCACCAACCAAGACATGGTAGATCAAGAGTATTTCATGACTAAGGTAGAGATGAGGTTTATCACATAAGGTAGAAAGATATGGAATGAATATGAATGGGTGTTTAATTCACCTAGACAACTCATAAACCTAAGTGTGGAATAATAAATTAAATATACTTCCGTAATAATTCATGAACATGCCAATGCTTCCAACTACAATTTGGAGTCCTCATACAGTGAGAAATGCTTGGTTGGACTCAAATCAATACATGGCAACTAGACCTCATGGTGTTATAGTGATCAAAAAAGTTTTCCATTTGATCTTGGAGGAAATATTTTGACTTAAAGTTATTTTTTTTATTTTTTTGTATTGTTTTAGTAAGTGTGTCATATGCAATTTTTTATTTTGTTACCTTAGTTGTTTTGGTGTCTTTATTGTTTATTTCTTAGGTGTTAGTTATGTTTCTTTAGTTGTCTTTGTTATGTCTTGTTAGTTTATTTCAGTCCTAGAGGTTTCAAAGGTGGTAATATATTTATAAATATAATAATGGTCATCAAGCCTTACTACCATGTTGAGTTATCACTATCATGAAGATGAGTGGGTTCTCTTGACCAGCAAGCTGGTCAACACCTGTGAGTCACTAAAAATGTTGTAAATTTAGCCTCCCAAGGCCAAATTCAAAACCATATAACCAAAAAATTTACTTTTAAATACATTAAATACTTTTTATGTTATGAAAATATCTAATTTATATGTTTTTTATCATTTTTAATAGACTTTTCAAGTGATTCTGGTAGTTTTAGTGCCAAAAAGGCCTATTTTGAGGCCACCCATATAATTCTCAAGGTGAAATTGAGATTAAAGAATATTTAGTACATTATTTGTCTATTAAAATATAAAAAAATTATTTTGAGGAGGTTTTATGTCTTAAAATTAATAAAACTATTTTATCTCCTATATCGACCTCCTTCATAGCTCAAGAAGGGAAATTTTCAAGTGTTCGGTATGGAAAGAGGATAGAGAGTTAGGAGATGAAAATTTGGAAATTTTTATGGATCCAAGTAATAATTAAATTAGTTCCAATTATTTTCATATTTATATATTATTTTTTATGATCAATAAATAAGAGTGATAGTAGATCATTATGGCCTATTCATCCAAGAAGGGTTTGTTCTTGCACCTGTTTCTCAAGATTATAAATAAATGGAGAGGAAATTTTTTTAGTTATTATTTTATAGTTAATTTTTATTATTTTCATGATGTTTTAATTATCCAACTCATCTTTTTTAACTGCCTTCACTTAAAAGAAGAATGTTTTGATGAACAGATTGTTCCAATGAATCCTACTACAAGTTTGGTTTTCTATTCATGGTGATCACTCTAAAAGTTTTATATAACTCTATAAATCATTTAATATCCTTAAAATCCATGAAATTATTGTTTTTTTTAAATTTATCTCTTTCTCTAGAATATTCAAGTGACTTGATTCTTGAGAGATTTATATGGTAGTTGGATGATATTTCCATGTATGAACTTCATTTTGGTTTTAATAGTAACAAGTAACATTGTTTATCAACAATAGTAAAAAAAATTAGTTATTTTTCTATTTAATAATGGGGACATGATCTAAATTTTCATCTTGAGCAAGTTCATTAAGTGTCTTAGGCACCTACAGGCAGGGTATAAGGTAAACATGGATGTTTCAAAGTATGAAAAGATGCCAATAGATTATGAGAGGAAAATTTGGGTCTATTGAACTTATGATAAATTATAATATCTACAATAAAGTCATGAAGTGGTAAATTCATGAAGTAATACCTCAATACAAGGCTCATCTTGAGATGGTCATCTATAGCCATGGTTCACTTACAATCATATGCATGTCATATACTTGTGTGAATTAAGATAGTTAAGGGAGACTTGTGATTGTTTTAAGATTTTAAAACTTAGAGGATTGATAGGGAGGCATTATGGAGTTTTTATATAATTTGAGGAGTTAAGGTCATTCAAGGGGTAGTCTTGAGCTTAGATGATAAGCAAATGACACCTATATGCTCTAGGCTTATAGGTCCTCATTATGGACTAAATAAACACTCCATAGACAAAACTAAGTCTTGCAGACCTAATATAATGACATATGAAAGATACTAAAGTCAACCTTAGATAATTAAGTAAGACCTAAGTGGTTGCATAAAATAATGAAGAACAATGTTTTGAGTTGATAGTCTTAAGACACTTTATCCAATCCATACAGGACTATAAGGTAAGTTGAAAGTGACATAAGAACTTTTCATAGGCCTATGTAGACCATTTATGTTTTTAATTATGTATTTAATGATTTTATAAGTTTTTAAAGCTAAGAAAAATTAGTAACTATATTTTAGTATGGCACCAAGTAGTCAAAAGGCGACCTACAAGCCCTAGTCCTATAGGTCTAAATTTTATACCTAACCATGACCAACCTCAAATAAATTAAATAAGGCCTCAAAAATTAATTTTAAACTCTTCAAATATATTTAAATAATATAAAAACCCTTTAAAAGTAACTAGATCACTTGAATAATCAATAAAGATAGGATTGAGTTGATTTAATAGTCAAGTCTCAATCTATAATACATGTCTATACAGACCAATTGGAGGTTTATATATGGTGGATTGATGATATTTTTTAATATTTTAAGACCACTTAGGGATTAAATAGTGGTTTTAATAATTTTATATGGTTTTATAAATCTAAAAAACTTAAGGGATGTCTTGGTATATCCCTAGACAGTCCATAATGTCCTCTACGCACTAGGCCTATAGGTCCTCATTTAGACCAAGATAACATTAAATAAATATATAAGATTTTAAAACATGGAGACATAAAATTTAATTCTAAATGACACAATACATAAACCCTTGAAGGAAATATAAAGCATTTGGCAAGTGGAAACTAGGTCTAAGCACATGAACACAGTCATCACCAGTAAAAAGACACCTATAGGTGAGTTAGACGTCAAGTCATCTTTAGACTTGAATAAGGGTATAGGAGTGTTTTATAATGATATTTAAACTCAAATTAAACCTAAAATATGTTAAAAACAACTTTTATAAAATGAGTGAATTCATGGTGAGGGATTATACCCAGTATGCAGTCCTAAACCCAAGGAGCATTTATAAGTGGGTTACTTGAAATATAGTTGGTCTTAAGGATAAATTAATGAACACAGTGGTGTTAAAGAGATTTTGGAACATAATTGGTAATTTATACATGTATAATGTCATGTAAAATATTTTTAAGGGTGAAGTAAAATCTCAAATCCATAAGGTATAGTCAAGGTGATTTTTAGCACCTATAGGCTATATAAGGTAGGCCAATCTGGAAGCCTAAGTGAGAAACTAAGCATTAAATAAGATATTATGATACTTATTCTATGATTTAATAAATTTCTCATGAGTTCATGTTGAAACCAAGGGAAATTTTTAATAATATTTATTAAACCAATTTTCACTTCCCTACACACAGTCAAACATATGCTCTAGGTCTACTTACTCTAGGAATGTTTTACTTATTTTAAAGAAAGGTGAGGACTGTAAATGGTCAAATAATATGAAATATATTTGGTGATTGTCATAAAAAAAATTTAAACACATCAATGTGACCAATTATATTTCATAATAATGTGAGAGGATCAAAACTCAGTCAAGACTAAAACCTTACAATCACACTAGTAGGTAGTCCAAGTCATGAAGGAAAAAATTGATTTGAGAGATATAAAGGCATGATTAGGATTTTAAAATTGGTATAATTTTTTCTAATTATTTAAAAAATAGGTTCATTAAAATTTAAAATTTATAAAAATAGTGGACATATCCATTATTTTGTCTCAGACTAGGCCCACTCTTTGGCAAAGGGTAGTAATGAGGCCTAAGGGATCTACTTGAGATAAAAGGGTAAAATGCAAGTTTTAAAAATATCATAAATGGACTATAAGGTATTTAAATGTCATATACTATGTTTATATTCATTATTATATTGAAAAAAACTTAGGTTTTCACTCTAATACCCTTTAGGGATAGCAAGAGAGAGACAAGCTTAAACCCCAAGTACCCTGATTAGTATACCATGAGCACACAGAAGGATAGCCAACACTTCCAAATAATGTCAAAAAAAAAATTGGTTTATCTAAAGTTTTTAAAACTCCTCTAATTATTAATAATGAGTCTTGAGACCCAAAACTCAAGTTAGACCTGTCTTAAACCTCAAGAGAGCTAAGAAAGCCACCCTAAAAGTAACTTCAAATGATTGTACCATCTCTCACACCTTAAATGTGGATATGAACCATTTTTGATAGATTAATTGGTATTTAAATAATTTTTTTCAAGTGGAATGAGTTCATTTGGACTTCTCATCTTTATGAACAATCATTAAGACCCTAAACAAGTCTTAAACCCTCCTAAAACCCTAGTTGTGACTAGTTTGCAAAGAAAGGTTTAAAATGCATATGTAATGCCATATATTTATCCTTAATTTTTTTTTTTTTTTTTTTATGAATCCAAGGAGGTTCTCCACATGTATTTTTATTTTGATTTCTCTTATACGGATTACTCTAAAAACCTCATTTTTCATAATTTTTGGTGTTTTTTAGGTTTTTTGAGAAGGGGAGAACTTCCTAATAATTATATAATGTACTTTGGTAATTTTAATAACTAATAAATATCAAAAAAATTGGTGGTATATTATCAAAGTGTCCAAACCAGGCATGTTTTTCAAGGTAGTCCCAAATAGGCTCAAAATAAGCCTAGGACGCAAGGTGGTTTCATGGTTTGCATACTTTCATAGGGTTTTAGGGCCCAAAAATTGCATGGAGGTCTATGAAAATGTGTTAAAAGTTAATAAAACACTTTTATAGAGTTTCACATATGTGGGAGCTCATAGCAGTAAGTTTTCCACTCTCTAGGCCTAGGAAGGATAATTAGGCCTAATTTGGGAGAGAAAATGATCTAGAAAGTACATCTACACTCAGATCTAATCACCAAATTTTGTGTAGAGTTATAATGGGATATAAGGTGTCTAAAAATAATCTTATTTTTCCATATTATCTTTCATATTCTTCTATGAAAGGAGCTTTAGTTATTTTTGGGTTACAAGGATTTGAGAAGAAATTCATGGCTTTTATGCAAAATTAGGTATTTATGAGTTTTTGATGACTTTAAAGGAATTTTTACATGTATAATATGCTATTATGAGTACATTCATGGAATAAATTTGTAGTATTGAAGACAATATCCACTTTTCCCTTCTATGCCATGGTGAGAATGAGCTTTTCAAGTAGCCTAAAACACTAAATCATGGAATAAGACTTATTGAAGGAGTCAAACTTGCACTTGAAGGCTTCTAACAGCCCATGGATCATGGAAGGGCCTCATAAATTTCTTATAATAAGTTTTCAATGAGGAATAAAGGAGTAATTAAAGTCCTATTTCTAAGGGGAAGGACCAATTCTATAATAAAGACATAGGACCTAGTATATAGGGTTCTTAATCAAGGCTGTAGGCATTATTATTGGTCAAAATCCACCAATAAATGATGATGACCTATTAAATACTCCTTAAACTCTTGAAAACATCTCTCAATATGAACATATAAACCATTTTCTAAGGTTGAAATAAATATTAATCAATATATAATACATAGCATTTCGAGAAGGACTAAATCAATGTCACATTTCCTTATTTTGGGGGCTCTTGTATTTATCTCTCTCTCTTCATTCCCATTCTTCTATATATTTAGGCCTTAAGGACTTGATTTTAAATCCCTATCTTGGTCATGAGGAGACTCTACCTAGATTGGCATTTTATAACCTTTTAATTAAATATAAATGGCTATTTTAGAATCTTTGATACAGATTTAGTATGTTCTATTAGTTTAGTCTTCACATGTGGTAGTTTTCCTCCCTTGAAAGGTCATAATCTCACCTAGTTAGTATTACATGATCTTATGTATGATCAATGTATTTGAAAAAGAGAAGAGGTTGGATCAGGTGTTAGTCTATAAAATCATGAAATCAACACACTAATATACTAAAATATCTAAGCCTAGATCTTAAGGGGAGCTTAATGAATAAAAAATAATTGAAAACCCAACTAAAATGCAAAGACCAACAATCTTTACCTTCCTTGAGAGATCAAAAATATCTATTCATTGGCTTGATTTGATTGGGTTCAAAAGGTCTTCATTAATGGGGTTTGGATATCTCCATCTCTTCTTGGCACCATACTTGGCTTGGCTTGGCTTGATTTTAGAATTATAATACTATGCATTTGCTTTATGGATCAACTCCAGCATTATAACACTACTATGTTTCAAGCTCCCTAAATGAAGAGCTTTAGGCTTGTATTTATAGATTTTGAAATCAACTAGAATGGGTTAAATTAGAACCTTGATTGAGTTTATTAACCTTGGTTGAGTTTTAAATGTGTCTAAATGGTCATGATTAGGTTGTCATATGTGTGTTTGGCATATTCCTAGGATATTCTTTCGATATTTTTAAAAAATTAACAATTCACAAAAGTTAATTATTAGCTTTTAAAATGCTCTTATATTTGAATTTTCCTTTTATGTAATTTATTTAATTACTCATGGATGAATTAAATTAGGCTTTGATTAGGATTTGGTGTTAATTAACCCTTGTTAGGATTTTTGACATTTTTGAATGATTTTGAATTAATTGATGGTGCATTTATTCAATTTAATTGATTAATAGGCCAAATTGATTTATTGCATGGTTATAAATCCAAATTTGAGACATTTAGAAACTTTTAGGATAAATGGTCAATGGTTGGTAATAATTGGTATAAAGTTGGATATGAAGCCATTAGTGGCCAATTTTAGGTGTCTATAGTTTACCCCTATTTGGGAATATGTTGCAAAATTGTAGGCATAGCAATGTCTTCTCAAATAATGAGAAAAGGCCTATATGATAAAAAGAAGATGATGATTGAAGAAAAAGATCCAAATGGTGTTTAGGAAGCCTATAATAATGACCCCTTAAGGGAGTGAATTTCACATGTTTGATGGATGGTCCCTCAAAAATAAGTAAGAAGAAAATTAGAATTAACACATGGGTGAGGTTAATCTAAATGATAAAATGTTTGCAAGCATTGATTTAAAAAGAGTACTAATTTATCTAGAGGTGGTTATAATCAATAATAAAAGTTAAAATAATGATTTTCCCATATGAGGTTATAATCATTAAGAGGACTTGAATTGTCTAAATATGATGTTTGATATGGTTTTGCCCCAGTTAAGGCTGATTAAAAACCATAACTCAAGGATAGAACCTATTACATAGATTAAAGATGAGTGGGTGAAAATATATATGTGATGGTTTAATGACTAAAGAATCCACAAATAACTAAACATATGAGGATGCAAAGTGATGAAAGATATGAATATAATAATGAAATTGATCAATAGAAAAGATTTAGTTATACCCACCAATGAGGAGATGTTCATTCTTATTATCAATAATACAACTAGAATGGTTAATGGGTTGATTTGATCAAGATGGGTGGAAATATTTACTAAGGTACCAAGGAGAAACTTATGTGGATCCATTACTTATAGACCTTCTTGAAGCTAATTTTTTATATATCATGTGACAGAATGCATCATGATAGAAACCATGAAGACTATCTTGAAATATTCATAAGGACTAACTCTCAATCCAATAAACACTCAAAAATAATGCACCAATGATAAAAACCATGATGATAATGTCAACATATGAATATGGATAGACTCGAGAATAATGTGATTGAATAATCACCCAATGAATGAATATAAACTGAGTCGAGGTAATAATTGTGAAAGTGAATAAATAGAAAAGTGAAAAAATAAACAAATAAAAAGCACACAAACAAAAAACAACTTGAAATAAACAAACAAATATAAATCATATAAATAAAATCAAAAGAAAGTATCTTAACAATGACCATGCCCCAATAAGGTAAATTGAGGATAACTGACTAGGCTTAAACAAGATAACTATTTATATATTTTTAAAATATTTTAAATATTTTTGGTATTTTGAGGTATCTCAACTTGTTAGAGAATGACACGATACCTACTCATAAAATAGTGAGATCATTGGCTTAAGTTGCTTGAAAAATGGTGAGAGCGCATAGAAAGGGGGACTGAGGTAACCTCAACATGAATTGAGTACAACCTATATAGTCTTGAGATGACCTAAATTTATAGTAATTTTATCCGTACAAAAGGTAGGGAGAAACTTGACCAAGTCCCAACAAGTTCCCAAATCTAGCCAATGGCTAGTTAAATGGAAACAACAATGGTAAGGTGATGCAGTAATGCCTGAAAAATAAATGTTGGCCCTAGTTTTCCCATAGGTGGTTATAACTAGGATATAATGGATTATATAAATGATAATAATTTTCTCATAGGTAGTTATAATTAGTAACAAGACCAGTGAACACTAATTTACCCTAGCAGATGATATATTCAAGCTCACATAAACAAACTTGATAAAAGACAAAAAATGAAAGATACCTTGCTAGATAAACTTTCAAACTAATTTCATAGACTATCACTGTAAATATGGATTTTTTTTATTGAAAATTGATCAAAATTCCCTCACAAAAAGTGTTAAAAGAACTAAAGTAACCAAGATCAAAATAGTATTAGGTAGGATGGCTTAAAATAGGTTTGGGTCTAGATAAGAATGGTATGATAGGATGGTATGATCTTACCTAGGATAATTATGGGTTTTGATAGATTGGATAAAATGGTAAGATGGTTTCCCCCAAGTGATGGGGTGAATGTAAATATATGTGACAATGGAAAATAGATATGGCAATGACAAATGGATATGTGACAATGGTATGGTACATGGTTTTGGTTGATGATGGTTGTTAGTTTGTGGTATGTTTGGCCTAGGTATGGTAAATGGCATATGATTTTTTTTTTTCCTATTGAAGTGGAGATGCATGTCCTAATCATAAAATAATATAAATATAATACTCACTTATGTTAATTTTTATCCCACACCTCATCTGAATAGCTACTCTATCAAGAACTTGTTGCAGATTTGGATGTAATTAATGTTGTTGTGATCTTCATCAGTCATTGATTTTGTTTCTTTCAAACTTTGAAACAAGGTATCTTCATATCCTATATAAATTAAAGTGTTTCCATGGATAATAAATAGGGATAAATGTTGGTTGATAATTTTTTTTTTGAAATGGAATGGTGGAGGATAATGGAATGGATGATGGTAGGGTAACAAATGAAGATCAAGATTTTTAGGCACACACAATGTTGTTGATTCTGGATTTGACATAACTTTGGATGTGGTGGGGTCAAAGACTTCTGAATATGCTTTCGATAAGACCACTAAATTATTATATGGTTTGGGTCTAGGAGTATCTACCATCTAATTAGGATGTAGATGGGAATTTATATTGATTTGATATTTGATAATATCTTTATCAAGAAGTGAATAACTTTTGTGCTCAACTATTATCACCTCGATGAGGTTTTCACCAATGAATATGTCTTACTTTTCCCATATCACCTTTGATAAGGTTTCACTAAGGAACATTAACTTATGAATTTGATTATCTTCTATCACCTTCAAAAAGGTTTCACTAAAAGATGTTGAGTGTGAACTTTAATTATCCCCTAGCACCTCTGAAAAGGTTTCACTAGGAAATTTTTCTTCTTCTACATGATTTTGGTCTTAGCCTACTTGTTGTTCTTTAACTAATATATGACCATGGATTTAGTTCAATAAGGTATGATTCTATTGATCCTAATCAACATTCATAGGAGATGAAATGCCAATAATATGGCTATGTTGGTTGATGGTAATAGCATGGGGGTAGGTAGCATAATCCTCATAGAAGATACTAGGATAACTTATGTTGATGCTAAATTAATTATCCTAAAAAACCATGAAAGGATCACAAATTTATTCAAATTGGTCTAAAGGCATGCATAACTAATGTTGTGACAACCATCAATGTATTCTCCTTCTAAATCTGATTCTAACTCAAGGGACTTTGAATCTAATAGTAAGACTAATGTTGATTTTGATTTTTATGGTAAATCCAATGTTGGTCTAATAATAGAACCTAACTCTAATTCTAATTATTCATTTAATGGGTAATTTATTATAATGAAATCTTGTTGAATGTTTGGTATTGGACAAGTAATAACTTATGATGGCATAATGAGATCCATAGAGATTGGTTTGTCATAGTGAGACTCCTAAATGATGGGAAAAAGGTCAAGATATAAATCCTTATATAATGGCTTGTCAATAGGAGGATCTTGAAAAATAGGCATATGGTCGAGGTAATGATTTTCCCAAAGGTAGTTATAATCATTAATAAGTGACTCAATAAATACTAGCTATCAAAGTGAGACTCCTCAACAATAGGTATAGGATTAAAATATGATTCATCATAGGTTGACTTATCACAAATGATTGGTTCAACATAAACATTTTAGATTGGTTGGTTCTATTGGCCTTAGTTTCTAATAAGTTAGAAAATACCAATTTTAAACATAGCTTGGTCTTTGAATGATTGTCCCAATTGAGGGATTGATTAGCTTAGTTGGGGTTTTCTAAAGTGGGAAATGATGGGCACTGGATGAATACTGGTCAATGGTTGGATAATGGGTGGGTATTGTGTATCTTGATTACTCATAAAATCCAAAGGATGAGTTCTTAGAATAGAAATGATAGGGTATTATGGAGCTTTATTGCTCACATAAGATAAAGGACATGGTCCTAGATTAAAAATGGTAGGGCATCTTAGGGCTTGATTACTCACATAATCCAAAGTATCCAAGTCCTTTTTATAAACCATATCATCTTAGTCATGGTATTGAGTTTTATTGTAAGCCTTTCCTTGCCATTGTTCCCTATAATGATTATTGTAAGGAGGGTATGGATCCATCTCCCAAAAAACATTATCATTATAGATGTTTATACCCAATTTCTCCTCCCTAACCACATCATCATATTTTAGGTCTTGAATTTGTTCCTTGATTTGATTTTTTCAAAGTGGATAAAATTATGTCTCATAAACCATGTTATTATCAAAGGGGTCTTGAATAAAGCCATAAAAATCAAATCCATTTTGTGTAGCCATTCTATCATTATTTGAATTATATGTGAATCCACCATAAGTGTATCTAGACATACTTGCATCAATGATGAAATATCTAAAACCAAAAAGGCTTACAGTTCTATAAACTTTATAAAACTATATTGAAAGGCTAGATGGTTCAAACTTGGTCTAACTTGGTCAAAAGGGTGGAGTTGTATCTCCAAAATGGTTTGTGCTAAGACTTACCATAAGATAGTCTAACATAAAATGTCATACACAAAAAAATTCAAGCATCTAAATAAAAATTGGTATGTCAAAATTCTAGGTCAAAGCATTTCAAACAAGGTCTAACCTAGGAAAGGGAAAACAGTCACTAGGTTTTTTTGTCTAAATGTAGAGTCAAAAGCTAGGCTCAAATAGGTTGTACTAGGACTTCTATCTAAATGGAATCAAAAGATAGATTTGAAAAAAATACATGATGTGATTTTATTTAATCTAATAAATTTGGAATAACTTTGGCATAAACCTGACACATAAAATCATACATAAACATGATTCGTTGGTATAAGACATAAGGCAAAAAGTACCTAGAGAAAAGACTATGTTTTCCCAAATAAAGGCATAAATAATTATGATGATAGGTTTTGTGAACAAACAATAAATGGAAATAAGGCTCTTTGAATAAACAAGTAATAGTTTTCACATTTAGGTAATCAATTAACTAAAGTTATACAACCTAAAAGAGAAAGATATGTGTATCAACCCCTAAAAAATGATGCCTAAATAAAAATAAATCAATGTTTTAATGTGAACTTGATAAGGTTAATTAAAAATTCAATGTTGAAAAATAGGCTTTGATCGACCAAATAAACTAGACAATATTGGATAGCATAACGGCTCAAGATAAGAATCCAAATGGCATACATGACATAGTTTGAAACAATGGTTATTGATATAAGGTAAATAATTCTTGAATCAAATTGAGAAACAAAATAACATTATCATGCTCTAATGATGTGATTAATGTTTTGTTTCAAAGACTTAAAAGGTATAAACTTGATAATGATTTGGGCATCATAATGGTTCCTATTTTATTCAAGTGACACACACACACAAACAGGTTTAGCAAAAATTATAAGTGTAAAATGGCTAGAATAATGCCTCTTTAGATAAAGAGTGTCATATAAACAAATTGGTTTTGTTGTGGATATAAATAAACATACAAGTTTTATTCTTAAAACACCAAGCAAGAAAAATATAAGTGACCAAATGCAACTAAGCATAACATCTTAAATCCTATCAAAGGTGTAGCAATGTGGATTAATTAAAACTAATTAGTTTTTTATCATTCTAGATGGATCAGATGGATAATAATTTCACATCAAAATGTAAGATAATCACTTGTCATTTGGGTCTACATCATATGGCTTGTTGTAAAAAGGTTTTATCCTTTTTACAACTACTACATTCATCACTTGCTCAGTGTAGTGTGATGTCCAACATGCTCAAATGTCTTAGGCTTAGCCTCTACTAATGGAGATGGTTTAACCACTTAAAACATCATCCTAGTTAGGGGATCTCAATTTATATGCCCACTATGAAAAGGTTTTGAATATGGTGTCAGGAGATAAAGCTTCAAGTCAAAGCTTCCCTATTAAACTTATAGGAGGTAATAAATTCCCCCTCACAAACCAAGATACGTAAAATGAAAACTAAGTAAAAGATTTTTATGGTTGTTTCTAGATCACCCAAGACATGTGGTTCTTGGTAATATCTTTTACAACATTTCTTTTATGCCTTTGGACTAAGGCAATTTATAATGAAGATGACACTTTTGATCCCACAAGTTCCCTATAGAGAACGGGGGGAGAGCATACACTCATAACTTCCTCTTTGCTAAAAAAAAACTAAAAAAATAATTATTAACTTGTATAAAATAAAAAACTTGGAAGTAATTTCAATTTTAGAGCTCTAAAATGAAATATTTGGTGGTGTTCTTTAGCCCTTTGACATTAAGTTGCAAAACTTTTTAAAGAAACAATCACAAAACCATTCAAAGAAGCATCTAAGTTTTTCATTATGCACCAAATGAAAGTTAATAATTATTTTTAATCACCAAAAAATAGGTTTAAAAACTTAATTAAGCTTTATTTGATCACTTTTCAAATAGGTCCTGCAAGAAAATTGTCAGAGTGTAGTTTAGATTTGAAGCTCTTCTGTGAATGAGACAAGTAACTTTAAAAATATGCTCTTAGGTTTGGATGACTTGTCAACCCAAAGGCAAAACTACAAAAAAATAAATATGTTATCTTAATAAAATTTTATAAAAAATATCAAAAAATAATAATAATAATAATAATAATAATAATAAACCTATGAAACACGCAAACAATAAATTAGAAGGTTAATACAAATAAAACCGAACACATAAAACATAAAAATATGCAGTTAGTATTTTAATCATAACTTTTAAATTATATATCAGTTTATCACAAAAATTTTAAAAATTATCAATAACTTCAAATATCACCTCTCTATAAAAATTAATGTCAAAAAAATAAATTAAAAAAAAGTTATTCGCTATGTACTAGCCATTTTAATAAAAAAATAGAAAATAAAAAGTGACAGTCACTAAAAGAGTCATGACTTCTAAAACACTAATCATATTTTAATGAAATTTTTATATAATTATGATAAAACTATCAATAAAAATATTTAAAAAATTTAGAAAAAAATGGTAAATATATTGGAAATAAGATCTATTTTAACATCTATTTTTGTTCAAATATATGGAGTGCACAATCATGTCCCACTGGGTGTGCCATTTGTGATCAATGGATTTGACGAAAGGAGGAGTTTATACCAAGTGTTAATCCATAAAACTATGAAATAAACACACTAACATATTAACATCTCTAAGCCTAGATCTTAATAGGAGCTTCATGAACAAACAATAATTGAAAACCCAACTAAAATGCAAAAAACAATAATCTTTACCTTCCTTGAGAGCTCCAAATGATTTCTTTATTGCCTTGATCAGATTGTGATAAAAAATTCTTCATAAATTGGGCTTGGTTATCTCCATCTCCTATTAGCATCATTATTGGCTTGGCTTGGCTTGATTTTGGCATTATAACACTATGTATTTGCTTTATGGATCAACTCCAACATTATAACTCTACTATATTTCAAGCTCTCTAAATCAAGAGCTCTAGGCTTGATTTTATATGCTTCAAAATCACTTGTAATGGGTTAAATTATAACCTTGGTTGATTTTATAAACTATGGTTATGTTTTAAATATGTATTTGGCATATTCCTAAGATATTCTTTTGATATTTTCTAAAAGTGACAGCTCACAAAAGGTAATGATTAGATTTTAAGATGCTCTTGATATTTGAATTTTCCATTTTGATAATTTATTTAATTTATCATAGATGAATTTAATTATAATTTTATTAGGATTTAGTACTAATTAACTCTTTTTAGGATTTTTTATATTTTTGAATTATTTTGAATTAATTTATGGTGTATTTGTTCAATTTGATTGATTAATAGGCCAAATTGATTTATTTCATGGTAATAAAGCCAAATTTGAGATATTTAGAAATTCTTAGGCTAAATGGTCAATGGTTAGTAATAATTGATCTAAATTTGGATAAGAATCCATTGGTATCCAAATTTAATCCAAATGAGAAATGCTTGTATCCATTGATTTAAAAAGGATATTGATATGCCCAAAGGTGGTTATAAAAGAATAAAAGTTGAAATAATGATTTTCCCATAGGTAGTTATAATTATTAATAGTACTTAGATTTCCTAAAAGATGATGTTTGATATGGTGGTGCCCTATTTAGGGTGGATTAGCAAGCATAACTCAAGGACAAAACTTATTACATATATTAAATATAACTAGGCAAAAGTGTAAATGTGATGGTATAATGACTAAAGAAGCCACAAACAACCAAACATATGAGGATGCAAGGTGATGAAAGATATGGATAGAAGAATGAAATTGATCAATATAAAATATTTAGTTGTACCTACCAATGAGGATATGCTCATATTTATTAGTAATAATTTAACTAAAATGGTCAATGGGTTGATTTGATCAAGATGGGTGGAAGGATTTACCAAGGTATCAAGGAGAAATTGCTATAGCTCTATTACTTGTAGACCTTATTGAATTGAATTTCAGTTGTAACACATGATAGTATGCATCATGATATAACACCATGAAGACTATCCCAAAATATGCATAAAGACTAACTCTCGATCCAATAAACACTTTAAAATAATGAAGCAATTAAAAAAACCATGATGACAATGTCAACATATGATTATGGATAGACTCAAGAATAATGTGCTTAAGGAATCACCAATGAATTCATATAAACTGATTCGAGGCAATAGTGCTAAAATCAAACAAATAGGAAAGTGAAAAAACACACAAACAAACAAACAACTTGAAATAAATAAACAAATAAAAATCTATAAAATAAAATCAAAAGAAAGCATCCTAATAATGGCCATACCCCAGTAGGGTGAATTGAGGATAACTAACTAGGATTAAACTAGAAAAATGTTTTTAGATTTTTGAAATATTTGAAATGTTTTTGACATTTTGAGGTATCTTAACTCATTAAAGAATGACAAGATACCTACCCACAAAATGACAAGAGTGACAGCTTAAGGTGCTCATAAAATGGTGAGAGTGCATGGAAAGGGAGGAACTTGACTAGGTCCTAACAAGTTGATCAAAGCCTACATAGTCCTGAGATGACCTCAAGTCATAGTAATTCCATCCATACAAAAGGTAGGGAAAAACTTGACCATGTCCTAACAAGTTCTCAGATCTAGCAAATGTCCAATCAAATGGAAAATAAAATGGCAAGGTGATGTGACAATGCATGATAATCAAATGTTGCCTCTAGTTTTCCCATAAGTGGTTACAACTATGGTATAATGGATTAGATCAATGATACTAATTTTTGCATAGGTGGTTATAATTATTAGCAAGATTGATGAACACTAATTTTCCCTAGTAGGTGATATAATTAGGCTCACATAAACAAACATGATAAGAATGGAATAATAAATGAACAATGTAACTACCAAAAAATTTATCTTATTGATCCAAAATACTACCTCTATCTAAAATTCTTGAAACAACTACTAAAACTGACTTGATTCTTTGTGTTGAATGTGAAACTAATTTATGAACCAAGGTCAAACAGGATAGGATGGGTCATGATAGAAACATGTTTAGGTTAATAGAATGGAATGTTAGAATGGATAAGTGATAGGATGGTAGAATTATAGGATGATAAATAAGAATTTTGAGGGGGTTTTCTCCAAGTGGTAAATTGACTAGTTGGGTATGTGATAATAGCAAAAGGAATGGTAAATGAAAATGGCAAAAGCAAATGGCATGGTACATATTTTTGGTTGATGATGGTTATTGGTTTTTGAATGTGTTTATCCTGGGTATGGTAAATGGAATATGATTTTGATTTTATTACTCCTATTGATGTGGTGATGTACATTTTGATTAGAAAATGATATAAATAAAATACTCAATCATGTTAATTACTATCCCATACTTTGTTTGAATATTTTCTCTACAAGAACTGACTACATATTTGGATGCAAATGATGTTATTATGATCTTCATTGGTTATTGATTCTATTTATTTTAAACACTGAGATAATGTATATTTATAGCCTCTATAAAGCAAAGTACATCCATAAATGGAAAATAGGGATAAATGTTGGTTGATAGCTTTGTTTATGAAATGGAATGGTAGATGATAATGGAATGGTAGATGATAATGGAATGTATAATGGTTAGGAAAAAAATGAACATCAAGATATTTAGGTACATATGATGTTATTGATTCTCAATTTCACATAATGTTAGATGTGGTGGGGATGAAGACTTGTGAATATTCTCCTAATAAGACCAGCAATTTGTTTTGTTGTTTGGGCTTGAGAGTAGTTACCATCTAATTAGTTTATAGATTAGAAGCTATTTTGATTTTGTCTTCATGAAGCAGTGAAGAACTTTTGTGCTCAGCTATTGATGCCTTAAATAGGTTTCCATTAATAAATTTTTCTTGATTTTATTATAATTACTCCCAGAAGGTTTCATTAATGAACATTGACTTTTGACTTTGATTGTCTTCTAGCACATCTAAAAAGGTTTCACTAGATGATGTTGAGTTTAAAATTTTATTGTCCCCTAGAACCTCTAAAAAGGTTTCACTAGGAGATGGTCCTTCTACATTAATTTGGTCTTGGCCTCCTTATTATTCTTCATCTGATATGTCACCATATATGTAGTTCAATAAAGTTTGATTCTATTGATCCCAATCAATGTTCATGGGAGATGAAATGTCAATAATATGGCTATGTTGGTTGGTGGTAATGGTATGTGGAATGGTAATGGAAGGGGATTTGGTAGCATAATCCTCATAGAAGATACTAGGAGAACTTATATCAATTCTTAAGTAATCATCCTCAAAAACTATGAAAGGATCACAAATGTATTCAAATTGGTCTACAAGGCATGCATAACTAATGTTTTAATAACCATGAATGTATTCTCCTTCTGAATCTAATTCTAACTCAAGGGACTCTAAATCTAATTCCAACTCAAGGGAATCTAAATCCAATGGTAATATTGATGTTGGTTTTGATTATGATGCTAAATTTTATTTCAATTTAAGAATATAACCTAACTCTAATTCTAATTCTTCATATGATGGGTACTTTATTACAATGATGTTTTATTGAATGTCTGGTATTGGACAAGTAACATCTTGTGATGGTATAATGGGCTCCACAAAGATTGGTTTGTCATAGTGAGACTCCTTAATGATAGGTAAAAGGTCAAGATACAAATCTTTAAATATTAGCTTATCAATAGGAAGCTCATGAAAAATAGGCATATTGTCAAGGTAATTATTTTCCCAAAGGGAGTTATAATCATTAATAAGTGACTCAGCAAAGATTGGCTCATCAGAGTGAGACTCCTCAAGAATAAGTATATGATTGAAAGGTGATTCATCATAGGTTGACTTATCAAAAATGATTAGTTCAACTTAAATATCTTATATTAGTTGGTTCTCTTGGCCTTGGTTTCCAATGAGTTGGAGAATACCAATTCTGAACATAGCTTGCTCTTTGAATGATTGGCTTGATTGATGGATTGATTGGTTTGGTTGGGGTTTTCTAAAGTGGGGAACGATTGGTGATAGATGAATAATAGATGATGGTTAGATAATGGGTGGGTATTATGGAACTTTATTTCTTCACAATCCAAAGCATGAGGTCCTAGAATAAAAATGGTAGGGCATCATAGAGTTTGATTTCTTACACAATCCAAAGGATGTAGTCCTAAAATAAAAATGGTAGGGCATCTTGGGGCATAATTTATCTCATAAGCCAAATCATCCAAATCCTCATAAACCATATCATCCTATTCAAGGTCTTGAGTTCAATTGTAAGCCTATCCTTATTATTATTCCCTATATTGATTATTGTAAGGAGGGTATGGATTCATTTCCCAAACAACATTATCATTGTATACTATTATGTAGGTCACATAATAGTCTATGCCTTAGATGTTCATATTGAAATAGTATGTACCCAATTCCTCCTCACCAACCATATCATCCTAGTTAGGTGTCTACATTATGTAGGTCACATATAATTGCTTAATGTTAAGCGGTTGATCTTGGAGTGGAGACTTTATTGGTTAGTGCCTTAAATTAGACCTTCCATCATTACCCTCATGTTTTGATCACTTAGTAAAACCTTTATGTGAAACACTCTTGTATAGGAGTCCTTGGAGTTGAAAGACTCAGTCATTTGCATTACTTATTAGTGTTTATTGAAGTCCAGATTGAGTTGATGAATGTTACATTGTTGCATCACCATTCCTTAGAGTAGGTTTATTTTCTATAATTTCTATCCCTTTTCACCCCAATAGTAATAGGTCTTAGTAAATTTATCCACAAAGAGATGTAATAGGGGAGCTATCCCCATAATCTATAGGTTTGGTATAGTTATAAGATCACCCATAGCCTTTGGGCCATTCTTATATTAGTTCAGGTTTGAACTAGAATTAAACACTCTCCTTCAAAGTGCATAACTTGCATTGCTAACAATACCAATGATAGTTAAAATACATGATTGATTTTTTGGATAGATTTGTAAAAAACTATATGTCATGTGGTTGATATAATTTTCTTAAAATCAAGTAAATGTTCAATGTAACCAAGGCCATAATTTCCTTCTACGTAAATGCCTCAATAGGATTGAGAATGCATTGTTCATGCTTTCCAAAATCCTATCATTTATAACCCATTTGTTGTACATATTTCAATCCAAAACCATATCATTAATGATGTATATTATTATAATAATGTGTTCTTGATGGGACTAGAGGAATCATATCTAAACTTTGAATAATAGGTTATACTACTATTTGAGTAGAAAGGTCCATATGAGGGACATAATTCTATGTAGATTTAGTGACATGGTATAATTTTCAAGGCTTGTGATCCATAAGGCATGTGTGTGTTTGTGTGTGTGTGTGTGTGTCCCTAATACCTAAACTTTAAACATGCATGTAAATTATATGGGACAACTTGAATATTGTGAATTCATGGCCTCCACAACAAGATAGCATAATTGATATCATTAGGCATGAATTGGCATGTGGTGGTAATTGTTATGGTTCCCAATCTAAGATTCAATGTTATTTGACACAAAACCTTGTGAGATATATTTTCAAACCCTTGGATGTTCATATTTAAATAGTCTAAGTTTTTAGCTTGTATGTTGAGAAGTCAAAGGAAAGACATATTACATATATTTATCCTTGATCTTTTATCCACTAAAACCAATTTGACACCCATATCACTAATTTTGAGTTAAATTTATAATGGTAAATATTTTTTGTTGATATGTTGCGGTGGTAGATCCTCTTTTTCAAATATATAGACCTTTTTATCCATTATAAAGTGTTAATGATAGAATCAACATGATTAGGTTTATCATATCAAGGTATAATGGTGGCATTTAGTGTTGTAGACAACATGTCTTTATACACATTCTATTATTAAATTAACTCTAAAATGGAGAACTTGGTGGTAGTATTATTGAGTTTAATAAGGATATGGTATCTTGGGGATCTATTATCTTTTCACATCTCCTAACCTCATTTAGTTATAATAGTGTGAACTATAGGGTCTATCATAAGCCTACAATGAATAGTTGATGTAGTATGATAGCTGAGATAATTTAAAGGTATTGTCTTACGAGGGACAAAATAAACCAACTATGTTCGTTGGTGTCTAGAAATGATATGTGGTGAGTCATAGTGAACCATGTAATAATAAGTATCATGGGGAGATGTATTATTAGGGTTGTGAATTTGTATATATTTTACTTGTATTATTAGATGAATTATTTAATATTTTATATGTAAATTAAAAATATGTCATATGAAAAAATAAATAACATGATATGAAACTATAATAATTTATAGTAAGAAGTGATAAATATCTTTGGTCATTATTATCATGATGAAGTATAACAATTAGGAAATCAAAGATCCAAAACCTTACTATATAAATGAAAGTAAAAGGAAACCCTAATGATAAAATAAGGTTTGTAATATGTGATAATAAGTGGGTTCACCAATATGTTTTATCAAATTTAAGATTTGTGTAAAAACCCTAAATAACAATACTACTATGCAAAATCTATTACAAACTCGTGCTACCCCTTCTCTTTACTTTGTTGGTATATTAGTTGATATGGATGCATATGCTTTGTAAGTCATCCTATGAGAATTTTGTTGTATCCCACATTCATGGGAAGTAGTATTTGCTTAGATTATACATAGTATATAAGTAATTGTTGAGGCCAATGAAAGCATCCATGAATTTATTATATTGACATTTCTCAATGGAGGTTGCCACCTCAAAGTGGCCTATGATCAATATAATCTATTTGGTGCTTTTGATAATTATATAAATCTATTATTTCATGAATTTTAATTAATGTTTTATAGGAGGATCCTCTCATCTAGTATCAGAGTGCTTTCGAAGGCCAAAAAGTTTTTCAAAAAGTCTAAACTTTGTTCTATTACATAATTCATTTAAGTATTTTTATTAGAAAGTCTTAACTTTGTTCTATTGCATAATTCATCTAAGTATTTTTTGTATCACAATAATCTATTATAGATTAGGGTAAAAATGTATCTAAATAATTTTGGGAAGTTCTTGGGTGAAATCCCTAAAACTCATTATGAAGAGTACCACAGGAACCCCAAAGTAGTTGGCCCATTGAGAAGACCTACCAGTGAAATGGGTAATGGCCCCTTCTTGATTAAGTAGTTCCCACCCATGAGGAAAACCAAGAGTTGTCTCTTAGGAGTAAATTTGTGGCCAAAAAATTTCTATAGAGTGGTATTCACTGAGACAGAATTGGTGGCCAAAGAGATATCTTTAAAACCTTAGGCTGTCATTAAAACTCAAGGCCCATTTCTATCAGTTTCAAACTATTCCTAGTAAACTATCAAAAAATCAATTAGTAGAGTATTAGAAGACTCTTAGAGGACTTACATTCAAATATTTGAAAAAAACTAGAAACTATAAAATATTCATCCTATCAATTTTAGAAAACTATCAGTAGAGTATCATAAAACTCTCAGAGGACTTGCGGCCAAACATTTGATAAAAAAATATTTTTTTTATTTTTTGCCATATCTCTCCATATGTAGCCTCATTGATCCTTAAAATTTATCCATACACCTTAAATTCCATTCTCCACATTTTCTTATTTGAGGTCCCATATCCCAATTCCACTACTAATTCTTGTAAATCTCAATTTTCTCTTTTTTCGAGTTTTTCCATAACTTTTATTTTTGTCCATTGTCCTCAAAAAAATTCCACAATGTTCATCTCCCTTTTATTCTCCTTTGTCCCTCTTTGATAAATTTTCTAATTTTTCCTTTTTCCCTTCTAAAATTTCCCTCACCTTCATCAATCATACTCCTACTATGCAAAAAATTTAGTAAAAGTACCTTTACCCCTTTTGATTTTGCCCAAATTAAAAATTTTGCCTACTAAACGTATCTTTATTCTAGTTTTCCTACCCATTGCAAAAAAAAATTGTTCTTCTAGTCATGGTAGTAACCCAAATGGGATCAAAAAATATGGAGGATGAAATTTCCACCCTCAAGACCCAAATCAAAGTTCTTGATGAAAAATTCTCAGCCTCAATCTTTAAATATGACCTTGAACAACATATGGCATCCAAAGTCCTCTTCAGACACCAGGTTTTCTTCTTCCACCAATTTTCATGTGTTGAAGCTTGATTTTCCTCAATTAAATGGTGCAAATCTAATTGGATGGATCTATCAAGTAAAATAATATTTTAGTTTGCATAATAATTTTGATGCCAACAGGGTCCCACTTGCATCCTTTCACTTGGAACATGAAGCCCTTCAATGGTATCATTGGTATACCAAGGCTCATGATGAGCCCATATGGACTGATTTTTCCACCCTCATTTTACAATAGTTTAGCCCTAGTACTTTTTATGACTTCACTATATCACTCACTAAAATTTTCCAAATAAGGACTACAAGAGAATATCAAATAGAATTGAAAAAGTAGTCAATCACATAGAGGGATTGTTTAATGAATTATTTAAGAGTTACTTTGTTAGTAGACTAAAGGATGCAATTCGATATGAGTTCAAAATTTTTCAATCCAATACAATGATGGAAGCCTTAGGGTTGGATAAATTGGTAGAAGACAAGATCATAGCTCAATAGTGATTTAAATCCAATTTTTTCCATTCAAAAATACCACTCCATAATGATCTCAAACAATGTCAGCCCCCAAGACCACTCCTATAAAGCATTTGACTGAAGCAAAGATGTGAGCACATAGATAAAAAAGACTATGTTATAATTATGATGAAAAATTCACTCGAGGACATTGATGTGTTGAGAAAAATCTCTACCTACTGTATGTGGACTCTCTACCCAAAACTAAAGTTTTAGAAAATACTCAGGATACAATAGATGATCCATAAAAAGCTCCATCAATTATGGGACATGCTTCTTAAGAATACTAACCAGAGATCTCTTTCCATGCCTTATCAAGATTCACCATGCCAAAAACCATGTGGGTAAAGGGCTACTTTAATAATATCCCTCTCACAATACTCATTGATTCAAGTAGCACTCATAACTTCATTAACCCTTAGATTGTCAAATAGGTTGATTATTTTATCCATCCTTGCTCCAATTTGAAGTCATGATTGCCAATAGGGGCACATTACCTTGCAAAGGTAAGTATCATAATGTTTATATCTCTATTAGAGATTATAACTTACACTCTAACATGTTTGCCTTACTCTTAGGTGGATGTGATGTTTTTTTGGGAACCCAAGGGTTATGCACACTTGGACCCATCTTATGGTATTTTTCTAAAATTTAGATGCAATTTTTATATAATGGGAAAAAACACACATTAAAAGGCTTACACATAGCGTCTCTCATTATCATAATTCTACATCACATGGAAAATATTCTTAATAATAATTCACATGGCATCATTATCTAGCTCCATTCCATTCAAATGTAACCATCAATAGTCTCCACTACTCCTTATAATCTATAAACTATTATGCATAAGTATGAATGTGTCTTTGTCAAACTAGTGGTATTTCCACCTTTATGGCTAGAGGACCATCGTATTCAGATCCTTCCTTGAAGCATTCCTCCCAACATCAGGATTTATCACTACTCATTTTAGCAAAAGACTAAGATCAAGATGTTCATTCAAGACTTACTAAAGCAAGGCATTATTTACTCTAGTACCAGCCCATATTCTTCCCCAATTCTCCTTGTCTATAAAAAATATGGGTCATGGCACATTTTCATTGACTTTCATGCACTTAATCACATCACAATCAAGGATAAGTTCATGATCCCTATTATTGATGAGCTTCATGGTGCTAATTTTTCTCCAAGTTAGATCTCCACTCTAGATATCACCATATCTGACTTCATGAATATGATATCCCTAAGATATCTTTTCACATGCATGATGAACACTATGAGTTTTTTCTCATGCACTTTGTCTTCACTAATGTTATTTCAACATTCTAGGCATTGATGAATAAAACATTTTAACCCTACCTACATAAATTTATTCTAGTCTTCTTTGATGATATCCTCATCTATAGTAAAACATCATCTAAGCATATCCAACATCTAAAGTTCACACTACAACTTCTCTTTGATCATCATCTCTAATTAAATCAATCTAGATATGCTTTTGGCTAGGATAAAGTGGAGTATCTCAAGCATATTGTTTTAGCCCAATAAGTTTGGGTGGATCTGAAAAAATAGTTATCATGATAGATTAGCCTCATCCTCAGACACTCAATAACCTCCATGGTTTTTTGGGGCTGACTAGATATTATTGTATTTTTTTCAAGGATGACATGAAGATTGTAGTTCTACTAATAGTTATGTTGAAAAAACATGCTTTTATATGGACTAAAGTTATTGAGTGTGCATTTAAAGAATTGAAACAAGATATGTGTACTATACTTATTTTAGCTATGTTATATTTTGCAAAGACCTTCACTATCAAAAAAAATACTTGTAGGAATAGATTTGGTGTTGTTCTCCTCCAAGAAGGATGCCCCATTGCATTCACTAGCAAAGCCGTTTCTATCAATAATTTAGTACTCTCTACTTATGAGAAGGAAATGATGTCCATTTTACATGCAGTATAGAAGTGGTGGCCATACCTACTGGTGAATCATTTTTTCATCAAAACTGATCACTAGAGTCTAAAATATTTCCTAGAATAATGGGTTTCTACCCCATCACAATAAAAATGGGTTAGTAAACTCATGGGTTACGATTATGAGATCACTTACAAGAAGGGTAAAGATAATATTATGGCTGATGCTTTGTCTCGCACATTTATGGACCAAACTTCTCTTTCATCTATTTCCATGCCTATTCTAAATTGGTTGGATACTATATAATAGGGGTATGTCAATGACTTGTCATTATCTCAAATCATTTAATAGTTTTCCATTAACCACTCTATTGTACCATATTATTCTTGGGATGGTGCTTCTCTATGATATAAGTGTCATTTAGTGCTTCTCTAGAGCATAGATCTTCATTAGGCTATATTTTATGAACTCTATGCTTTTCCATATATATGTCACTTAAGGTTTCTTAAAACTTATGAATGGGCATGATGTAACTTATTTTGGAAGGGAATGAGAAAGGTAATTTAATAGATGGTGGTTGAACATGATACCTACCAATAAAAAAAGAGTGAAACAACACTCATTCCTGGGTTACTCAAACCCTTGCACATCCCTACCAAGATTTGGATAGATATTTATATATATTTCATTAAGTGGCTCCCTAAATTTGTAGGTAAAATAGTGATCTTTTTTGTGGTTAATCACCTCTTTAAATATAGTCATTTTTGTGCCCTTCACCATCCTTATACCGTGTCCATAGTCATAAAAAATTTCTTGGACTAGATTTTCTATCTTCATGGCATTCCTTCTTCCATTATCTGAGATTGTGATGTAACCTTCACCAGCCATTTTTGGATAGAACTATTTCAATGCATCAGCACCCAACTGAAGATGAGTTCTAGGTATCATCCACAAATGAATGGCAAGACTAAAATTGTCAATAAATGTTTGGAAACTTTCCTTCATTACTTCACCTCAAAATAAAAACATCAGTGAGGAAAGTGGCTCCCTCTCACTGAATGGTGGTACAATACCTCTTACCACACTTTAACTAACATAACTCCCTATGAAGTAGTCTATGTTCAAGCATCACCAATGCTCCTTCCATATACCCCCATTAGTTCACTAGTTCAATCAATAGACACACTTATCTAAAACTAGGATCAAATCCTCAGCATCCTGAGGGACAATCTTCATATGGCATAAAATTTAATTAAAAAATAAGCTGATCAACACCATTTTGATCACACTTTCCATGTCAGTGATATTATTTTTATTTGCCTACATCCATATAATTAATCCTCCAAAAAAATCAAAGGGTGTCATAAGCTAAATCCCAAGTTATATGGTCCATATAAGGTTCTCTAAAAAATTAGGTCAATTACTTATAAGTTGGATCTCCTACCTTCTTCCTAAGTTCACCTAGTATTTCATGTTTCTTGTCTGAAGAAAGTTCTTAGCACAAACATCAGAGTGCAGACTATTTTACTAGAACCTGATAATGAGGGATCCATTCTTATTGAATAAAAGGTAATCTTGGATAGGTGTACATGCCAATTTCACTCTTGATCCATCATAAAGGTATTAATTTAGTGGTATTGTTCCCAAAATCAACTATGCTCCTTTTTGGAACAACCCCTACGAAACTTGTCTGTTTCATGTTTTTCTCTCTAAGTTCATTTTTTGAGCCAAGTTTTTCTTATTCTTTCATTTGTCCACTGGCATCATCTGAAGTTCATGACATTCCCTTATTGAATTTTTCCAAAAATTCAAACATCATTACAATCTCGATGTAGCCAGAGGACAAAGTTTTTGTTTCCCAGAGTTAGCATTTTCTAGCATTTCCAATCACATGCATCGGCAAGAATTTTTGCCGCCACCACATTTGTTTTGTGTCTTCCTTGCAAAGGTGGCATTTTTCACCGCCCTCGCATCCATCATGAAAGAGTGGAAATTTTGTTACCCTTACATCTTTTTGATTTCTTCCATGCAGGAGCAGTGATTTTTTCCACCCCTGCATATCTTTTTGACCTCTCGTAGAAGGGTTACAATTTTCACCACCCCTACACGACCTTAATTTTCATGCACATCATTTATGGCCATGTGCATCAAGTGGTTGGGGTGATTTTTGCCCCCATTTAATCTCTTTTTGCCCCATTTCACTTCATTCTTCTATTCTTCCTCCTGCTCTCTACCTCTAGACGATCAAGCAAGCAAGAGGAAGCACATTTTCACTAGATTCGAGCCTCATTTCACATTGTTCTTCAGGTATGTTTTTGTTTTTGTTTTTAGTTTTGTTCTCCCTTCTCTTTTTATGTTGTTTTTCTTTCTTCTAGTTGTTATTTTCCTTTTTCCTTCTCTTTCCTCCCCTACCTCTTTTTCTTGGTCCAAACGAGGCATTTCAAATTGACCTTCATCATGCCTCAACCCACTTCCTTTCACCCTTCCCATTCGGCCCTTTTCCTCTCATGTCAAGGGTGGCAAATTTTGCTGCCCTCACATCTCCCAAATCCTTACCCATGTAAGGGCAGTGATTTTTTTCACCCTAACATAAGTCCCTAACCTCCAATCACGTGCACTAGCGGTAATTTTTGCTACCAATGCAAACTCACCTAGACTAGGTGTAAAGGTGGAAAAAATCACCGCCATTACACCTAACTTCTCTAACAAGTGCAAGGGTGGAAATTTTTTCCACCCTTACACATTCAACTCCAACATGCATTGGTAGTGATTTTTACTACCAATGCATCCTCCTTTGTACTCAACATGCACTTATGGTAATTTTTGCCACCTATGCACGTAGAACTCCTTGCACATGCAAGGGCGACAATTTTTGCCACCCCTGCATACCTTCTCCCCATTTTTCCTAACTCTGGGAATTTCATTTTTTCCATTTTTTAGGCCTGCTCCGCTTTCCTTCCACTTTATGACCTACTCATGCCTTAGGCTTTTCAAGCATGTTTCCCTAGTCATGATCACCCAACGTGCAATTTTCCCAAATTTCCAATTTTTCCCCTAATTGCACGATCATGACTTTTATCGTAGTTTCTCCTCAAGATCCTTCTTCATCAACATATTTTCAACAAAGGCTCATCCCAATGACTAAATCTTCTCCAAAGAAGTCAAAGGTGATGAAGTACCAATATCAAGGTGTTTTTCTAATCACGTCGGTCACTTCTAATGTCAACAACATTAGGGACACAGAGATCAGCCACGTTGATATGTTTGAGTTCATGGAGAGAACCAAGGTGAAAAATCCAATCTCTAAAATGAAAAGGATAATTGAAAGAAACATCCATCTGGTCTCTTCTTTCCCTGTGGCAGCACATCACATAGAATTCATCCTCCAATGCACCCAAATATACAATAAAGAGACCATAGTTTTGTTAGATACTAGTGGCAATGTGGTAATTTGACTAGACCCTGAATTCATTGATAAAGTTTTCATGTGCCCTCTTGCTACCAAAGTATTAAAGATCGACTTTGTCAAAGTATAGAAGGAATATGATAAAGATCCCAAGAAGGTGAAGAAGGTGATCAACAATAGGTGGTTGAAGACTCCTAGAGCTAACTTATCTAGATGGCCCTAGAACTTTCTGAGGAGTGACTTTATAGAAGAATTTGGTGACTTAATTACTCTTCTCAGTAGAGTACGAGGTTTAACCTCTTCTTCTCAATTTCATGAATGGATGTATCCCTTTGTCAAGATAATCCTCTAAGGGAAACAAGTCATCTTTTGGGGTGAACAGATCAGCAATGCTCTGCATGAGCAATTGACAAAAGTGTCTACTACTTTGAATTCTATATGACTTCATACCTGGTGTACATTGTAGCTTTAATGAGAACCTTTTCAGGTTTGATGACAAAAGGAGATAGAAAAACCACCCCTGTTTATCAATATTACCCTTAGCTAACACTAAAAGGATAAATCCATCACTTTAGGAGGGTAAATGATTCCTTCTTCATAGTATTTTTGTGTCTTTTGGATCCTCAATTAGAACAGAAGAGAGTATCAAATGAAGCCTCGACTATCGTCAATGACTTCGGCTGTATGTTCTTATAATTCCTTACTATTTGCTATCTATGGGTTGGCTTTTTCCAAGGCTATCCCTATATGCTCCCTAAATTCCCTTTTGATAGATTGGTCCTAATGGAGATATGTATAAAAATTATTGTCGTGCACAATAAATAGATGGAACTTAAGAAACTAGGTTTTAAGTTCCCAGTCAAAATTGGTAGATACTCAATTTTGACCGCTACAAAAGCAAGGGCAATGGACACTGAAATGTAACTTTTCACTATGAAGCATTTCAAAAGAAGGCCTAATTTTGACTACAGGGGTGTCAAATACATGATCAAAATATAGACTCAATTTCATGAACCCATGATTGAAGACGTCTAGATAGATTTGAGGACAGCAAAGATATCAGGAAAATGAACTATAACAGACTGTCTCTAGAAAAAATTGAATATTTAGGGCTCACAGATATTCCTCCAAATCTAGTAGATGACAAAGATCTGGTTAATAGTAGGTATCTTTCTGAATAAATTTCTAACTCTCTTCTTCTTCCAATTCAATGGTCTCAAAAGGAATTGACCTCTTTGAGAATGAGATTCGAACCAATATTGGCTAACACTAATGATTGGTTAGCAAACAAAAGGATCACATTAAAAGAATTCATCACGGGATCAGAGGCTGAATTCCAATAAGAGACAAGGAAGAGAGTAGAAAATAGGACAAAGAATAAAAGTGATGTTCCTTCTCCTTTTAGGCCCCACAAGCCTATTATCATCTTTGTTTCTAAGAAACCAAAGGTTATCGAGAAAGAACCTGAGTCAATAGATATGGGGGTTGAGAAACAAAGCACTCAAGATCAAGCAACAAAATAGATGGAAATAGATGACAGACCTATATATCAATAGGGGATAGAAGCTCTATCTCCACAAGAGGGAGCACAACTAGTTGTAAGAGTTTATTCTTCTCCACCCCAATCACCTATTATGACTCCTTCACCCATTTCTCCCATTAGTATCCCTTCTTCTAGAGCTGCCTCTGCTTCTAGAGTTATTTTTGGTGACCCCCAAGGCACTTTTAGAAATCTCCTTTGATCATCAAGATCCATCCCTAGTCTTTCATCTCCTTCTTTCAACATTAGAGCCAGTTCCACCTTCGACCAGTTAGCGGCTAGTGTAGTTTTTCCTGATAATATGCCTACTATGCCCACTCTAGCCATTTTTCCCACCTATAGTGTATATGTTACCCTAGTGACACCAACTATAGGTATTGTTGCTACTATAAATGCTTCTTCTCTCCCACCTTGGTTGTCGACTTTCACACCTAAAAGAAAAAAGCAAGCCATCTCTCCAGATGACTTTGATTTGGGTAAAATAATGTCAGTGAAAGCTAAGACCCCTAAGAAACAAAGAATCCTTTAAATAATGATTGGAGATAAGGGGCACAAATTTTTGGAAATATCCAAAACCCCATAGGATGTAACCCTAGAGAATTTTGATATGAGCAGCTACTCTATTTCTCAAGTTGAGTTGAAGAAAATAACTCACGAGGGTGCCAAGAGTGATTTGCAGTCTGCAATGGATATCATGGTCCAAAAATTTGACATAGAGAGAGAGATGAAAGATTATTATAAGGAAAAGGTAGAACAGTTAACTGCAGTGATCATGAGATTCACTTTTGCCCCAGAGGTGGCAACTCCAGAGGCCTTCTCCGTACATGACCCTGTAATCCAAAAAGTAGAGAAGACCTATCTAAAGGGAAAAGTGATTGAAGATTACCTAGATAAGATTCATACACAAGGGATTTCCTTGTTTACAGAGGTGGCTAAGAAGACAAGTAAAATGAATAAAATGAGAACAGAGTTAGAAGACCTTATCTCTATTATTTCTCAAGATATTGATAGCACAAATAAATATCTTAGCAAGTGGATAGAAATGAAAGCACTAAATAAAAGTACCTTAATATCAATCAGTGTCATTGCCAATAGAGACTCTTATATTTAAATCAAAGAATCACTAATATACAGGATCTAGGTACTTAAGGAACTAATCAGTGACCTCGAATCTTCCAAGGATGCCAGTGAAGAAAGTGACACCAGCCTATTAAATAGATTGGAGTAATTGCCTTGTAGACTCACCTCTTAAGATAATAAATTCCTTTCAACAAAAGAAATTATTTATGAATTCAAAGGTATGATCCAAAGGGAATTCAAGGAGAAAGCATTCTCAATGACTTTTATGGATAATATTTTAGATAATCAGTTAACTTTGGATAATCTGAGAACCAGGTTAACTAGTCATGTGAAAGAAATCATAGCAGTGAGAGATTCCACAATTAGAGCTAAGGTAGTCTTCAAAAATATGATTACACCAGATGGTATAGGGATACAGGCATCTATCGCTATGTACAATGCTTATCTGAAGAAGTCTGATGACAAGAGTTAAACTATTCTTCCATACTCTCTTCTTCATTCTTCTCATGTACTTTGTAATTGACTTGGGACATTTTCAAATGCACTTTTGTAATATGTAATTACATGTAAAAATATAGAAAAGTCCCAAAGTCAATGCTGACTCATCTTTGACTAGGTTTTCAATATTTAAGTCTTTTTCCAATTTTGAAGGTTTTTTACCTATATATATAGAGGGAGCCTCTTTTGTAAAAGGATCTCTAGATAATTGAGAGCAAAAAATCTACCAAAATTGAGATACTTCTTGAGACTTTGATCTCAGCTTGTAAATCATATTTTATTGAATGAATGAGAAGTAGGTTAATTTCAGACTTTGTGTTGAAATAATTTGTGTTATTTAGGAAATAGTTCTTATGTTCTCTTTCCTGATAATCTCTCATCTATTTGATTGAATAATTAAAGTGTGTGTATGGAAAATATCTAAAGACATTCTAAAGGATATTAGAAAGACTTTGAGCTAGTTTTATCCTTGTGATCATTTTATCTGTTGTAGTTTCACGTGAAGATTTTAAGCTTTACTTCACTCTACTGTTACGTATGCTTCAAATCAGTGAAGGAGATAATGGAAGACTTTGTGCTTTCATGGGTTTTCTTGTGAACCTAGTTACTATTTGAGAATATTTTTTGCTATTTTTTGAATACCATTTTTGAAAGAAGAGGAATGCTTTCAGTCATCAACCAGGATCTCTTTTTCTCTGTGAACATCATCTCTAAAAAAAGAGAGATGGATGGTGTTATTCTACCTTGAGTATTATTTTATGCATATTTATATACATATATAGCATATAAGTGATTTATAGGGAACCTCCCCTTGATGAGAGGAGAGATTTATCTCATTAAGATGTGGTAAACCCACAATTTTTGTGGTATAAATATCCTTGTACTGTGGTTGATATACCCATTTTTCCATTAGTTAGCTGATGACAAAATATTCACCCAACAAGTGGCATGAAATGTAACTAGAATATGCAACATGGGAACCACTATTTAAGATTTATAACCAATTCCTACATCTAAAGCTTTGAAGACAAAGCTTTTTTTAAGAGGGAGGAGATGTTAGTAACCCATGCTTCCCCTTCTCTTTAATTTTTTAGTATATTAGTTTCTATGGATGCATATGTTTTGTAAGTCATCCTATGAGCATTTTATTTTATTCCACATTCATGGGAAGTAGTATTTGCTTAGATTATACTTAGTATATAAGTAAGTGTTGTAGCTAATGAAGGCATCCATGAATTTATTGTATTAAGATTACTTGAAGGAGGTTTCCCCCTTGAAGTGTCATGTGATTAATATAATCCTTCGATGCTTCTGATAATTATATGAATATGTTATTTCATACATTTTCATTAATTTTTTACCAGAGGATCCTCTCAAAATTAGGAGAATAAATATAACAATGATAACATTCACTTATTTGGAACTACTTTATTTTATAAACCTATTAAAAATAGTAAAGTTTAATGAGAAAAAAAATTCATAGTTAGAAAATATATCTCTAATAGGAATCAAAGTCTAATATTTATTGTACAAAGAGGTCTGGGGACTTAAATCAAAATTATAAAACTAGAGTGAGGTCTATAAAATTAGTGTTAAGAAAGGATAGTAGAGGTTGGAACTATTGTCTAACCTAGAAGGCTCATACACACTTTTATTGAGTAAATCTAGGTTTATTGGTTCTCTATGCCTTAATCTACATATCCTCTATTTCAAGTAAGAGCTTGTGATCACTTATGGAGACCATTGTGTAATTTATTTTCATTCAAAACCCTAGCTCTTTTACATGTTAAGATCAATTCAAATCAATGGGTAAAAAGGATTTAGTCATTGAATTTGAGTGAGACCTCAACACCCTATGTGTTGATCACTACCTAAATACCAATACTCCAAAAAGGGATCAAATGTCATGTAGTTCTCCAATGATATGGTGGTGTGTGAATAACTTGTATAATATGCTAGATGCTAGTGAAATATTTATGTGATTAAGTGCCTTAATTTTTACTTGTGACCTATAAAATATATTTAGACTTGAACTCTAGGCTACTAGGTTTATATGTAATCAAAATTGGGAGAAATGGGTATCTTGCTCTTAATGTGCAAGTGTGATTATGGTGATTTTTGATGTGTAATACTTTACAAAAAGTGGTTTAAAAAGTGTTTATATAGTCATATCATTAAAATTTTAATTGAATGGGGATCATTAGGGACATGGTCTAACCTTCCTATAGCTTTGAATTTTGTAAATTATCCATTTTTTGGTACGAAAAATGGAGAGGGGGGAATGAAACTAAAGAAGTATGCTCCTATCCCCTAGGGCGATCCTATCCAATGGGTCATTTTACCATGTTGAGGTTTATGCAAGGATTAAAAGGTGTCTAAGTTTTATAATTATATGGATAAGTTTATTTGGGGGTCATATATCATCTAAGAAGAGTCTTCAAGGTCATTGAAAGTCACCAAAATGAGCCTAAGATAGTGTAGATTATATATCACCTTAGTGTTATACACTTAGGAAACTTAGACCTTGGATGTTTCTCTCAATTCTAGACCTTTCCCACTTTCAAAATTCATGCATCTACCCTATCTAGTAACCCTTGACCTATCTCTTTGTTTGACTAGTCTTATTTTTATGACCCAGACCTGCTATCTTTCCCAAAATGCTTAAAACATGTTTATCTTCCACCTACACAAGTTTTGAGTCTGTACCTATTTCTTATTTTCTAGACACTAGCATCCAAGATAGACACCTACACTGACATAGGTTTCCTACTTTGATGAAATTATCTAATGCCCCAAAGTAATATAATTTTTAAATGAAATGTATCCTAATGGTCAGCTTAAGTGTTTTAATGTGAGTTACTTCTCCGAAAGGATTGATATAAATACAAGATCATCCCTCATTCATTCATCACCTAGCATTCATACCAAAGATCATTCAATTGATTAAAGCTTCCCTATGTATTCCTATTTCCATATCAATCATAAAGACTACATATCTATAGGTATGATTTATTGAAAGAGTATCTTAAGAACTTTATTTTCTAAGTTACAACATAGGTCACTATCTTACTTGCTTTCCACATATTACATGAATCACACACAAGCCAACACATAGGGGAGAACTAAATTGTTCTAATTCCCTCTTCAAAATATCATCTCTATAGGTAATGCTCATTGACATAGGGGTATTTGGGATTAGTTCAATACTATATGCCCACTGACCCATTTTTCCCCAAGGTCACTATGAAGATGAAGAACTAGGGTTTTACAATTTCATGAGTGATAGTCCATAACTTATATTTGAATGCACTAAATTGAAGGAAAAGACAAACCTAAAAGCATCCAATTGGCCACATATTTTTCCATTAGGTATTCTATATAGGGCACTTGCATCAGGTTTACATAGTAGCATCAATGCAATTATTTAAGGTTGATGCTAGTGGTTATAGATATAGAGGTACTTAATCTAGAATTTGGTGACTATTATAGAATATTCTTCTAGTCTACTTCCTACCTATTATAGATATAAAACTGTGTTAGCATCAGAACCAACTAAGTACTTTACTTCTTTGTCATTTCCATGTCTAACATAGTTTTACTTACTATTTTTATCTTGTCTTAGGTTAATCAATTCTACATATGTTATAGTTGATTTTAGCATATATTTACCCTATTATAGAGATATTTTATCACCTTTTTACCTTATACTATCTCTACCTCCTTCAACTCTAGATAACCACAATCTATAAATTTTAGGGTTAAACATTTAGTGAACCTAATTTATATAAATGTAAACATTTCTAATTCTTAAAATTTTTAGTTAGCATTTCAGATTATTGTTACTTATACATGACATATGCCTCATATGGTTTAGAGACTTATTTATTTTTATGATATTGATTTTAAGGATGGTGACTCTGATTTTCATTTATATTCATTTGAGCATGCCTTGGTAAACACCTTATATATAGTGTTATGATTGATAATGTTGAAAGTGATAATGTCTGCACCATGAAATTAATTATGCACTTGGTTTATACTCATAATGATTTGCATCCTTCTACTAAATAATTTAGATTATTTTATGTGACCTCTTGAAATGTTCTTGGTGAGATTTACCTGCCTTTATAGGTTAATTCCACACATGTGATTACAATATTTTTATTTATACCTTCTATGGGCATATTTGATATGTTATTTGTAAGACGTTAGATCCATACACTTTAATTATTACCTAATATATTTCATGGGTGTTTTAAATACATTCAGGCCAATTGGCTAATTATATTTACTATAATTTCATATGAACATCCTCTTGAACAAGAGAAAATTATACAGAGATAGTTAATTATCAAGCCTACTAAGGCAAATACATCATAAAAGGGTAAAAAATAGACATTCACCTTTACTAGGCATATAGTACTTGAGATAACATTACATCAAAGGCATATAATAGATTCTACAGAATCTTCATCTTCTACACACCATGTTCCAATATCCAAAGCACCTACATATGTTCCTATTACAGCGATTCCAAAGAAACAACATAACACTAAATAATGGATTCTAGGAACCTATATTCTTATTAATCCTACTATTTATCCGAAACCATAGAGTCCTATTTTACATACTCAAATCATAACAAATACTACAATGACATATATTAAACCTATACATGATCCTTGGTAGCATCACCATCTTATTACACTAGGTTCATAATGGGGAGATATTTATGACCATCCTTTGGATGGGATCATAAATAGTCTTTTCCTTTCACATTTTAAAAATAAAAAAATATTCAAAACTCCAAAAACACTTTTGGCACCTACATACTATATTAGCTCTTTGGCATCTATGTGTGAGTTCCATATTAATGGGTGGCATGTCAATTACCCCTACACATGTGTGTCACATTTCCACTTAAGTGTGATACAAGCATACATAGATACATGATATATTATTATTTTAGATGTTGGGCCTTCTCTCTACTCATATCATATGGACATTAGTGTCATCCACCTCTATGATCATGATACTCATAAGTTATATCATTTTATGGTCACTTTACATTATCATGTTTTGAGATAATATGTACTTACACATGCCTTTATCCATGATTATACTTTTTAGAGGGTATTCAATATGATATAAACCTAATGTTTCTTACTAACACATTTTCTCCATGGGCTACTATGATATGTTTGTGCTAGTTGCTTATGCTTTATTTTATTCACTTTCTTGAGTGTCTTGCCTTATTATTATCTTACATGTTTCAGTATTTAAATATAATCCTTTGTTTGTGGCCCTCATGCTTATGTGTGATTTATTTGACATTTGAATGTCATTATTTATTTTATGGACATTTGAATATGTCATTCTTTATTTTATGTACATTTAACCAATTTATGTCCCTTTTATTATGTGACATTTGAACATGCCCCTTATTTGTGGTCTCCTAGGACCATTGTATGTTGAATTGCTTTTGAGTGATCTTATGTGTGTGCTTGATTTTCTTATTGATATTGTAATATTGATATCTAGAAATTTCCATGATATTTATCATGTATCTTAGGCCTTCATGTGATCACATTATTTTATGTGCTTTAATTTTATATCTACCTAGATATGTTCCTTCTATATGTTGCATGGTTCCATTCATAGATTATACAGTAGTATTATCCTTTTGAGGTGAGGTTACTAACACTTTATATTATTCCCCCACCTTAAATGGGGGTTTATCATTAGGGTAATTTAATAGAGGCATGCTCTTCACATTTGGCATACTTTTTAGATTCAGAGGGGGCATGATTTGGAAGCCTTTTCTCCACACTTATTTAGTATTTGATACACCTAGATTTAGTGGGGGTATGTTTTAGAAACATGTTCTCCATATATATTTCTCCATATACAATGGGTGAATTCTTTGTAATAATGTCATCGACACTTACACAATTTTTGAATTATCCAAAACACATAATTATATATTTTAGATTCACAATTATGGTAGAATTATATACATTGGAACCATTATTATACTTAGTTTTATCATGAGACTATCTCAGGTGCATATGTTATACAATGTGCACTTAATATTAAAAAATCTAAATCAATTTCAGATTTCAAAAAAATCTAAGGGACTACCATCACCCACTAAGATAGACTTTTATAGACTGTATTAGGCCAATCTACTATAGTAGGTGATTTAATTTTGGTATGGTAAGGTGATTAACTCAATCAATATTACGAAGTTTCAAATTTAGACTTGATTATATCATCTAGCCTCACCATGTTATGATTATAATTTGGTTATATAGTTGAGCTAATCTCAACTACCGAGTGGAAACTCACCTTTTCTCTAAGGTTGGGGGCATGTGCCTTCCAATCTCTCTATCTTCTTAGATATATATACTTTCTAGATTTATATATATTTGTCCAAATCATAATTTTATATCCTTACAATGATACATATTTCAAATCAACTTCCTATTATATATAAGGCAGTTACATCAATACGTGGGTGTACTCCTAAACCTTGCTCTTTCAATTTTACTATTTTCAATGCTTTCAATTACATATTATATACACTAATTATGTATTGTAACATGATCTTGGTTGCAGGTTAGTCACTAATAAATACCTCAATTTGGACTCAAGTAAAGGCAAGGTGTGTTATACACACCCAAGTATGCATTTCTTCTTCTTTAAACCAACAATGCTATTACTAGATTCAAGGTGGGGAAATTAGATGATATTTATAAATTACATAGTACTTCAGTCTTGTACACTTGGAAAACTCAAAACTTGGCTATTTCTCTTAGTTATGGACCTTTCCCACTTTTATAAGTCTCACATCTACTTTATCTTGTGTTCCTTGGCCTATCTCTTGGTATAACCAATCTTATGTTCATGACCCAGACTTGTTATCTTGCCTATAATACTTAAAAATTGTTTATCTTCCACCTATGAAAGTTTTGAGTCTATACCTACTTTCCTATTTCTTGTACTCTAATGTCTAGTATATACACCTTCATCGATGCAGGTGTCCTACTCTAATGCAAGTGTTTATTTCCCTAAAGTCATCCAATTTGCAAATGAAATGTATTTTAATGGTTGACCTAAGTGTTGTAATGTGAGTTATTTCTCCAAAGGGAATGATATAAATACAAGATCAACCCTCATTCATTCATCACTTAGAATTCATACCAAAGATCCTTCAATTAAAAAAAGTTCCCCTATTTATTTATATTTCCATATTAGTCATAGGGACTACACAGTTGCAAGTATGAAATTATAAATTATTAGGAATAACTATTTACATGTTTAGTTACCATTAAGTAAATTAGCATTTATTATGGTTGACTTATCGAGAGATAAATATTAGTTACAGGGTTTTTAGTAACCATATGGTTAATATGGTAAGGTTTTTAGACATGTATATTATTATTATAATAATATATCATGTATAACTTAAGTTGTTATATGGTTGAGGGTTTGTAGGGATTGATAACTCCTAGATTATAGCATGACTTCCTATATCTATGTAATAATAACATTTGACAAAGTAATAGTAAATAAAGAGTATGTAATAGAATAATATTATTAAGTGAAATAATATATTGTATTTGAATATTCTTGTGTGTGTTTGGCTTCAAATATCCTTGCATGTGTTAATTCTCTATATAAAGATCTTAAAACAAATTCATTTGGTATCAAAGTAGTGTCAGATCCTTTCTGTAATGGGATCCTAATAAATTTTAAGGGTTTATTTATAACATGTTCTATCCTTATGTATGAAATAAACTTCTCTATTATTTATGTATATTATTTTTCAAATATTATTTTACCATAGGGCAAAGAAATTTGAAGCAGAATGTATGTTTGGATCTATTTCCTAGCTATGCATTTTGTTTGGTATGCTCTTGTTAGCATCAATCCTTAATGGCTATTACTCTATGGAGAATCATTGTGGATCAATACATCATAGTATATACACTTGATCTGGAAATATATGACCTATTTGTGTATTTATCTATATTTTCACTCATCCTCATCTTATGCATTCATCTTATAGGTTTAAATCCCAGTTAGATTTGCTACCCCCTCCAAGGAAGCACAATTGATTACTTATCTTATAAGCAACTTAAACATGCGGAAATACCCAGAAGAACAAATAACTATCAATGAGAAACAACATAGAATATGAGAGGCAACACACAATTGTATTCAACTCATTACAAAGGAAATTACAATAAAGAGATCACACTCTTCTTCCACCTCTACAAGGCCTTCCACACCTCAAGGGCTCCAAGTAATCTTCCCACCTGAGTAATCTTCTCTCATAGGTCACAACTAACAACTAACACAAGCTGTTGTTCACCTCATTGTACGTCCAGTACAACCGAGTACGAATCGGTACTCCAAGTAGATCTCACCATGATCCTACTCCTTGATGTATTGTTGTCACCTTGGATCTAGCTCCCTCGCTGATCTCCTTTCTGACCCTCGCATTCACACATCCCAGTAGACCAACCCTGATCTTACTTATCACATGTAGATCTCCACCATGACCCTGCAACACCCTGCATATCAAACCTAATCTTACATACATGGATAATCCTACTTGATTCTACCATGGGAAGAACTCTCCAAGTTTTACTTTGGTTCTACTTAGTTCTTCTACACTTAAAAATACAGCCCATGAGTCTATTATATAGATCTCATGCATATAATGATTAGACTTACGGCTCAAGACTTGAACTGGTCTTCATCATGCAAACTACGCATTCACTTAACTGATTGTTCATCAACAGTAGTTTTGGAACCACCACAGGTGACCGACATCGGTCCCTCTCTTCCTGGAGGTGACCGATGCCGATCGATATCCTATCGATGCCGGTTGTTGTACACTGATCCCTGACCAATGTCAGTTGTGGCCTGCTGATGCCGGTGACTGCATACCTAGTGACCTCCTTCTGTTTGCAACAAGGTGAAGCTTTTAGCTCCACACCCTAATAGTATATACACTTGATCTAGAAATATATGACCTATTTGTGTATTTATCTATATTTTCACTCATCCTCATCTTATGCATTCATCTTATAGGTTTAAATCCCAGTTAGATTTGCTACTAGAATCACTAGATAGTAGACAATGTGTCTTATTCACATAAATAACATCATATCCACTAAAAATTATAGGCCTCATATGCTTCTACCTCCAAAATTATCTATGAAATGTCTTTCGATAATTTAGTGCTCTTTTTTTAATAATTGAATTTGCACTAAAAGTTAGAACTAATTATAAAATGGGCCAACTATTGTTTCTCTATATAATATAAATTAATCACATAAAAAATATATAAGGTCATTTCATTATAAAGGATATTGACATGTAATTCATTTCTATTATATAGAGAAATAATAGTTGGCCCATTTTACAATTGGTTCTAATTTCTAGTGCAAATTCAAGCAATTAAAAAAGATCACTAAATTATCGAAAGACATTTCACAAATAATTTTTGAGGTAGAATCATCTAAGGCCTATAATTTTTAGTGTATATTATGTTATTTAGGTGAAGAAGACACATTTTCTACTATCTAGTGATTCTAGTAGCGAATCTAACTGGGATTTAAACGTAGCAGCCACGAGTGATTTGAAGATAAAAAAGGCCATAAATTCAAGTACCTAATGTTGAGATCTTTGAGAAGACACTATCATTCCACAAAATTGATTCAATTATATCATATATCCTACCAATCAATGAATATGCTAATAATTTTGGTGTTCATCAATTATCTGATCCATAAAGCAAAGTCTACGGCATGAAAGATGAGTTTCTTCTCCATGTGGATTCCATGGCATTCCTTCAACAAACAATCTTGTTAGTTTCAAAAAATATGGTTTATTTATATTTTAGGTATTAGTTATTTCTTTTTTTCAGTCCATACATCTCAATTTTATTTAAATATTAAGTTTAAGTCATTTTCATATTTGTCATTTTGTTGTCCTCTACATCATATAATCATAAAGTAGTCTTTAGTTTTAAAGTTGATAGATGTTGTTAAAATATTTATAACATATTTTAAGATTTATGGTTATTAGTTTTATTTTTATTTCTATGTTAGGTGTCAATTTATACAAAGATTTAGTCTATAGTTTTTTTATTATTTAGTTATGTATGAGTCAATATCAATGTTTTAGTCAAAATCAAGACTTTTATTTTTATGTTAGAGTCTAAAGTTATATTGTCCAAAATATAGTGTTTCAACATCATTTATATTGGTCATTAGTAATTAAATCATGAAAATAATAATAATTCAAGATTTAATTTATGTGTTGAGTCATTATCTTAAAAGTCCTATGTCAAAAATCAAAATTGTACATCAATGCATTATTGAGGTAACTGACATCCATTTTGAAAAATATATGTCAAGAGTATGGGGGGAGGAATTATCTTCACTTATCTAGCTATTTTAGCTACATATTATAGGTTGGAAGATACACAGAGGAATGAGGTCTTTCAGTGACCTCTCATTAGTCGCCAATGATGGGGTCGTACCAATGTTTTGGTGACATTTTATGTGGTGTGTTTTTATTTCTATTGTGTATTTTTAAAAATAAAAATAGAAGAATAATTCATGTTTATGTAATGTAATTTGTGTAAAATTCCAAACATTATTCCCTAATGTGAAAACATTGTGAAAGGACAAAATCGCCAATGTAAGTCAGTTCATGGATCTTGAAAGGGTTTGTGGTAGAGATCTAGAAAACCACTAGGAGGTGAATATTAGATATAAGGAGGTTCTTGTTCATTTAAAGTTTTGTGTTAAACTTTTAAAATCATGGGAGAAGTGAGGATCTCTTTATATTAAGTTCATGAGACAAATAGAGCATGCTATAATGGGTGAGCATATTGTAGATAAGAGTGTGAATGTTTTTTCACCATGTAAAAACTATGGTGGGGAATGTTAGGAATGTCCATTTACATGGTTAGTTACCATTAATTAAATTATTATTTACTATGGTTGATTTACTGAGAGGTAAATATTAGTTATAGGGTTGTTAGTAACTATATGGTTAATACATTAAGGTTAATAGATGTGTATATTATTGTAACAATAATATATCATATATAACTTAAGTGGTTATATATTTGAGGGTTTTTAGGGATTGATAACTCCTAGATTATAGAATAACTTCATATATATATGTAAAGTGTCATTTGACAAAGTAATAATAAATAAAGAGTATGTAATAGAAGAATATTATTGAGAAAAATAATATATTATATTTGAAAATTCTTGTGTGTGTTTGGCTTCAAATATCCTTACATTTGTTAATTCTCTATATAAAGATCCTACAATAGCTTCATAAATGAGTAGTCTAAAATCCCAAAAGTTACAAACTATGTCGCTATTATACTTTATTTCCATATATTTTATGATTCACATATACACCAACATGTAGGGAATAACTACATCAATCTGAGGTCCTCTTTGAGGTATTAGCTATGTAGGCATCAATCATTGATAGAGGATAATCTGGGGTTAGATCAACACCATTTTCCCACTAATTGTTATCACCTTGGATTTCAACCTTAAAGAGGCTTATTTTAGGGCCTCTTCACCCAATTGATACAATAAGGTCTCTCTAAGGTTGTAGGTGACCTATGGCTAGAGAGAACCTCTAGAGAGGGCTAGTTCCCTTGGTTAATCTCCTAAAACTAACACTAACCTATTGCATTTATAAGGAAAATGGAGAATAAAGATATAAAATGAACCTAAATCTTAAAAATGTGATCCACCAAAGATGTTTTTATCCCTATACTAGATTATTGATAGTAGTATATGACTCAATATTGACTAAAAACATCTTACACTCTCCTCAACTGAACTGTTCACACATCAATATTTCATATGAGGGTTATGATTCTATGCATAATACTTTAAGAGAAAACTAAAAGGAATTAAATCAGACATAATCAATTAGTTTCTATAGAAATTCCCTATCCTTGACAATGTCAACATGACATACAACCTTTATGAATTAGACTAATTACAAGGTAAAATCAAAGGACATACAAGAGGAAGAAAACTTCTATCATAGTTGTAGATGAACTAAGCATGAGTTTTACACAAACATATCAACATGAGTAAGGTAAACTTCAATCTTTATTAATCAAAAAGGCTTAAAATCTAGCATTACATGTGGGTAGTGTTTGTTCATACTAAACAAAGGGATCAAAAATGGGCCAATTTCTACAGCATTTTTATGCCAAAAAAGGTCCCCTTGCCATGATAATTTTACTTATTTTTATAGGCCAAAAATTTAGAGCTCAGATCCCTTTTTAACCTCCCCTACTATTAGGGGTGGTTATAATTTTGATGATGATTAGGGAAGGGAGGTCAAGGTAGTGGGGATCCCCTTGGGATTACCAGAGCCATGCCTATATAACTACCTGCCACATCCTCCTAATCTTCTAGCTTGTCTTTTACATGATCTCCAATTTCAATTTCTTCCATGATGAATGGGTCTAGATTCTATCACCTTCTCACCATATTACTAGTTTAATTTGATTTGTGCCATGGTTTTTATGTTTGGCCACTCCATTTATCACTAATTTTGAGTCAAGGTAATTATACAAACAATTCATGAATTTGATAATTAAATATTTGAAATGGGCTATCAAATTTTCTTCAATCAATGCCAACATGGATGATATAAAGTTCCTTAGTGGTGGCTTGTATATGCAATTGGAAATACAATATATATACAAATCAATCCTAGCTCAGATAAGATAGATCCTACTTATAATTTTGATTGGGGATACAATAGATAATCAAGGTCATCCCCAATATGGATCCACTAAACCTAATTAATGGATCTCTTACCATAATAATATCACTAGTGAGGGTTCTAAAACCTCCAGACAAGTAAAACTATGCAATAACCTTAACTAGGTCTTGTGTTTTCATATTCACTAAACTAATAAGTAATTAAAAATCTAATCTAGTGTTCACCAAAGCATGTGGCACAAAGTGAGGGTAATAAACATTAAAATTAAACATACATATAATATATATACTCGTGTCAATGTATACATAATACTAATAAATGGAAGAGAAGTGCAAATGCATATCTATCTACTCTTAAAAAGGATGAACAAATTTAGGAATACTTACCTTTTGAAGATGAACCTGCTAAGCCTCAATTTCTCCCTTGGCTAAGGTGTTTCACAAGAGGTTTTTATGGTATGTAAGTATGATAAGGATAAATCATCTCTAATCTACACAACCTATCAATTCATCCAAAATACTTCTCCACAAGACAAGATCTGTATCTCCAAAGTATGAAACCCTAAGCTTGTTCCTCAAGTATAATGGTGGATAAGCAAATGTGTAATATATCTTTCTTATTCTTCTCTTCTCTTAGAAATGGTGAAATTATTGTGTTTATATAGGTATATCTAACCCTAAACCTTTCCAAAAAATTTAGCCAACAAGGTCAACCCAGTTAACCTAGTATCGTAATTGATAAAAACTAACTAGGTCATGGACTAACTCAGCTAGGGGTTGACCTAGACCCTAATAAGTTTTGTCAATAAGAATACAAGGTTAATATGGCTGACATAGTCATGTAAACTACCAAAACATGATTTAGGTTAGGTAAAGGGATAATTAAGGTGGTAAAATATTAGAGTGTGTAAAATGGGAGACAAAGCTTAAGGGAATGGTTTTTAGTAGACAAGTGTGTAGATAGTAAGTGGTAAAAGGGAAAACAATCCTATGAATCACTAATGGTCTACCCACCCCTTTCCTAGTATACCACTTAGGGTGTGCACTCAAAGATATTGAGATTTAATGGGTTCCTTCAAGATAAAAAGAATCAATAATTGATAAAAATTTAAAATGTTATGTGTATACATATAACCCACTCGAATCTCATCATGTGTCATGTAGATGTAATAAGAGATGGTGCTTCAGGAAAATAACATGATGACATATAATGTTGATTCTAAATAAAGTGTAGTAAGGAGAAAATAAGATAAATTAAGGGATATAAATGAAAAACACATACCTTTACTTACCTTCACTATATAAAAATAAGGAGATGCGAGAGATGTGAAGGTGTCCAATGTGGGGAACATTAGGTGAACCTATAGAGATTAGTGAAAAAAATCAAAAATCAAAATTTTTTTAATATAGACATATAACAGTTATAAATATTCTCTATGATGTCAGGATTCTAGAACATTTTATGGTTTGGAAAAAGATTAAGTAGAGACAAAGATATGATCAAAATAATAAAATTAATAGTAAATATTTAAAAGGTAAATAATTTTGAATATTAAATATAAATAGGGTAAAAAATAAGTCATTTGTTATTATTTACTATTCTTAGAAAAATAGAGCTCTAAGAGATCTAGTGAGATCCTAGAGAGCCAGGATGGTGAGGAGATAATAGCTAAGATGGGAAGGATACATAGCAACTGCAATGAGTGTAGCATAGGTAAGTAACTAAAAATTTCAAATTTTTGAGAATTTTTATTTGAAATTAAGTGTTTTATAGAAATTTGATAGTTAGGAAAAATCTAGATACTAGAATAAACCCTAAGAAATTTTTGTGGACACTAGGGGTCAAACAAGGTAATGGGTAGGAAGGAATCAGAGCAATAAATGCCCAAGGCATTTATGGTAATTATTCAAAAAGTCATCATAATGAACAAACAAGGTTACCAGGTTGACTTAGTTTACAGAAGATAAAAAATTAGTGGGATGACTTAGTATTAAGTGGTTGACTTAGTAGTAAGTGACTGACTTAGTTTATTTATGAAGGAGGACAACATAGTACTATGTGGCTAACTTAGTTGTTTTTGAAGTGGTTGATATAGTACTATAGGGTATAAATAAGGTTGACTTAGTATTATAAGTCAAAGGGTGGCTAACTTAGTACTATGTGGCTGACTTGGTTATTTTTAAAGTGGTTGATATAATAATACAAAGTAAAAAGGGGCTGATATAGTATTGTTAGGCCACAGAGTGGTTGACTTAGTACTGAAAAAGTTGATGTAGTTTGGTATAGGTCAATTTGGTATAAAATAAATAAATTAAAGTAAATCAATTTATTTTTATGAAATTTATAAGAATGTATTTTATTTATGAGTGATATGGATATCTAATATGTTTGTTGTTTGATATTTTTTAGAGACACTAGAGATTTTGGTGATTAGTTAATGCTTCATGGTTACCTAATTTACTGAAGAACTTCATGGATGTGGATAGAGCTAGATTGGTTGCATTAGTCTTGAGAGGCATCATGGATATGAGACATATCCCACTGAGTGTTGATCTCATTATTATGTTCCTTAGAGCATGAGAAAGGTTGACCAACACATTTTGATGTATGGTATATGGGGATAGAGGTAGGTATCACATTGGAGGAATTTCATGCATTTCTTGGACTACTTATGGGGGAACATTGATGATCACAAGGATATCAAATGATCTAGAGGAGAGATGAGCACTAGCCTAATGGATGACATGCTCAAATAAGATCTACTCAGGGTTGAGGGTGAGCTTGTTTGATGTGTATATTACACAAATTTTGGATATCTAGAAGGCTATTATAGGACTTTTGATAGCATGAGTATTGTGTCATAAGTTAGATGGTAAGGTACCATTGTATGTGATAACCTTGTGTCAGTCTATTTTGGATCAAGGGGCACTATATGACTTGGCGTATATCATCTAGGTTCAACTCATGCATGATATGTAATGGATGTTTTCCAAAGGGTAGAAGATCATGGGACTAGTGGTATTACTGAGAACCTAGGTATATTAGAGGTTCCTAATATATTATCCATCTTAGTTACCTCATATGGTTGATGATTAGTTACCTTAAGTGGGTTACCTTGAGTTATAATATGGAGATAAGATTAGGTAACATGGGTCATTCCCCATGTGTCATTATTGTAGATAGTCACATGAGGAGAGATAATGTGGTATCTTTATACACATGTTGAAACTATTTAGCCAAGTTGTGTGACTATGGTCCCAAGGCTAGCACGAGTGTGGATCATTAGCCATTATACTTGGTGGGTAGATTAGCATCTAGTGGAACACCTTCAAAGATAGTTTGGAATCCCATACCTAATGGATCTTATAGTGATTCCCACATTTATGGCATGACATGTGATAAATCCAAGGGGGAGAGGATGAGGAAGAGTGTCAGTTAAAATACTAGAGATCAGACTATGACATCTGAGACTATGAACTGGTTGAGTATGGAAACCAATAAATAGAAGAGGAGAGGCCATGGATATTGATGTAGGTGTGCATCAAGTACCATAGTTGACACCATAGTAGGAGGAGTAGATACCACCTTGATGGTACAATCTATAAAGATTCTAGTAGTAGGATCGAGCATAGAGGGTGGTTATTTAAGATGACCTATCAGTTGGCCTAGGTAAAGTTAGTTGATAGAAGCACCACTAAAGAGAGGCATGAGACATGCATGGGTGGTGAATCTAGGTTTTTTTTTGATTGGGAGGCATCTCATAGATGAGGTTTTTAAGGGATGGGTTGATGGAGAGACCATTCTCGATGGATGAGTAGACAAGGAGATGGTGGTAGGTGATACAAAGACAAGTAAGAAATGTTTATGATTTTTAATTTTTGTGATAGAATACTAGTTGTATATGATTTTAGATAGATAGATTTTGAGATATATATGTGATCTGATATCTATCTAGGTTGAATTTCTTAGATCTTATGGTTGAGGAGATCAAATTGGGATCCTAGTTATAAGAACACACCATGATATTCTAGATGGGGTGCTAGCACCATATGACCCTACCACATTAGATGATCTTATGGTATCTACCCCAGCATAAGTAGGTTAATTTATACTAGTAGGGTAAGCTACAAGGTAGCTATAGGCATGTGGAGATGTATTATATCCATCGACATGGGTGGGATCAGGAGAGCCACAAGCTTAGTAGGCCTTGGCTTAGGAGAGAGCCACACATATGGCTACCACTATCTAGTTGGGATAGGTGCAGACCTAGGTGGCCAACCCATAAAGATAAGTAGTAGGGTTGAGATCTTAAAAAACCTCATTATAATTCAATATGCATAGGGGATAGTCTAAGTCATCTATGGGTAGAATGTCAAGGACATGAAATAGACATCATGGAACCAATCCATAAAGTTAGAGTGGTGTATATTTTTAATATTTGTATTAAAACACATGACATATATATATATATATATAGATTTTTTTTTTTGATAGTTGGATGTTGATCTTATGGGTTATGTTTCATTTTTGGTTGTGGATGCATGGATATATTTCTTTCTAGCACATGTATTTTGTTTTTGTTGTATATATTATAGGAAATATATGTGTGGTGTTTTATTTTCTAGAAATATGTAGTAAACATGCATGGTTAAAAATAAATAGGAAAAAAATACTTGGAAAAGTATAATTAATCAAAAATAGATGCACTACACACTATTTCATGTTGGGAAATGTGTAATAACAAAAGATGACAAAGTTTAATAAACCAAGTGGTAGACAAATAGAAAAATATTTTTGAACCAAAAAAAGGATTGGCACCAAATTAAAACAAGTAAAATCACACTAAATCATGTTATAAATTATGAAAATAATGTAATAAAATGGAAAGCATGTGAAATACAAATGGTATAAAAAAAAAAATTGAGTCAATCAATCATATTGAATCACATTGGGAAGTATAAAAGAGAAACAAAATTTGTATAATTGTCTTAAATTAATCACACTAATTCAAGTTGGGAAGTATTAAAAACATAAGAAAAATGGTTGGATTCTTACATACAATCAAAAAAGAAGAAGATAAAAGTGAAATATTAATGACGTAATCATAAAACATACTAAATCAAGATGGGAAGCATGTCAATGATGTATAACTCATAATCTATCACATCTTATCTCATATTTGATATATGTAATTTTGTTGTAACTTGGGTATTGAAAATTTTTGTGAGGAAGGTCAAGTCCTATCTATGGTCTTACACTTCAACTCACAAAGGGAACACCAATGAGGTGTAAATAATGTTAAAATATGTTAAAAGGGGATGTTTGGAATGGTAATGTGAAAATTTTGGTAATTTATGAGGAAGGCCAAGTCTTATCCATGGTCTTACATTGTAACTCACAAATGGAATCCTTAGGGGGAGTGATCAGTGAACAAAAAAATATTTCTCAAGGGGAAATATTAATATTTTAGGGAGTGAATTAGGTAATGTAAGAATAATAACTTAGGAATATTATGAGAAAACCTTAGGAGACATTAGTCATACTAAGAACATGAAAAATACATAAATGACTAGTGACCATTAATATACAAAGGATACCTATTCACTAGAGTCATAAATCTATGTAGGAAAATAAGTGTGGTAATAAGATCAACTCATATTGGTAGTTTTGAAAAATCAAATTAAAATGGAACTACCTTCCCATAACATGTTCTCCATTCCTTAGGACCCCTTACAGATTCATCGATCTACTATAAAGATTGGGTACTTCATGAGAAAGTAGGTAGCACTAAAATATTTTTTTACTCTCTTTTTCTAATCTACTAGCCTATCACACCACAATGGACCTTAGATCTATCATGGGGCCAACTATGGAGTTTGATATTTGATTAAAAAGAGGATATGTGCTTAGAATCACATCTTTTAGTATGATTTGACTTTTGAAAATTTTAAATGTTGCCTTTTAGATCATTTCCTTTTATTAAATGATTTGGATTTTGAATGTTTATGGTTTTAAGATTCCTCCTCCATATGTATATGGAATGATCAATCATGAGAGATAGAGTGATATGCATGAATGAGCTTTAGGCTTTGGATAAAGTAAGCTAAGTATCCAAAGACCGGAACACTTAGGCTTAACTATGTACCAGCATGTTATCTCAAGTCTCAACCATGTATATGATTAGTTTTTAAAAGGGGATAAATGAGAATAAGTGGAGATCCAAATTGTACTGATAAAATGATATTGCAATGAGATGAATTATTTTTTAACTGATCACATGGTAAATGAGGATTGACTAAAGGGAGCAAGGTTTGTATAACCAAGTTAAAATAATAATTATCCATGTTTATAGAGATAAGATAACAAATAATCATGAAAAATAACAAGTTAACCCTAGAAAAGGAACTCAAGAAGAATAATTATGTAATTATGAAAAGGAATACATAAGAGAACATAAGAAGAATAATGATAAGCAATATATAGTATAGAATAAAAATCACCATGTAAGATAGATAAGAATTTGAAAAAATGTCAAATGATATAAAATAGATAAATATAAAGTTAAAGCACATGTCCAATCCAAATGTAGAAATAAATGAAATTACACCATGCTTATGTTCATAAGTATTGATATATTTGTCCACACACATAAACCATAACATCTAAAAAGTATTTATGAATATAAACTCAGACTGTAGCCAAAATCTCATCGATCTTCAGGGAAAGTTGACAAAATACACCACATCAAATCTCTTTGATATAAAATGTAAGAATTCCAAAAGGATAACTTTGATGAGGGATATCATGTAGGAGATGATTAAGAGAAGCCATGGGAATTGTCTCTATGGGAGATGAAAGGGTTATTAGTAGATAAGGTGCCACCAAGAAAGGAGGATCCATAGGTGAGGGATTCATGGGTGGAGAAATAGTAGGTTGAGAAGGGACCAAAAATGGTGGAACCATAGTGGAAGAAGGGGAAGCCTTCTTATGAGAGTAGCCTATGAGAGGAAGGGTAGAAGGTGTAATAATGGTTATGAGGTGATCCTTGAGATGTTGTTAAAAGATGTGGCATCGATCTATGTGATGTGTACAACATTAGTGTCAGAGATAATATACCTCTTCATATTTAGGAAGATATGAAGGTAAAAAATTTTAGGGGGTATAACCTTGTCTATGGGCTAAGGAGTGGTGGGATGCAAGGTGTTGATATATTTCTAAAACTTATGACAATGTTTAGATGAATGATTATATGTGTTATGGAAGTAACAAATACACTATTGATTAGACTTGGTAGGTGAACTCATAGGAGTATAAATGGAATTTGAGGAAGATTTGTATAATGAACAGTCTCTAGTTTAGTAACTAGAACTTTATGAATATCACAATATGGTTGATTAGCCCATTTGGTAGGAAAAGGAGCTAGTTGTGATGAAGTAAGGAAACATTCACTAAGATAAGGTGGGGCTAGTAGAGAGACTTGGAAATGATCAACTAAAGTAATAATAGGATCAAAAATACAAAAAAACTTAGCTATAGAGGGAGTGGGAAGAGGATATAAACTAGGCTTTACTAAGGGAGGGTTAGGATGCATAGAAGGCTGAAAGATAATCACAAGCATCTTAGGGATAAGTCAGCTAGAGGGGTCTTAGTATCTAACAAAGTGATAGGGACCAATCATAGTATGATTTATAATCATACTCCTATTAGGTTATTTATAAATTTGAGGTGTGTGCACCATATCTAATCTATAATAAAGAGGAAAAATGCTAAAATTAGGAATGATAGAGGATGGAATGCTATAACAAATACTAAAAGATTGAAACAAAGAGGAATGATAACAAATAATTCCAGCATCTAAGGCTTGAAAAGGACCTCCTAAGTATGGATCATCTACATTATATCCATCATCATAATTAGGTGTATGAAGATCAATGGCATAGGTAGGGATGACCTGGTCATCTGATGTGGTGTGATGAATGGAATGTCAAGTCTTAGATAAGATAATGGCTATATCATCACAAGGTGGTTGACAAGAATGAGGTTGTAAGGAATGAATAAGCTAATAAATGAGATGAGGTGAGAGATTTTATATTTTAATATTGATATTTATCTCATCAAGATCATCATCATAAAAATATAGGGGGTTAGGGGTATATTCTTGATGAGTTCAGGGTGATCATTGTAACCTCAAGTAGAATTGACAAGAAAGTTAAATAATTGAGATTCATTAAATGGAATGCTTAGCAAGGGTTCAAGGGTAGGAATCTTGAATATACCATTATCTTAGAATTGTTCAAAATTATAAGGATTAGTGTCACCTTGAATCCTATAAATGGATCCATTATGAGGAAATTTTACACATTAGCAAGCAAAAGAGGTAATAACTCTCATGCAATGAGTTCATGGCCTACCAAGCAAATGTTATAAGATAGACGAAAGTTAAAAATAATCACTTTCATGATAATGGTAATAGGTGGGATGGTGATACGAAGCTACACATAGGATAAGGGAGGAATTTGCCTTCAATCATAGCCTTGACATGTATTTCATGTGGACTTAAGATTACATTTAAAATATCCAAGGGTTTTAATAAAATTGAGAGAGGCAACACAATTTTTATAACCCTCATCAATCAAATCATGCTTGACTTGGATATCACCAATTTAGACACTAATAAATAAAGGACGATCATTTACATGAAGTAGAATCTCATTGGGGATGATGGAAGAAATGGGGGATTTGAGGGAAAGAAAAGTGTCCATTGTTTCATCAACATGTATAGACATTTATTTACACTATTGTAAAAATCTTATCTTTTGATCTATATAATGTGGATTCACATCCTAATAGAAGAGGATGAAGGATTTCAATTTTGAATAAAAGATGCATAAGATGATTATGATGATGTGGATAGGTCCGTATAAGTTTGAGAAATGGGAGTTGAGATGGGAGATTAGTAAGCTCCATAATAATATCCCACTCATCATAACCCATAAGGGGACTATTTGAAAGAGGTGCATAGTTTTGTAAGAGGTCCTCAAAAAGAAGAGTTGAATTGCATGTGAATTTATGTTGATAAGATACAATATTTTTAATTGGAGGACAAGTTTATTAATTTTCTTGAGAAGATGGGTTAGTTGATGCAGGTTTGGTTTGAGAGAGATTGGAAGAAGTGTTTATATAAGTTTGAGTATCATTGTTGATGGGTGAAGAGCTTGGAAAAATGGTATAAATGGTGTGAGAAGTGTTAACCAAGAGAGGTGTTTGAATGGGTTCATTAAAATATATAAGGTTTTATTGCCCCAATTATGTTAAGTGAGTTGGAGAGTAGTCTTGGATAACAAAAAATATGTGAGGTAATTGAGGAGTGTGGATGGAAAGAGGATCAATGAGGGAAACCACCCTTCATATATTATTCATATTGACCACATTATCTTTAGGAGTTGGGTCAATAAGACTATCAAAATTATTAGTAGAAGTGGTAGGCTTGTTTAGGTGGTCTTGGTGATTTAGAAGATTATCTTTATAAATGGCCAAATAAGCATTAGCCTAGTTCAAAGCTTGAGATTTAGTTTGTGTTTCATGGGATTTGAAGGAAATGTCATAGGCTTATTATCATTTATGAATTATATAATAATGTTTAAAATTGGGACTGATAAGGAAATCCATAGGCAATTTATGAAGTTTCCTACAAGTTTCATCAGATTGACCCAAACTAGCATGAAACCAATAAAATTTATTGGGATTGTACCAAAATTTCATGGTATGAGTGGGATCAAGTTCTCATGTAAGAGGATTTGGTATAAATTTTTGTAATTCTACTAAGGATAAAGGTTTATGAACATTGATTTTATTTACTAAAGATAAATTAGGATTGGTGATGTAGTTTAGAGGGTAAGCTTGTTCCAGAGTTTGGTTGGGAATAATAGCTTGAATAGTATGAATGGTATCATAAGATTCAATGACACCATCATTTTTATAATGATTATTCTTATTCTTGATTAACATGTGAGTACCCATATAATGTTGGGATGGCTCAAATTGACACATGAGTAAATCATGACACTTGGCTTGGTCGATGGGCTCTTCCAAAGTACATAGAGAGAGAGTCTAGACCTAATATTGTAAATTGGGAAAAAGAGTGTTGGTAAATAAATGAAATAGGTTTTAATATACCATATTATGTTCACATTTTTTATACAAATTATTTAATAATTTAATGAAATATTATGCATCTTTGGTCTCAAGTTGCTTACAATTGATAAAATGGGCCAAGGTATTCTCAAGGAGATCACTAGTTTGGAACTCTTGGACTAGAGCATTAACTACATCTTCTAAACAAGTGATGAAATGAGATTTGAGTTAGTTGTAGCAATCTAAAGAATCACCCATGAGATTATTTTCTAGTAGTTTAGTATCAAAAAAAGTATTTAACTTGACCCAGTCTTTATATAGATTTCTAAATGTTTGTAAGTGAAGAGTAGGATCGGTTGACCTACTATAAGTCATGGTAGGGGTGATACCTTCTATGTCGATATCAATAATTTGAGATGTAAGAGTCTAATTTTGAAGGTGCTTGATTATTTTATTAATAAAAGGATGTTGAGGGATAATATTTCCATGGGATTCCCAAAGAGGATGTGGGGGAACATTTTGGTTATACATGCCTCATGGAATTTGTTGAGGGTGGGTTTGAAGATGGATAAGATGAATTTTCATTTGCATCATTTGATTTGCATTGTTAATGTGGAAATAATGTATTTGATTAAGATTTTGTAATATAAGTTTATGGGTTTGACTATTATTAGTGGTATTGTGTGAAGCATTAGAATTAGTAGTAGTGGCTTAGGTACCACTATGGGTGTTAGTAGTAGCTTGAGAAGAATTTTTGGCAAGTGAGGCACTAGTAGCATGGTTTTCTTATGTGGTAAAATATTTAATATTAAATGGATGAGAGGAAATTGAACTATAGGTATGGTTACCATGGGTATCAAATTATGCACTAGTAGAAGAATTGAGAAGGTTGGGTCTTTGAAGAGGCCCACTAGATGTAGAACCTACCATGTTAGTAGAGATACTAGACATGGACATGGAGGAAATTAAAGAGGAATATGTAATGGTATAATAAGGGGTCAAAATAGAGGGAAGAGACCAAGAATAAAATAATTTATTATCCCTAAATCCATGTGATAATATGGGAGAAGGTGAATGGGGTTCCTAGACTTGACCAAGTATCATGAGATGGTAAATAGTAGAAGGATCCTTTTCTCAATGTTAAGGAAACTCATTGATAAATAAAATCATTTCTAGCATATACTCTAATTAATTTTGAACTTCAAATGAGAAGAGAGGATTATGAATAAAATAAGAATGAGGAGGGGTCCCATAGTTTGTAGTGCAAGTGGATACATGCACATTACTTTCATCTAGGGTATGAACCACAAGCTACTTATGGGAGAGCCTATTAGGGTTGGTAAAACTCATCATATTTGTTGAGTTCAACTTAGTGTTATCTTCAAAAACTGAAGTTCATGATGAAGGATAAGTATTAATGAGGATAAAGATGATGCAAAAGTAAAGAGATAGGAAGGATATAGAGTCGACCAAGTTGACTATGTTCCACAGTCTAGGAAACACATAAGAGTATAGGGTTGACTAAGTTGACTTAGTACTATAAATAGGGTATGAAAACTAAACTAGATAAAGATACAAGGTTGATAAAAATGATAGTGTAACTATTAGATAAAAATCAAAAGAGTGTAGAATTAACCAGGTTGACTTAGTATTATAGACTAGGAAAGAGAGTTTTATAACAATATAGAGTTGACCAGATCGACTTAATACTGTAACTTGAATAGAAAAAGGGATACAAAGTCAACCAAGTTGATTGAGTATTATAGGTAGGGAAAATATAATATGTAAGAGATTGTATTAAATAGAATGATAGTGTGCTAAAAATAGGGAAATATTTCAAAAATGTAATTTGAAGGAAGAAATGGAAGAAAACACAAATAATTATATCAATGAGAATGATCTAATTGACACATAACAAAAAACCTTACACCAACATTGGCCAATGAAATTTTTTTGAATACAACATATAAGGAGTAGAGAGTAATTATTCAACTAAAAATTAAATGCTAAGTGGTCATCTTGAGTGTTGTCAGATTATTATGAAATTTTTTTTAAGTGTGATGGGGAAGTTAGCTAAAAAATAGGGAACTAAAAAGTAATCTATGGATCATTTTAGGATGTTTAGTCTAAAAGGGATCTATGTTGGCAATAGTATTGGCTTGGCATTGGGGCCTACCTAGGTGTCTGGTGTTTTACCAATATATACCATTAACCAAATGTTTATACTTAGCCATAAAACCAATTCAAATTCCCCCTTGGTGATGAAATCCAAGTAGGTAAGTCTTAGGAAGACAAATGTTAAATGCATATTGAAATTTGTGTGATTTGGTAGTGTGTGCAAAAAGAGAAAAATATTAAAACTAAATGGTATTTTTTAAAACCACATAATTAGAATATGTGAGCTAATCTAAGAATGAAAATAGATGAAAATAATTGTATGAATTAATTACTAGCATATAGTTGTTAATTCCCAAATTAAGAATGCTACAGAGTTGGTTCAGATGACATTATATGAAAACATTATAGAATAGAGTCAACTAGGTCACCACTATTTGTATAAGATAGATTCATTAATAATTAAGTCAACTAGGTTGACTTAGTATTTTAGATAGATGATAGGCTACAAAACTAAGTCAACCAGGTTGACTTAGTTTGTTGTAGGATTTTAGTTTTAAAGATTGTAAACTTACACAAAATAGAATTATAATGAGGTATTGAATTGAAAGAGAGAGAAATAAAGGAACCTTGGTGGGTTGGAAGATGCTGAGGATTATATATTTTCTATTGATGTGCTTTTAATATTGCTTGCAAGTTTTTCTAACTAAGTTGACTGGGTCAACCTAGTTCTGTGAAACCCTATTTGTTAAAGCTTATTAAGATGACTAAGTCCACCTAGTCAACTTAGTTTATTATTTGGAATTGAATAAACATACTAATTTTAACTACTTGATCTAGTAACTTGTATTTGATGAAGATCTACATAGAAAGAACATAGTTATTTTGATGCAATTATGTGTTAAACATATGCATCGAAGTTCGAACTATATTGACCTAATTAACCTAGTATCAAAAATATAGAAAATTAATAAAATGATAGAAATGAAAAGAATGAAATAAAACTTACAATGTTTAGATTCATAATGGGTTCACTAGAATTTATGCAATGTGAAATAAAACATATCTATAAATCAATCATAGCTTGGATAAGATAGATCCTACTTACACTTCTGATTGGAGATACATTAGATAATCAGGATCATGACCAATATAGATCTTTTATACCTAATTAAGGTATGTCCTACCATAATAATATCACTATGGAGGGTTTTAAAGCTTCCAATTAATCAAAACTAGATAATAACCCTAACTAGGTCATGTGTTTTCATATTTACTAGACTAATAACAAGTAAATCAAAATCTATTCTAGTGTTCACCAAATCTTGTGGCACAAAGTGGGGTTAATAAACATTAAAATTAACCATGCATAGAATAAATATACTCACATTAATGTATATATAATCCTAATTCATGGAAGAGAAGTGTAAATGCATAGTTATCTACTCTTATAAAGGAGGAATAAAGTTAGGAATACTTACCTTTTGAAGACAAACCTATCGATCCTCAATCTCTCCCTTGGCCAAGGTGCTTTATAGTTGTTATGGTATGTAAGGATGATAAGGATAAATCATCTCTAGGATACACAACCTATAAATTCATCCAAAAGACTTATCCACAAGACAAGATCTATATCTCTAAAGAAAGTATGAAACCCTCAGCTTGCTCCTCAAGTAGAATGGTGGATAAGTAGATGTGCAATATATCTTACTTATTCTTCTCTTCTCTTAGAAATGGAAAAAATATTATGTTTATATAGGTGGAGATAACCCTAAACCTTTCAAAAAAAATTGGCCAACAAGGTAAACCTAATTGGCCTAGTATCATAATTGACAAAAACTAACTAGGTCATGGACTAGGTTAGCTAGGGGCCAACCTAGACTCTATTAAGTTTTGTCAATAAGATTGCAAGGTCAATGTGGCTGACATAATCATGTAAACTACCAAAAATGGTTTTAGGTTACGTAAAGGGCTAATTAATTTGGTAAAATATTAGAGGAATGTGTAAAATGGGAGGCAAAACTTAGGGGAATGATTTTTAGGAGACAAGTGTGTAGATATCAAGTAGTAAAAGGGATAATAATCCTACGAAGCACGAATGGTCTTCCCACCCCTTTCCTATTGTACCCCATAGGGTATGTACTTAGAGTAAGAATCAATGTTTTCTTACAAGATAGAAAGCATTGGTAATTGATAAAGTTTGAAAATATTATGTGTATATAGTATCTAGTTATATGTCAACATTGGACTCATTCTGGGCCTTTATACTTCTATGGGTATTTTCCTCATAAGACCCATATACTCAAAATTTTATAGACTCTCGGTCTTACTTAGAACTCACCAACTATATTATTTCTATTGGGATATAAATTCCTAGGCTCTACTAGGTCCACAAGGTAGATTTTGATCTGTCTACCCCTTCCATGAGCTTTCTTGGTCATTGTGTGCTCGAGGCCTACCACATCCACATGGATCATTCCCTCTCTTTATTTACTTGGATAAGGTTTTAAATGAGTGTTAACTATTTCTCCTATGGTGAAGTTATATTTCACCATGTGGAAAAATCTATCTCACCTTTTATCCTGACACACTATTGGTCCTACACAAATGACCCTGGGGCCATGGAGTAACAGGATCATGATACATGGTTCCATCCCACTCACCTATGATCTTAGGGCTCTGACATGCTATTTAAGTTGTAAAAATGAGAGTAAGTTAGTGGTATTATTCCATATGGCATCATCTCACTAACCCACTAGCTTAGAGGGTTTTGAATTATATAGATAATTCAGAGACTCTAGGTCATCAATATTATGATAGATGGGAGGATCCCACTTACCCATTCACCAACTTTATTGAAAGATTACTGATGTCATTAACTCATTAAATAATTTTGAATAAATTTATTAAGTGTCAAAAATCATTTCCAATAGGATCAGGAATTTTGGGAGAATGACACATAACACTAAGTAAATTCTCCAAAATGGCTAAGTGTTGAAAGACTTTTAAAAGAGGCATAGGCTACCAGAAGTTATGAATGATTACCACATGGAATCATTCAATTGGTCTAGATTCCTACTATGAATAACAACCTAGGAATCTATCAAGGCATCACTAAGGACTCATCAAATTTAATTTTGTCACCTCTGTAAGCTATCACTAGGAAAAAAAATTGAAATGGCTACATATTTTTGTTGTTTGACTCCTACAAGATTTAGGAGTGATTTGTGTTCACTAGGAAGGCTAAAAGGGAGGCTAGGAAGATTATTATTATTTTTATAACCTCTTATAAGCATCTAAGTGTTGAAACTCATCTAGGCCTGGCCACATACTCATTTTATTTCCCTAAATTGATTAAAATTTAAGAACCTATGGGACTATTGAACTCTATATTTAAAATAGATGTTGTTCCTTCATGGTGACCAAAAATGGTCAACATTCTTGGTGACCTCTCTGGATTGCATGCATACTATGTAAGAACCTATTAGCCTTTATGCAATCCATTGGGCATGGAGTCATAGAAGTATTCATAACACCTAATTCTAAAAGTGTAACCCTGATGTGACCTGATCAGCCTAATGCTAAATAATATAACTAAGATTCACCTCCACATAGACAACAAAAGTAAATAATAGAAACAATACAAGTGCTAGATCACTTAGGGAAAGGAAACATCTAAATTAATGTGAAATAATACTTAAAGGTAATAAAAGTGGTTAAACTACTATGTACATGATTCAAAACACTTCAATAATAATATTGTAGATGGGTCTCATTAACTGGGATCAGTAACTCCTTACCAATTAACTTTGAGATTTGAAAGGCATTGGATGATTTACAATCGGTTATGATGTAATGGTTACTCCATAATGCATAGAACTCAGTGTGACTCTGAGGTTTGGATCTATCTTCATCCCACTTTAACACCAATTTTCCCTCAAGGAAGACTCTATGGGATTCTCTTTTATCAAAATAACTTTCACTTGAGCTTGATGAAGCTCCATTTTATGCATAAATTAGACTTTTATTTATTATAATTCCATCATATCTATAAATATGATCTCCATGGCATTCACCTCCATCATTTCTAATTTATGTGTAAGTTCTAGAGTTAGCATCTCAAGAGATATAGGCAAATTTTCCTCTCTTCTATAAATGAACATGTAAGGAGAATTACCAACAATATTCTTAAGGGTAATTCTATAATCCTATAAGGATATCCTCAAATTGGTATACCAAGTCCTCTGATTTCCCTCCATAGTCATCTTAATTATCCTAATCAAATTATTATCAGTGGACTCTACCAAGCCATTGGCTTGGGGATAGTAGTTGGATTAGGTGTTCAAGTAAATACCATGTCTAACTACCTAATTGGTTATCCTGGTGCCAACAAAGACCATTGTATTGTCAAATATGATTGTAGAAGGAACCCTAAACCTAGTGATTGTACTCTCATATAAGTCCCATACATTGGCTTAATTTAACTCCTTTAAATCCATTGCTTATGTCTACCTTGTAAAATAATTAGTGATTATTAAGGCCAATTTATAACCTACACTAAAAGGTGGTTTAATCATCCATATGAAATCCAAACCCCACTACATGAATGGTTGCTCTACCTGGATGGGATGGATATAGAAGGCTTCTAACCTCTATTTATCGATGAATAATAAACATTTTTTATTCTTTTAAACCCATGCATAAATATATTTATGGTTGTAGTCCTTAGACCAAAGTGTCCACCAGATGGTCCATCATGAAATTCCTCTAGAATCCTATCAATCTAGTTTGTTTCAACACATATCAACATAATACCATTGACATCTTTCCTGAATAGGACACCATCTATAATAACATAAGGAATTAATTATAGTCTAAAATGCCTTATTTTATCCTTATTCAATCCTTGATGGCATTCTTCAGTTTGGATGAGGTTGGCCATATCTTGGGTCTAACTAGTGGGCAATAAAGGTGTAGCTTAGTGTTGGCCATCTTAGAGTATTAAGACAACATTTTTATCATTTTATAAATCTGATGCTAACTATTCACACAAGCCTCTGTGTCTTACCATATTTGTGACCTTAATTTCCACATCATACTCCATCACCTTTGTAATCCACCCCACCCTTTTCTTATTCAAATATTTTCTTAAGAGGAACTCTTTGACACTTGGGTGGAAGATAAGTAAATGTAATTTATTGTTAGATAATAAATGTCTAAACTTATTCAAACTTATTATAATATTCAACACTTGCTTTTATACAAAGTAATACTTTACCTCATAACCTACTAATCCCTAACTAAATAAAGTTATCGACTACTCCATGTCTTCCTCATTATTTTATACTAGCATAATTGAGATAGTGTTTATACCCCCAAATACATAGAGAGTAAAGTCCTTGGGGAAATATGGATTTATGAGGGTGGGAGATTGTGTTATGTATTTTTTAATTATTTTAAATCTATATTTCCCTTCCTTAGACCAGTGAAGGATCTAATTCTTATTTAACATAGTAGTTAGAGATTTTAAAAGATTGTAAAAATCTAGATCAAACCTCCTCATGAAATTAATCCTTCCTAAAATTCTTTATAGCCCCTTCTTTTTATTATGCAAGGATAATTCTATAATATCACTTACTCTTTTATAATAAATTTTAAGCCCTCTCTTGAAGATAACATGGCATAAAAGCTTGCCTTCATGGACTAAAAAATTGAAATTATTGGGGTTAAGTAAGACCCCAAACCACCTACACCTTTCAAAGACCTATCTTAGGTGAGACAAATGATCATCAGCATGATTAAAAAATACTATAATATCATTAAGATATGTAAGTACATGATTATTGATTAGTCCCTAAAATTCCATATTCATGGCTCTAAAAAAAATTTCCCCTAAATTGGATAAACCAAAGGCCATTTTTCTATAGGAATAAGTTCCCCATTTGGTGGTGAAGGTTTTCTTAAACTAATCCTCCTCATTCACTATAATATGATTATATCTATAATAACCATCCAATAGAGAAAAGTGTTCTACACCTTCCACCATTTACAATATTTTCTCCATGGAAGGAAATACATAGTGATCCTTCAATGAGGCTTGGCTTAGGTCTATTAAATTAACACACAACCTTATCTCTCAATTTATTTTTATAATAGAGACAAAGTTTGTAACCCAAATCGAATGTTTAAATGGAAAGATGATCCTAACCTCTATAAAATTGGTCAAATCTTTCCTCATGGGGGGATCTATCTTAGGGTTTATGTGCCTCTATTTCTACCTAACTATCTTGGCATTAGAATATAACTCTATAGTTTGTTATGTCAAACTAGGGTCAAACCTTTTGAGATCATTGTATTCCCATGCAAAGATGTCCTCAAACTCTTCGTAGAGTTTAACAAGTACATGTTTTTCCTCTTCATTACACACCTTACAAAGGTGGAGAAGCTTATCCTTAAATATGGAAACCCTTTCATAGTAATCTTATTTAATATTCATGCTCACTTTCTCTCCCCTAACTTGATCATCAGCACTAAAAAAAATTTCAAGTGTGATCAGCCCCTTTTAAAGCTTGTTTATCTTCAGATGAATGACCTAGTCATCATATTATTATAATTAATTTTGATTCTTTGTATAAAATTGATATTTTTCTTACAATTAAATAATAATATGTTTATCACTATCAAAAACTTACCAATTGGTGATTTTATCAAGTATGGAAGGCCTGAAAACCACCTTTATAGGTTTTTTTGCTTTGTCACTTTTGATATCATCTGAAATGTCAAATTGAGCACTAATAGCATCTAGTCTATTGGCTTGTTCGTTTATGTATCTTGGGATGGAATAGATTTTGAATGCTTCAAGGTTTGATATGAGGTCTAAAAATCTATGTTTATAGGAATTCAATAACTAAATTTTGGTCATGTTTTGCCCTCTTACCTATTTCACCACTAGCTCTCTGTCTCCAAAGACTTGTAGATGTTTAATTCCTTTCCACCTGGCCCATTGAAAACCATGGATTAGATTTTCATACTCAAATTAGTCATTATTAAAACTAAACTAAAATATCAGAGTATAAAATTACTTCTAATTTAAGGGAGACACTAACATGACACCCTCTCCTACTCTATGTCTAATTCTAGATCTATCAAAGTGCATCTGCCATACTCCATCAGTCTTCAAAAGATTTAAAATGAAGTAATATTACTCATTCAATTAATATTTACCCATAGCACCTAATCAATATGTCTGTAAGGATAAAAATCATGATGGACACTCCTCATTCATCAAGCAACAAATTAGGTGTGCCTTCAAGGGGTGTACTTGTCTCTTTCTTAGTAGAATGGTCTTCTTGGTCAAAGATGGTACAATTGAAATTTATGTCATTTATCAAAAATAGTTAAATATGGTTCTTAGCAATTAGTTTAGGCCTAATGGTGACTTTAGTTCCATACCTAGTTCTAAAGATTGTATGAAACCAATCAAATTATAGGTATCCTCTAATCTTGGTAATAAAGTCCCTAGAAAGGCACAAAGTAAAATATGGAGGGAGATAAATTATGAAAACATATTATGGAATGGAAAATTTGGGAAAATCATGTAAATTTAATTCTAAACCCTTTATGATTCCAAGAGTATTAATGTCCATTCCATCTAGTTGAACTACTCCTTTAGAGAGTGGCTCATATTCCAAACCCAATTTATCTGCTATCTATTTCAGCATCACCAAGCTACTAGCTCCATAATCTATCATGTTATTATGGATAAATGACTATAAATGATCAAATAAACATATAATGGTGGAGGCTTTACACCTTTATTTAACTAACCTTCCTTTGGTTTAGGGGTATTTATGAGTACTAATTTTGGTCATTCTTGTGATGACCTTTTTGAAAGACTAAGTTTAGAAAAAGTTACTTGCAATAGGTCCTTTTATCATGATATGGAAAAGGATTCCCACATGTGTATATTCAAAAAAAATTATTCGTATGCTCGAGAATATTTAATAGGGAAGTACCCACCTTTTGTTATACATTGGCAGTAGCAGTACCTTTTTATAATTGTGTTAATTAAGAATGGCTTTTAAACAATTATCAAATTTTGAAAGTTTGATTATTATAGATTTATTTTAATTTGATAATTTAATTATGATCAAAAACCTCTTTTAACACTGGATAAGGTGATACAATATACTTAGTAGTTACTAGTTCAATTTATACATCCATTTTCCTTGACCTAGTATTGGTTGCCAAACCTGAAGAAGAAGCTTGATTCTAACTTTACAACTAATTCACTCCATAGTAATCTTCCTCTTTCTAAATTATAAGTGTAGCATCACTCTATATTTTCTCTTAATTAACCTATTATTTTTTTGATACTTCAACTTGTCTCTCTCGTTGTGGTGATATGCATTGCATCATCAATGCTTGGTTGAGGACACTATTAAGATAAGTGGTGGTTATGGGGAAGATTACAAGGAAATCACCATTCATAGTCTTTTAATAAGTTTTTTTTTATAGGTACTAATGCTTTAGATGTTTTTTATTACTAGGTTTGAAATCTTGATAAGTCTTTGAAAGAATAATTTGGCCTTGGCCTTGAAGATTTGCCTGATATGGTATCCCATTTTATTGATAAGGTCCTTGATATAGAGGCATGTTATTTTGATAAGGATTATGAGGTGTTTTATAGGTTATATAATTCTAATCCTTATACATTTTGAGAGTAACTAATTTATTCCCAAAAGTTTGAATAAGACTCTTAACCTCTTGCAGATCATTGTCTTGGTGGTTAGCTAGTTAACACTAAAATATGCACTAATGTGGGTGTTTTAGGTAGTAAAGTGGGATATATTTTTTTTAAATGAGTATTATAGTCCTTGGTGTAATTTTTTCAACCTATATAAGACTATTCTTGGCCCTAGTTACTATCTCATAAGCATTTGGTAATGTTCTACCACCCATTGATTGGATCATCAAAGAGATATCACTATTCAAGGCTCTAAGATAATAGAGAAAATCATAATCATGTTTAGGCCTTACCAATAGTATAATACTATCCCATTTTCTCTAAAATTTGGGATTAAAATTTTCCATGTACTCATGTGGTGCCCTCTTAATAGTGGTCAGTCATTCAACCAGGGATAGATAATCTAACTTGTTTTCAAACTAGTTACATAGAGCTTCTCCTAACTCATCCCATGAGTTGACAGAACTAGGTAACAAGTTACTATACCATTGGAGAGATTTTACTTTTAATTATGAATCTAAAATTCTAAAATCAATGTTTTCCTTGGTAATATGATGCATTACATAGATATTAGCAATATATTTAATGTGCTCTACGAGTGTGGTAGTATCCCCTCTAATGAAATAGGAAATATTCTTGAGGGATGTAACAGGTATATCATCATATTAAGCAAGATTTAATGGGCTTCCTCCATTGAAAGGGACAAAGCACTAATTTTTATGGCAATCCATGTAAAATATTAGAAAAACCCTACTCTTGGTCAAAGGAATATACCAAAAGGAGGTGTAGATTGAGATCTTGAGGAAGGTTTTCTAAGCTCTCTTGACCCTCTTACAAGAGACAAAGACTTTGGTTACTCTTCTTATTTTTTAGGGTGTAGAAAATTAAACAAACTAAAAATTAACTTTTGAATAAGCTCTTATTTCTCTTAGCATAAAACACTTTAGGATCAATCTGTTAGAGATCATAAATGCTAACAATGGCTAAGTGATTATTTGATATCTTCAATATTGAAGCTCTCTAAGAGAAGCACCAATTTCTCAGCTGGAACCTTCTAACTTAAAGGAACTAAGTAGGGTCCCACCAGGCATGCCAAAAATTATTATCACCTTAGATTACACACTTTAAAAGGCTTATTTAACGCCTCTTCACCCAATTAACACAATGGGATCTCTCTAAGGCTATAGGTGACCTATGGCTAGAGAGAACTTCTAGAGAGGGCTAATTCCATTGGTTAATCTCCTAAAAATAGCACTAAAATATTGAATTTACAAAAAAAATTGTGAATAAATATATAAAATGAACCAAAATCTTAAGAAGGTAATCCACCAAAGATGTTTTTCTCCATAAACTAGCTTCTTAACAGTAGTAAATGACTTGATATTGACTAAAATCCTCTTACACTCACCTCAAATGAACTTTTCACACATTAATATTTCATATGAGGGTTATGATTATATGCATAATACTTTGAGAGATAAATTAAAGGCCTTGAATCAGACACAATTGGCTAATTTCTACCAAAATTATCTAGCATAGAAAATACCAACACAACATACAACCTATATAAATCAGCTTACTAACAACAAGGTGAAATCAAAGAACATACAAGAGGAAAAAAAAATTTGTCACAGTTGTTTATCAACTAAGCATAAGTTTCACACAATTATATCAGCATGAGGAAGGTAAACTTTAATATTTATTGATAAAAATGGCTTAAAATATATAATTACATGTAGCCAAAGTTTGGTCATATCATATTAAAAATAGGGATCAAATATGGGCCAATTTTTACAACATTTTTGTGCTAAAAATGGTCCCCTTGCCATGATAATTATTCTTTTTTTTATAGGCCAAAATTTCAAATCTCAAGTCCCTTTTTAGTCTTCCCCACTATCAAGGGTAATTATTATTTTTATGATGATTATGGAAGGGAAGTTAAGGTAGTGGGATCCCCTGAAGATTGTCATATCCTTGCCTACATAACTACCTACCACCTCCTCCTAATCATATAGCCTGTCTTATGTGTGCTCTCCATTTACACTTTCTTCCATGATGAATGGGGCTAGATTCCATCATACTCTCACCATCTTTCTAGTTGGATTTGAGTTGTGTCATGATTTGCACATCAGACCACTTTATTTATCATTGATTTTGTGAGTCAAGTTAATTACATAGTTGATTCATGAATTTGAAATTTAAATGAGTTAAATGGGTCATTAAATTTGTTTTATTCAAATCCAACATGGATGCCAATAATCTCCTCAATGGTATGTTTCTAATACATGTCAACATTGACCTTATTCTAGGCTTTTATACTTCTACATGTATATTCCCCCTAAGACAAGCATACTCAGTATTTTTTAGGCACTTGGGATTACTTAAATCTCACCAACTATCTTATTTCTATTAGGATATAAATCCCCAAACTCTACCAAGTCTATGTGGTAACTTTTGATCTATCTACCCTTTCCCCAAGCTTTATTGGCCAATGTGTGCTTGGAGCCTACCATCTCCACATAGATCCTTCTCTCTCTTATGTTAATTAGATAAGGTTTCAAATTAATGATGATTGTTTCTCCTATGATGAAGCAAGATTTCACCATGTGGAAACATCTCTCTCACATTTTCCTTGACACATTATTGGGCCTACATAGACACCCTGGGGGCTATGGAACATTAGGATCATGATATGTAATTCCTTCTTACTCACTTGATAGCCTAGGGCAATGACATATTATTTGGGTTATATGTAAATATATGGGAGATTATGGTAGTGGGATTATTCTATGTGTCATCATCTTGCTAATATAATATCCCAAAGGGGTTTAAATTGTATAGACAATTATAGGACTCTAAGTGATCAGGATTGTGACACATGGGAGGATCTTCCTTTCCTACTCACTCACTTACCCATAATATTGATAACATAATTTACTCACTGAGAAACTTTAAATAAATTTACTAAGTGTTGAAAATCATTTTGAACAGGCCCAAACCTACTGGGAGGGTGACACATGGTTACATGTTGAAATACTTTTGAAAGAAGCACAGCTCATTGATATTTTTGAATGATTGTCATGTGGTATTATTTATTTAGTATAGATTCATGTTGTGACTAATATATTATTAATCCATCAAGATTCCTTTGAGGGCACATCAAATTTAAACTCATCACCTCAACAAGTCATCACCAAGAAAAAACCCTAAAATTACTAAGTGTTTTTTATATTTGATTCCTACAGGATCTAGGAGTTCTCTATGTTTATATGGAAGGTTGAAAGGGAGGATGGGAATACTACCACATCATTAAAAGCTTATTTAAAATGTCTAAGTTTGTAAACTTATCTAGTTTTGACATCATACTCATTTTATTTCCCCTAAATTGATTAAACTTTGAGAACCTACAAGACTATTGAGCCCTGAATTGAAAATGGATGTTGATCCTTCATGGTGATAAAAATTATAAACACTAACCCATTTTCCACAAGGTTAATGTGAATATGAATAACAAGGGTCTTAAATTTTCATGAGATAGTCCATGATCTAGATCTGAATGCATTAGAGTGAAGGTGAATATAAACCTAAAAGCATCTAAGTGGTCACACCCTTTTTCAGTAGGTATTTCATACATGACACTTGTATTAGGTTAAAAAAATAGCATCAATACAACCATCCAATTCTAATGCTAGTGTTTATAGCTATAGAGGCACTTAACCTATAATTTGGTTATTATTCTAAAATCTTCTTCTAGTCTGATTCATGCATGTTCTAGATCTATAACTTTGTTAGCATCAAAACTAGATAAGTACATTACTTCTATCATTTTCATATCTTGCATATGTATACTTATTATTTTTATCATATCTCAATTTAATGAATTTATCATATGTCGTATCTAAGTTTAACATCTAATTATAAACTTTAAAGATAGTTTATCACCCTTATACCTTAGACTATCTCTACCCCCTTTAACCATAAATAACCCCAATATATAAATTTTAGGGTTAAACATATAGGTCTAGAGCTAAGTGTGTAAAAGACTGGTCATAAGTGCATGATTTTAGCATAAATGTTAATTTTACATGTCTACACTAGTTAATTATTATTTTGATTTAGTATTATGATCAATTGAACATATTTCAAATCATGTACTTATTATACCTATCATATTTTAATATTTTAATTCAAAATATTAACTTATCTAAGTTTGTAATTAATTATCATTTATTAATTATTTTATCACCCTTATGCTTGAATTATTTTTGCATTATTAACCCTATATCCCACCATCTAAAAAAATAGGGTTAAATAAAATTTTAATTAGGCCATAGCAAAGTCTCTCACTTCCTCACATTAGATTCCCCCTCCAAGGATCCATCTTCTATAACAATGTTGTTAAAAGCTTTTTTTTTTTGGAAAGGGTACAGATAGAATGTTGGGGATGTCAAAAAATCATTTTTTTTGGATGATGTTTGACTTCTTAGATAACCTCTTAGTTACACCACTCCCAAGAAGTTTCTTGGCCCCAAACTCAAAATACATTTTTGGTAAATATTTAAGGACTATTGGAAAGATATAGATGAGAAAATATTGGATCACTCTTTATTTGAATTCCTTTATTCAAGATGAACTAGATGGTCGTTGGTCTATCTAGGAGATGCTCAAAAGTTTCCAAATTTTTAATTTCTAAAAGAGGATGAACTAGTTTGGGTAGCTTCAAAGGATGGTTTTTACAATGTTAAATCTATATATCTTATGTAACTTAACCCAGTTATGGATGGATTCCCTCTGGGATAGTGATTTCATCCCTAAATTAAACCTCATTTTCTTGCTAGTAACTTGAAATAATATTATATCTATGGATAGTCTTATGTATATATGTCTCTTTCTATTTTACATATGTTTTCTTTATGAATTTGAGGTTGAATCTATCATCCATATTTTCTTGTGTTGTCCCTTCTCTCTTTAGATTTATGATTTATTTCTCTCTATGTTTTGGTGTTTTTGGTTCAAAACAAAAATCTTCTTACAAATTAATTATTCAGTGATGTAACCCTTTTTATGCCCCCATCATCAAGAAATTGTGGAATATTTTATACCCCACTTTTTTTGTGGTATTTTAAAAGAAAGGAACCTTCATATTTTTTAGAATGGGGAAATAAATTCCACAAGAGTGAAATATTCTATTGTTACCACTATCAATGAGAATATGTCTTCTATTAGAAGGAATGAATTTGATAAAGTAACAAAGTCTGATGAAATTTTTACTCAAAAATGGAAGCTTGATAAGCTAAAAGAAACTAATAAATATAATATAAAATTTAATATGATCTTGATAAAATGGATAAACCCTCTTGTCCCATGGGCCAAGCTCTACTTCAATGGAACATCAAAAAGTAATCCAGGAAGAGTGGGTGGAGGAAGATTAATTAGAGAAAGCAATGGAGATTTATTAGCATCTTGTGTGATGATTATAAGAATTAAAAATAATAATATGATAGAAGTTATTATGGTCTCATGCAAAATCTAGGTTGTTAAGGGAAAGAATATTAAATTCTTTGTCATTGAAGGGGACTCCCAAAACATAATAAACTATCTCAAAGTAATCTCAGTCCCTATTTGGACCATCAATAACTTGATCTTCAAATCATTAAGTATTATGTATATCTTCAAGGAACCTCCATAAAACACATTTATATATAATTTAATAAAGGGGTAGACTATTTTTCCAACCTAGGTGTCTCCAATTTTAACCTTGTTAAATGGACCATAATCAAGGACCTCTCCCCCCTACATCAATATCATTATAAAAAATGAATCCAAGTTCAACTCTTTGGTACCTAGGCCCTTATAAAGGTTTTAATTTGTCTAATCAAGCTAGAGGAAATTATAATACCCCAATAATATTATTCAAATCTAATGCCTCTAGACACATAATGAGGAAATTAGAGGGACAATCATTATAAAATAAAGGAAGACCAAGATCACTAGATTTACCCATGTGAAAACCACTCATAATTTTAGAAGGAAAGGAAGTGCATTGTAATAATTTCCACCATAATATATATTATGGTAAGTTATGGCCTTCCACACTTTTTATGGGTGTTGAGTCCCAACTTCTTCTCAAATCCTTTTTCATTTCCACCTAAGTAGTATATATTGTTGCCAACAAGGAGAACAAAGGACTGGGAAGGGATATCATGTTTCTTAAATAAATAATAGGGGGATATTATCTAAGGATTGAACCTTCATCTAATGAAGGTGTCAAATTTAATGCTATTTTTTAGAACATTCTCAAGAGAGGAGGCCTAGGAAATTACATTGAATGGATTAAGGGTCACAATCAAGGGATTTTTGTGGACTTTATAAAAGTTTGGGACAATAGCAAAATCAACATGAGAGGTTTATCTAGTGAGATATCTAAAGAAACTATCTCCAAAGTGACTAGTATAGAAACTAATGGCCTTAAAATTTTCAAAGATAGAATACATAATAATGAGGAGATCAATTCTTTTATTAAGGAGAATGAAAGGATGCATGAGTTAGATGATGAAATTATTTAACCCTAAAATTTTATATGGTCGGATAGGGTTAAAAATATAAAAATAATTCAAGAACAAGGGTAATAAACTAATATATAGTGTGAAAATTAATTACAAACTCATATAAATGAATATTTTGAATTATAATACTAAGATATGCTAAATATGGAAAGTACCAAATTTGAAAGATGTTCAATTAATTAAAATATTAAAGATAAATCATAATTATATGCATTTATTATTTGTAGGAGAATTTGGACTATAAATAGGTGAAAATTATGCTAGATAAGTATTTTGGATTAGTCATAAGATTTTGAAAATTATACTTTTGTAACCATAGACAATACCATCAAATTTAAACACTACTATCAATGTTAGCATCTGATTATGACGTATGTGTCCAATAAAAAATCATGATTAGATATCAATGCAACTAACTTCATTGTTATATCTTTTTTATCACCCCTTTTATTAATGTATTCATATCTAGGATATAGATTGTCATTCTTTTCTAATTGATCAAACCCTAGCTCGTCACCTTTAGGATGAATTTTAGTAAAAATGGGTTAGTGAGATTACGATGTCAAGATGATCCCAAAGACCCCTCTATTAATGTGTGCTACCTACATAGCCAATAATATAAGGATGGCCTTATACTTATGTAGTTCTCTCCTATGTGTGGTAATACAAGTGCACAAAGGTGAAATATACTATATTAAGATTTATGTAGTGTTCTAGCTTGTAATTTGACAAATATCACTCATGGGTTTCTCTTTGAATGCTCCATACCTGTAATATGATTTCTCCTATGTTTGACATGAAAATAGTGATGAATAGGGTATAATTTCTTGGTTGTGTAGTTGATTTATTTAGTTTTAGTAGGTTTTTGCTTGATATTTTCTAAATGAATAATGAAAAGGCTTAGATATGTATTTATACCACACCTTTTGAAAAATATTTATTGGTAGGGTTTAATAAGACAAATAGGTTAACCCATAGGTTTTAAAACATTTACAATTTATATGTATTTTGAAAATAATACACTAGACAAGGATCTATACACTACAATCGATGGTAGTGTCCCTTTGTGGTTGGTAGTATCCAAAGGGATAGAAAACAAGTATGGATCTAAAACTGACAATAAAGGATATATATCATTGATTTAACCTTTTAGGGTTTTGCTAATATAAATCCTAAGTTAGATTAAAGGGCTGAGTTATCTAAATTAGTGAAATAATATGAAATAAATAACCACTTATTTGTTACAAATTTTGACTAGCTTTAACTTTCTAAAAATAGAAATAAATATGTGCATATAAAGGTTTAGGTGTAAAATGACTAAGACTAATGATCTAGAGGTTAAAAATTGGAGAAAAGGTTGGTCTAAGTATTTCAAATATGATCTAAGTGTTACAATCCTTCTTAGATAGTAGTGCCCTAACTGGACATCAACACCATATGGCACTAGTGTCCTTTGTCCAAATGATTTCTATGTTTTGTGGATTAAGTCATGTTCTAGCTCTATTTTAAATTTTATGTCTATATAATCAATACTTTTTCTTGTAGCTTTATTTTCCTTTAAAACCCCTAGGTTTTTATGCTTTTAATGGTTTGGATGAACACCATGAGAAAAAGGGGTTAGTTGTTTTAATGTACTAGATATGTGTTCTATACCACTATGTGGACATGCTACCTACATGACAATAATTTGAAGAGGAATCAACCATGATGTAGTTCTCCTACCTAAGTGTTTGGTGCAAGTGCAAGTGATGTTAGAATGATAGTGGGCTTAAGTGGTTTGAGTGTTCTTGAGATTGTAAATCTATAAAATATAAGATTAGGGAAATTGTAGATGGTAGTATGCAAAATTAGGGGAAAATAAGGATTAATAACCTTGATTTTACTCAACTTGTTTCATGTTTGAATAGGTATTTTTCATATAATCTTTGTCTAGTGGATAGATGTATAAAACTCATGTATTTATAGTGTTTTATATCTTGTGATGATAATAAAAGATATTTAGGCAAACCTTAGGAGGGTTTTAATTTTGAAAACATATTCATTCAAAAAAGTTAGGGTAAAGGACATTAGCACCATTTTGGGGATACTAGCACCATGTGGTGTTAGTGTCCTTATTATGGTGCTAGTGTCTAGCTAGTATAACACTATGTACAAAGGGCTAGGATTAGGAAATGAGGGTTTGAGACTACCTTAGAGATGACTAGGGGTGCTTATGGCCCACATGAAGGATAGATAAGTGTGATAATAGGCTATAAGATAGGTTTAGGGCTAAGATAGGAATAGGTTATCTCAACAATCACTCTTAGCACTCCAATACCACTTTTGAATGATTACATTTGCCCCTATTTACGATAAAAATGAAACAAATTGAAATGACTAGTATAATGGAAAAATAAGTGTACTTGGACTTACCTAGGAAGAGAATTCTATGAAGTTAAGTCTGGTTATGTGAAACTAGGTTTATATATGTGAAGCATGATCCAAAGAATGACATTCAATGAAGAATTCATAAATTAGTACTTACTTAAGGGATATCAAAATCAAAATACTATGCTAAATAAAGTAACTACGTAAAACTTAGTAAAGAGATGGAAAAGAAGAAAGGAATGAATACACCTCATTTGGTATGTAAACCAATACATAAACCTGGTGATAACCTATGTGGTTATGTGTACATAGAGATCAAATCATTAAATAGCTTAAACTAATCCAATATATTTTTCAATCCTCATATGTGGGTGGCTAAATAACTCAACCTAATTTTGAATCCAGCATTTCCCACCTCTGCTTGGTGGATCATGAACTATGAATAGCTTGGATTAGACTAAAAGTGTGTCTAAACCTCTCATGTGGGTGGCTCAATAACTCAAGTAGGATATGAATCCATCATTTCCCACCCATGTGTAGTAGATGAATCTAAAATTGAAGTACACAAAGAAATATAAATATCTAATTATGTATATCTAACTATTTATGTTGGATAAAAGACCACTCAAGTACATTAGGCAGCTTTTAGCAACCTAAGAATGCCAACCACTATAGATGGAGTAAGGTATGAAACTAGTGATAACATGGGATATGATGTCAATTGTATATAACATAGATAATGACATGGTTTTTTCCACACATTTTGATCAAACTATGTGTAACTAAGCATATGGAAATAATGTGTCATGCACATGCTCCCACTCTAATATCTGAGTATATTGATTCTAGACTAAGAATGTAATAACTATATCTATGTATCTAAATTAAATGTGAGAGTGATCATGACATTTATGATGCCCCCAATCTAAGAAAATACTATGAATATGAGCTAAAATTAGTGTATCTAAGCAAAATCTAAACATAACATTCAAACCTATAATTATATTTATGTAAATATATATTGTACCTAGTGTATTGTTCTAGCTAATCTAGATTGTCTTGAAGTTAAGGCTACTAAATAGTAACGTCATGTAGCGAATAGTAGCACCATATGGTGATAGTGTCCTAATATAGGATCTAATGTATATTTGGTCTAAAATTTGGGTGATTGGTCTAATTTTTAAGTCCCCATTTTTTCCCATTTCTGACCTATGTCTAGTTTATAAAATTGAGCCTGTGTGCTGAAAATGATTTGTAAATAGCAATGTAGGAGCCTGATCTCTATGACAAACCCTTGTGAATTCTCATTATTTCTAGGGTATTTTTGGAACCTATATAATAAATATCCTCAAAATAAAATATCTCTATAAAATGTGTTATCTAGAATATATATGATAACTGCATGATATTCCAATTCAATGTGCTAGCATAACATCAAAAAGTAAAAAAATATGAGCATAAGTATGTAATTTAAGATGTATGTTATAATCTATAATCACACAAGGGTTTTAATATATATTTAATCAATGTGTATAACACCAAATCTAAGTAGATACCTAAGGGGATAGGGCATGATGTCAATAATGGCACCCAAATAAGAAGGGTAGATGCATGAGGTCCCTCATGAAAATTGGTGTGTGTAACAAGAAAATGAAAGTGTCATGTTGAAGATGTATACAATAAATCATACATAAAAAACACATGAGGCATGTAAAATTAGTCCAAGGGGACATAATACAAGTGACATTGACACATGTCACTAAATCTAAGAAGATAATGCATACAAGAACATGATTAAATGTCCCCATACAAAAGCAATAAGCATATTGGCTTAAATCCACATAGAATGACATGTTAAAATGTATACATACACAATTAAGAAATCACACACAAAGTACATGGACACATTTCCAAGACATAGATGAATATAAATGGTGTAGAGCCAAAGAACAATGGCATATTCAAATTCCCTTAAATAGAAGAAGCATAAGAAACATAATCAAGTCTAAACTAGGAATGTTGTAAATTAAGGTATGTATGAATGTAGTATAAATTTTTGTAAATGTTAGGATGTACATATGTTGTGTCTAAACTAGTGATAATCTAAAAAATTATGAGTATGAGTAACGATGATCAAAATTAAGATATAACAATGTTAGAATTAAAATGCATAGAATGTAAGAATAAAACCTAGTAATAGAAACTTGGTATGGGATTCCCCCAAGTGGGTGAATGTGTTAAATTAATAAACATGGATGTGTTTATATGCCCCTAATGGGTAGATGATAGCAATTTTGGATCAGTGTAGTGGACTTGAGTCCTATAATTAATCTATAAGCACTTGAAAAGAACAAGTGAAGCATGTATGTATGGTAAAACCAACTTTAATAAAATAGATAGCATATGTAGTGTCTAGAAAATAGAATAAATATAAATAGATCAATGCATATAATTTTTAATATTGTGTTTTTGAGTAATTATTTGAATGTTTTTATGTTTTATCATGTTATATTATTTTTTTATTTTCTATAACTAAACTATGTACAAGCTATATGAAAATGAACTATGTCCAAGGAGCAAGAAAGAGGTAAAGTATGTACAAGAAGGGAGAAACATTACTAGATGGTGTGTCTCATAGGAGACTCACTATCATTGTGGCCTTGTCAAATAATGGTACTGTGATCATGTGTGTTATGTGAAAGGGTAAATTTGGTCCCATAAGCTATTGTGTTGAATGATCTACAGTTGGTATTGCCTATGAAGTAGGGATAGGAATCTAAGAAGTGAAATAAAATAGCCTACGAAATGTGCTTTGAATCTATGAAGTTGGTTGAACTAGCCTATGAAATGTGGTAGGCACTATCTAATCCTAGATGGCATAAAGAATAAGTGACCATACTGATCATGTTATTTTGGTGTATAAATAGCCTCTAAAATTGATATTGATCATTGTGTACTTGTTATAGCATTAATTTTCACCCTTAGAGAGGGTTCTTCAAGATCTCTTTAATTGAGCTACACTATGGGGAAAACCCCAAGCTATGGCTCACCTATGATGGGGTTAAACCTCTGAAGGTCGGATTCCTCTTGATGGATCACCTATACTAATGTTTACAATGAGAAAATGGGTAGAAAGAGGGAATAGGTATCTTAAGAAAGATAACAAGGTGATGCACCAAATTAAGTGAGGACTCACAAAATCATGAAACGTACACTAAAGAAGCATAAGACAATACTATCTCACACAATCTCAAAATCTAGATAGTTACATAATTATTTCATACATTAGGTTTAGGAAGCAATGAATGAAGCTAGGAGGAATTATAAGACTCATACCAAGATTACACTAATGGAAAAAAGAACATAAATTCATACCTACAATAAACTAGAAAACACCCTAAAATAGTTCGGAAATAAGGATAATGGGCATGGAATATTCTGATTCACAATGGCATCATGCACAAGCTTACTAAACATAATTCAAAAGTAAGAGATAGGCAAAGAAAGTATTTATTAGCTTCAGGAAGTTTTTCATACAAGTTTTGATAGAGTCTAGCCTTATCAAATGAGAATATCTACTTTTACAAAATTGAGAGGGAAATTCTTATCAAAATTTAGAGAGTTTCTTCTTATTAAAACTGAGAGAGAGCTTACAAATGGAAAAGAATAAGAGATATAGGATAAAGGGGAGAGAGAGGGGGATCACACCATCTAAGATCATTAAATAAGGTCTAATCACTTGGATGGGGTCCCAACCACTTTTGATCTATTAGCATTAATTATACCTCCCAACTAGCCATTCATTAGCTCTAAATAAATTTAGACCCCTCATTGGCTTTAAAATACATACTAGAAGACAAGAACTTATTTGAGGTGTTGAGCCATGATTTATGCTTATGAATAAAACACTTTAAAGGCCTTATAAAAGATATAAATGCTCCACCTGTACTTCTCCAATCCCCAAAACTTCTTCTTGAACTTATACACCACCTCCCACTTATCTTTAATGTAAGGACAAGGTCCTCATACCTTGAATCTAGATAGAGCCATGCCATGTCTACATTGAGCAGCTATAGGTGCATGTTTGTCAAAAATATGACCATGTAGACAGACAAGACACTCCTTTATAATCACATATCTACATTTAATACAAAATTTGAGAATAGGTCTATATTATAGATTGAAAATAAATCCAATTTATTGGTTTTAATATAGCTAATATATATTGATAAAAATCCTATAGGCTATATAGCCTTGTTCTTGATCTCTATTAGGTCTAAAAAGACCCATTATACCTTTGAACCTTTGAAGAACTGAGAACTCATTGTATAATTAGATATTATTTAAATAAAAAATGAACATAGTTAGGGAATAATACTATAACCCTAAAATATGGGACATGTGTGTTCTAAATATTTAAACCAAAGGTTGAGATTGATCTTTAATGGTGATGGACTTCAATATTGATAACATTGACTACATAATTGTGTCTACTTGTGGCATTCAATTGAGATATAATGGTGATATAGCTCTTTGAATTATTTTGTTTTGTTTGACCTAAGTCAAATTTGACCTTTATTTCAATCCATTATATTTCAACTTTTAATATTGATCATGAATTATCTTGTTTACACACTGTTGGATCTACTTGCTTAGCTTACACATACACTATTGATCTTGTTCTATACAAATGAACATGATCCATATATCTTATAATAGTTTAATGTGGTTGAGATATTTTTCACCCTCTCTTTAGTCTTCAAGATCCTTTGACCTTTTGAATTTGAGCTCATTGTTAGATCTGAGTTCTATGATTGCACACACTTTGTTGATTTGCTTGGACCCACTGGCCTTATCAGTTGATGCTTACCATTAGATCTAGATTTTTTTCCTAAGATCTTGACACTTATTTTATTCATACTTATACTAACTTTTTTACTTGATTATCATCATTGATCCTAAGTGTATAATTAAATGCACTCTATTAGATCTTTGGGACCCATTAATATTGTCATTGCCTACTCACCATTAGATATTTGGTATGATTGAACACCAACCATTGATTTTGGGACATTTGAAATAAAACATCTACTTTATCAAGATTAAACTTGATGTCTACATGAACATTTAAGTATTTTAAATCCAAATAGTTAATTTTTATAGCTTTAACTTGATGTCCCTATGAACATCTGATTCTACAAGTCTAACTTTGAAACTTTATATCTTGAGATAAAAAGCTCATCAAGACACCAATTTTGTAGAGAATGATTTTGGCATGAAGAACTTCATTTCCATGTGGTCTTTTGGCCTAAAAGGTTTTCCCAAGTGCATTTATTAAATGCACAATCAAGTTGATATATCCATTTTTTCATGGTGTGCTTGTGACAGTCTTGTTATTATAGACTTGTGTAAGAAACTATTATCTCTTTAGAAGGCTCTAATGAACTTTTAATACTTTATGTAACCTGATTCATGACCTTTAATGCTTGAAAGACAATGAAAACCTATTAGTCTTTACACTTTGCAATCTTAGAATTTTTTCCAACCTTGTTTTCCAAAGATCAACAAATTACACTTTAAGCTTGCTTAAAGTGTTTCAAAAGATTTGCAAGTAATATGTGATATTTGGAACACTCATTCCATCTAGAACTCTGCTCATCTATGTAAACCATTTCTAAACAAAATGTTATTATGTGGGCCAAATTTGGCTAACATTTTTGGTGACATCCTCATATTACATATTTGTTATATAAGAGACTAGGAGCCTTAAATTGATCCATTAGGTATGGAGTCTCGATATTCATTCCCAACTAAAATTATTGTGAGATTGATAGAAGGTTGATCCTTTTTAAAACCTCCTCTTGAATCAGAAAAGGGGACAAAAGAGCAAAATAAAAAATTATGCCATAGGAAATTATTGAAATGGAAACACATAATTGAAAGGAAATTTGCTCAAAGCACTTAGAGGAAAGTATGAAAAATACTCTAATATGTTACAATATTATACAGCAAATCAAACTTTTCTAAAAAGTATTTAAATGAATTATATTTATTGGGATGGGTAATACCTCTCCATCCAATTGGTCAAGTTGAAAAGCATTGTGTTATTTTCAACCATGAATCAAATAAGGACCACTCCAAAATCTATCAAACTTGGTATAATTTCTTGGCTTGGCCTTATTTGAGTCCCATTTGAGGATTAGGTCCCCTTAAATTCCCTTATTCTATCTCTCTTATCAAAGGCTTTCTTGACTTAAGTTTGATGTGACTCTAATATCTTCATTGCAAGGTCCTTTATTTCTTTAAGCTCTATGAGCTCTGTCATCCTCATATTCATAATCTCACTCTCCATCAACTCAAGTTGATGAGCTAACTCCAATATAGGAAATTCAAGTGAAATGGGTAATTTGTCTTCCCTTCCATATACAAGGACATATGGAAAAATTCCAATGGTAGCTTTGGGAGTCACTTTTTTAGCCCATAAGGTTGTCCTTAGATTTGTATGCCACACTCTTTGATTCTCTTCCATGGTCCTCTGGATAATCCTTATCAAGTTTTTATTTGTGGCCTCTGTCAGTCCATTGCCTTGGGGGTAGTTATTAGAGGATGTGTTGAGGTAGATGTCTAGCTTAAGTTCCCATTCACTTGTATTCATTCCCACAAATGCTAAGGCATTATCTAAAATTATAGTAGTTAGGACACTAAACCTGGTCACTATGTTGTCATATAAGTCCAATACTATTATTTTATTGGCTTATTTTATGGTAATTACTTCCACCCACCTAGTGAAGTAGTTAGTTGTGATGATAACCCACTTATGTCCTAGACTTGAAGGTGGATTTATAATTATTATGAATTCTAACCCCCATTTCATGAAGGGTTGCTCCACCTAGATTGGGTTGAGTAGAATAGCTGCTAATATTTATTTTCCTATAAATAGAGCACACTTCTGACATTTTCTAACCCATGCACAGGCATCCTTGAAGAGGCTAGGCTAGTAATAACTAGCTCTCATTACATTTGTTGTTGTTGTTCTTGGATCAAAATGACCTCCTATAGGTCCATCATGAAATTGACCTAACAATTTTTTCACTTGATCATCATATATGCACCTAAGGAGTACCCTATTGAGGTCCCTTCTAAAAATAACACCATCAAATAATGAATAAGGTATAGATTGAATTTTGAAATACCTTTTTTTTCTCTATCCAGACCTTGGAGACATTCACTTATTATCAAGAAATATGTCATGTCTTGGAGCCAACTATCATAAAGTGGAGGTGCATCTATCTGTGAGTTAGCTTGTGTCACCAAAATAACTTATTTGTCTTCTTGGAGATCATCTACCATATGTTCACATAAGCCTTTACCTCTTACAATATTAGTGACTTTAATCTCCACATCATACTCCATGGCCTTGGTAATCTATCCTACTCTTTTCTCAATCAAGTCTTTGTTAAAAAATAAGTCCCTAACTCTAGGATGAGACACCATGAGATGAATCTTACTATTGGAAAACATTGGTCTAAGTTTTTTGAGGCTTCTCAAAGATTCAAGAACCTAATTTTAAATAAAATTATACCTCACCTCATATCCTTTAAATTCTTGACTAAAAGATGAAATTGGCTACTCAGGTCCTTCACCATTCTTCTACATCAGCTTAGCTGATATGTTGTCAATATTGGCAAAGTGTACAATATAAAATCCTTTGAGAAATCAAGATTCATGAGCAAGGCTACTGAGGTAATGGCTTATTTCATGGCCTCCAAAGTTGTGTTACCTTCAATTAACCAAGTAAACACTTGGCTCTTCTTTAAAATGGTGGTGATCAGTTTGACCGAGTTTACAAAACTAGGTATAAACCTTCTCACAAATTTTATCTTTCTAAGGAATCTCTAGATTCCTTTTTTGTGCTTGGGTAAAGATAGTGCTAAGATAACACTTATTCTTTTAGGGTTAATGAATAACCCTTCCTTTGAGATAATGTGACCCAAAAGTTTAACTTTATGAACAACAAACACACATTTTTTAGGATTTAAAAATATCTCATACTCTCTACATATTTCAAAGATAAACCTTAGATGATCTAAGTGTTCACTAGATTTCTTGGAGAAAACTGTGATGTCATCCAAGTAGACCAACACCATATAATTCAACAACCCTTTTAAATACATGTCCATAGATCTTTGGAAAGTGTCCCCAACATTTGATAATCCAAAAGGCTTCTTTTGGTATGCATATGTGCCCCACTTTGTGGTGAAGCCAATCTTATATTGATTTTCTTCTCTTATCAGCACCTAATTGTATCCTAAATACCCATCCAAAAGGGAGAAGCATTATGAACCAAAAAATATTTAAATAAGTTGTTACATGGATGGAAAAAGATATTTATCCTTCAAGGAAACCCTATTTAGGTCCCTAAAGTCAACACACGATTTGATCTCCCCACTCTTCTTCCTCATAGGCACCAAATTGGCTACCCATGAGTGTTTAATGTGAAAGATGATCTTGTATTTAATTCATTTGGTCAATTATTTCCTCATAATCTCTTCAATTTTGGGGTTTATAGGCCTCTACTTCTACCTAATAGGCTTGGCATTAGCCTCTAGTTCTATAGTGTTTTGGTCCAGCTTGGGATCAAAGCCTCTTAGGTCACTATATTCCCAAGCAAATATGTCTACATATTCTTTACATTTTTTTATGAAAGCAAGCCTTTCATCCCTATTGCTTACTTTATAATATTAAATGGCTTGTCCTTGAATATAAGGACTCTTTCATATTTATCTTCATTGGTTACAATCGCTACCTTGTCTTTCCTCATATGGTCTCCCTCACAGAAAAGACATTCAAGGGTGACAAGCCCTTTAGGAAGCCTATTAGATCTCAATTGAATAATTTTATCCTCATATTAATGTTGAAAATTTTCTTAGTTTATGGAGTATAACTCTTCTTCTTACTATAATAAATAATCAATTTACTTGTCATTCTCAAAGACCTGCCAATGACCTTCATTGTTTAGCATTGATGGTCTTACCACCACTTTGACATGTGGTTGTATCTTGGTCTCTTTTAACTCATTTGGGATATCAAATTGAGCTCCCATAGTTTTTAACCTATTAACATGTCCATTTTGGTTCTTTGGTATTGCTTCGATGTTAAAGGCCCCAAAATCCTTAATTAGGTCCCACACTCTATGTTTGTAAGACTTTATCAAGGGATTCTTGGTAATATTTTAGCCTCTAACCTAGTATATTATCAGCTCACTATCCCCATAAACTTGTAATTTTTTTATTCCTCTCTTACTATCCCATTGAAGTCTATGGATTAGACCTTCATACTCTCTTATATTATAAGAGCAACTAAATTGGAACCTATAAGAAGAAAAATACTTGTCATTAGAGGGGGATACTAACATTACAGATTCACCCACTCCATGTTTGCTCTTTGAACCATCAAAGAAAAATTTAAATAAGCCATTAGGATCCTCTTAAGATCTAATGAGGGATGGCATGGAATAATTATCTCCATATAAGTAGTAGATACCCATGTCCCTTTCTACAACTCCTTCTAAGGGGTTAACTAAATGATTGTCATTTCATAGTTCATCCAATAACATGTTTGGTAATTCTTTTGGATGAGTGTTTAGTTCTTAAACAACCATATGTTCATCCTCATCAAGAATGATCAAATTGAGGTTTATGTTTTTTGGTCCATAAAGCTCAATGTGGAATTATGCACTGGGATCAACCTTGATAAATACTTTGGTTCTATATCTTATTCTTAATGCCATGTATGAGCAATATGTTACAAGATAACCTCTAATATTTATTGTGAATTCTTTAGCTAAGCATAGTGAAAAATGAGGATTCACATGAAGGATCAATACATCTTTAACCACTGAGACACTAAGACAAGCATGTAGGGTCAAGCTAAGATCTCTAATGATACCATATGGCTTGGTGGAAGATCCATCTAGTTGTAACACTCCCTCATATTGGGGCTCATATTTTAGACCAAGCTGGACTACTATAAATTTTGTCATTATTGAGGTTCTATCCCTATTTTCCACCAATTAATTTTGTACTAAAGAGTCACCAATTATTAATAAAATATAAAAGGGAGGAGGTTTGACCACCTTACTTGATTGTCCCTCACTAGTCCTTTGGTTGCATTGGTGAGAACCACATTCTCCTTGTCTGGTGGTTTCTCATAAACATTGATTCTTGAAAACCATTCTTGGAGGATGTGTACTTAACTATGCATGGAGATCATATCCCACATTGGCACACTCACATTGGACATTTTCATTTATTCCAAAATGTTGATGGATGAACCACCAACCTTTGGTTGTGCTTTGGGAGCCACAATTTCACCTTGAGTTTATGAGTTTTTGGGAACAAAGACATTCCCCTAATTTTGATTCCTTGGAGCTATTGGAACCTTTGTAAAAGTAGTAGGTTGGTTTGGATTTGATATTGAATGATTAATATTAGGAGGCTCCTTGACTGCTTCTTAATTACCATCCATGTTCTTTATTTTGAACCTTGTATTTTCTACCATTGGAATACATGTCTTGATAGAACTAGCCTATTGATTGAGTACATAACACTCTTCTTGATCATATTTAACCATTGTAGTACCCAATTTCTTAGTCATTTATCATGGATTTGACCTTGTTGAGGCTCTTCTGGTTTTGTCATCATGGGTACCTCTATGTTTTGAGCCATAAGATCTTGATTGTACCCATAATTGGTAGCCTATTGACATTGATCATTGAAATCTTGATTGAAGTCAGTATTTAGGATAATGGATTACCCAAAGGACTAATTCCAAGGCATATTACCCTTATCTTCTTGATAAAAATTATTTTGAATAGGGAACAAGGTGTTGGAATTGCTTGCAGCATTTAGATTATAGTTACTTTGTCTATTATAGCTAGGCTATCCTTGTTCCTAGCCTTGATCTTGGATTTAGCCTTGAAAATTTCCTTTATAGGGTAGCTTATTTGCTTGATAGAATTGTTTTAAAAGTTGATATGAGGTTTGGAAAGGCCTATTGAAAGCTTGTTTCCTCTTAACATTCACCAATTCATTTCTCAAGGACTAAAACATGCTCTTAATCTCTTAAAAGTTCTTATGTTCTTGTGAATCACTAGATTGGCTTATGGAAGCCTTTTCTTGCTTAGTTGAAGGTATAGCATCAATTTTAGGCATAGAAGGAATGATATCAATGGGTGGAATAGAAATAGGGGGTGGTCTGATCTTGGGGAATAAAGGAATTGGTGGTCTAGGTGTGAGCTTACTAGCTTGGAGTAGACAATTGTCTACCTAATTGCCACCTCATATGCATTTAGAAATGTATTCCCTCCCATAAACTAGATCATCACTACAATATCACTATTTAGGGCCTTCAAATAGTAAATAAAGGCAAAGTTAGGGGTAGGCCTAACAGAGACTAGGATTATATCCCAAGTCTTTTGTAATCTCATATTAAAGTCTTGCATAACTTCATGAAGGGCTCTTTTAATTGTGGTTAATTTCTATGTAAGTGATAAATGGTAAATTTTATATTCAAATATCTTACAAAATGTATCCCCTAATTAATCCCATTAAGTAATAAATTTATCATCAAGGCTTCTATACCTATCTAAGGCTTTACCTTTAAAATATATGGTTAATAACCTAATTACTACATTTTCCTCATTGATATCATGAATGTTATAGAAACTGGCTATATCTATGAGGTGCTTATAAGGTGTTTTAGCTTGGTCTCTAGTAAAATAAGGAACACTTTTTAAGAGATGCTACTAGGATATGATCATATTAAGGGAGGTCCAAAGGACTTTAACTATTAAAATTAACAAAAATAAAAACTCTAGGGGGTTTCATGGCTATAAAAGCATTTAACAAATATAGTCTTGCAGTGATAGGCCTTAGAATTGGGTTAGTAACAAAGTTGCCTTCATATGGATGTGTATTAGTAAATCTTAATAGTTTTTCTAAATTTAAAGGTAATTCAATGAATTCAAATGAAATATATATATAATTTGACCTTATAGTCACCTTTGGCATGAGATTTAGTCATTTCTCTATTACCATAATGTTGAATGTCTTTTGGAGTCACTATACATTATTTTTTGGAAGCTATAACTGTTGCAAATTGATCAAAATAGCATCCAAATTTTATAATCTTTTTTGAACTGTGTCCCACCAGGCATCCATAAACTATTGTAGCATCAATATCGACACTTAGAGAGGGTTATTCAATATCTGTCTAATTGATCTACACTATGGGAATAACCCTAGGATGTGGGTCACCTATGGTGGGATTAAACCTTTGGAGAAGGCCATCTTCCTCTTGATGGATCACCTATACTAATGTTTACACTAAAAAATGGGGTAGAAAGGGGGAATAGGGATCCTAATAAATCTAACAAGGTGATGCACCAAATTAAGTGAGGAATTACACAAGCATTAAATGTACACTTAAGAAGTATAAGATAGTATTATCTCACACAATATCAAAATATAGTTAATTGCATAAGTATTTCATACACTAGGTTCAAGAAGTAATGAATGAAGCTAGGAGAAATTCCAAGACTCACACCAAGCTTACATTAATGGTAGAAAGAACACAAATTCAATCCTACAATCAACTATAAAAAACCCTAAAATAGGCAAAAAAGAAGGACAATGGGTATGGAAGATTCTCCTTCGCAATGCCATCATGCACAAGCTTACTAAACACATTTCAAAAGCAAGAGATAGGCAAAAAAAGTCTATATTAGATTCAAGAAGTTTTTTATACAAGTTCTAATAGGGCCTCACCTTATCAAATGAGAGTCTCTAATCTTACATAATTGAGAGAGAAATTCTTATCAAAAGTGAGAGAGTTTCTTCTTGTAAAAATTGAGAGAGAGCTTACAAATGGAAAAGAATAAGAGATATATGAGAAAGGGGAGAGAGAGAGAGAGAGGGAACACACCATCTGAGATCAGTAAATGAGGTACAATCACTTGGATTGAGTCCCAACCACTTTTGATCTATTAACATTAATTTTTCCTCCCAACTAGCCATTCATTAGCTCAAAATAACTTTAAACCCCTCATTGGCTTTAGAATACATACTAGAAGATAAGAACTTGTTTGAGGTACTGAGCCATGATTTGCACTTATAAATAAAAAACTTTAAAGGCCATATAAAAGACTTGAATGCTCCACCTATACTTCTTCAATTCCAAAAACTACTTATTAAACTTTTATGCCACCTCCCACTTGTATTTACTATAAGGACAAAGTCATCATACCTTAAATCTATGTAGACCCATGCCATGTCTGCTTTGAGTGGCTATAAGTACCTATTTGTCAAAAATATGACCATGTAGATAGACAAGACATTCCTTTATTATCACATATCTACCCCTACTAAAAAATCTAAGAATAAGTCTATATTATAGATTGAAAACCAATCCAATTATTATTTTTCATATAGCTATTATTTATTGATAAAAATCCTATAGGCTACATAGCCTCATTCTTGATCTCTATTAGGTCTAAAAAGACACATTCTACCTTTGAACCTTGAAGGAACTAAGAACTCATTATATGCATAAATATTCTTTAAAGAAAAAGCAAACATAGTCAAGAACTAGTACTACAACCTCAGAATATAGACTCTACATGTTCTAAATCTTTGAACCAGAGGTTGAGATTGATCTTTAATGGCAATGGACTTCAATATCTACAACCCTGACTGCATGACTATGTCTACTTATGGCATTTGATTGTGTTCTAATAGTAACATAGCTCTTTGAAGCATTTTATTTTGTTTGACTTGAGTTGAATTTGACCTCTGTTGTAATCCCTTAGCTTTCAACTTTTAATAGTGTTCATTGATCATCTTGTTTGTGAACTATTGGATCTACTTGCTCAGCTTACACAAGTACCATTAATCTTATTCTATATAAATGAATTCAAAACATATATCTTATAATAGTCTAATGTGGTTGAGACATTTTTCACCCTCTCATTAGTCTTCAGGATTCTCTCACCTTTTAACTTTGAGCATGTCATTAGATATAGGTTGTATGATTGCATGCACTTTATTGATCTACCTAGACCCACTGGCCTTGTTAGTTGACACTCACAATTAGATCTATATTCTACTCTTAAGATCTTGACAATTGCTCACTTTATGCTTATGCTAACTTTTTGACTCGATGCTCACTATTGATCTTGGGTGTATGATTAAACATGCTCCATTAGATCTTTAGGACCCACTAACATTGTCCTCACCCACTCACCATTGGATCTTTAATATGATTGAACACCAACCATTGATATTGGGACATTTTAAATTAAATAGATACTTTATAAATTTTAACCATGATTTTTTTATGAATGTTTAAGGATTTTAAATCCAAATGGTTAATTGTTGTAGATTTAACTTGACATCCTCACGAATGTATCATTTTGTAAGACTAACTTTGAAGCTTTATATCTTGCAATGGAAAGATCATCAAGACACCAAATTTATAGATAATAATCTTGACATGAATAACTTCATGTCCATATGGTCTTTTGGCCTAAGAGAATTTCCTAAGTGCATTTATTAAATGCACAATCAAGTTGATCTATCCATTTATATATGATGTGTTTGTGATGGTCTAGTTCTTATGGACTTGTGAAAGAAACTATTGTCTCTTTAGAAGGATATAATGAACTTTTAAGAATTTTTTCAACCTAATTCATGCCCTTGAATGCTTGAAACACCATGATAACCTATTAGTCTTTACACTCTATAATCTTAGACCTGTTTCCAAGCCTATTTTCCAAAGATCAATAAATTGCACTTTAAGCTTGCTTAATGTGTTTCAAAAGCTTTGTAATCAATATGTGATATTTGGACCACTCATTCCATTTAGAACTCTACTCATCTATTTAAACCATTTATAATCAAAATATTCTTATGTGGGCCAAATTTAGCCAATAATACTACTGGTAAATATATTTGTAGACTCTAAAGAAAATATCTTAATCGATTGTCATGTTAAAACTATGTTCTATTTGTGCATCATGTCTTGCAAATATATTAATTCATTATTAAACTAAAACTATTTTTTATTGTGCATCACATCTTAAAAATATATTAATTAGTTATCAAACTGAAACTGTGTTATGTTGTGTATCATGTCTTTTAAATATATTAATTGTTTATTGGACTATGTTCTGATTTTTATGATCTCTTGAAAAAATATTGATCAATGGTTGACTTGAGAATTTACTCTAACTTTTTTAATTATTTCCAAATATCTTGATTGGTGTGCAAACTAAAGTTATGCTCTGATCTTTATAATTATTTCTAAATATCTTGATTGGTGTGCAAATTGAAGTTGTGCTCTGATCTCTATATTTATTTATAAATATCTTGATTGGTGTACAAACTAGAGCTATGCTTTGATCTCTATAAACTGGATACCATCTCTATTAAATCCATGGTGCACGAGATCATTTATAAATATTTTTCCTAGAAACCATATGGATCATATGATGAGTAACCAATTAATCATCAAAGGTAATGTCCTAAGATAACTCTATCATAGAGGAGTGTGATCTAGGAAACTATGGAGACTGAGATCTTAGTGCCCCATGTATGAATTTTATAATGCCTCAATTGACATACTACTCAATATGGTCTTAGAGTACATAACAATAATCATCTAAATTTCCATTTATCCTATGAAAATTACTATATGATCTACTATGTATCTTGTGCAAGTGGTATGGTGGATGGTAATGAGTAGAAGGAAGATTGATCATCCCCCTATTTATTAATGTGAATAATATTTCATGAGTCCTATATCTAGAAACTATATGGCCTCAAAACTTGTTTCCTATGCTTGACTCATTATAAGAGGTGCTCTATATTGAGGAATAACAATAATATATTTATTCTGATCAATTGAAATATGTTTTACAAAGATTTAATTATACATGAATATATGATATTAATAGTCCCAATAAATCTAGGAGAGCATTATCAATTAAAACCAATTAACTCCTAAAAAAACATCTAAGTAAAACAACATACCTAGATTAAAATAAACTTGGATTCAAAGCTTAAAATAAATTTACTACCTATCTATGGTTACCTATGGTGAGAAATAATAATTACTCACATACATTATTTTTTACTATCTATAATTAGTAAGTAAATATTACTCATTTATTTAAAATGGTGAATTAATCACCCTAATATTCCCCCCCCCCCACCTTAATTTATCATTATCTCAAGTGAACAGGAGATAAATTCTCTGAATGCCTCAATTTTTTCTTATGCAAGTGCTTTGGTAAAGACATCTACACATTATTGATCTACCAATCAATAATAGAGTTGGATGTTTTGATTCTAAACATGTTCATGGATGAAATAAACTTGCACCTCAATGTGTTTAGTGCATTCATGAAACACTGGATTACAAACAAGCTTCATTACTCCATTATTTACATGAAGAATTGTTAGTTGATCTTATAGTAATCCAAATCCTTCAACTATACATCTGAACCAAATTATTTCATAGATAGTTCCTCCTAAGGTGTGATATTTTTATTTTATGGAGGACCTTAAAACACAATTTTTCTTCTTAATCCCCCATGATATCAATCTAGATCCTAAAAAGAATACAAATCCTAAAGTGGATTTTCTATCATCTATGTTCCCTGCATGATCTGAGTCTGAGTATCCTATCAAGAAGAAGTTATCATTTTTCTTGTATTTTATGCCAAAATTAATAGTTCCTCTAATGCACCTCTATACTCACTTTGTTTATTTCTAATGATTGATCTTAGGCTCTTACATGAACCTTAAGAGATAACTAACATCATAGCTAATGTCTATCCTAGTGTAGGTCAGGTAAATGAGACTCCCCATCAATTGTTGATATAGAATTACATTTACTTGTGTTGATGGATCTTCATGAGACAACTAAATCTTTATCTCCATAGGTATAGAAATTGGTTTTCTATCCATCATTTGAAATTTCTTGAGTGTTGCCCTAGCATATTTGAGCTGAGATACAAAAATGTGATTTTCTCTCTACCAAACTTATAAACCAAGACAATAATGTAGAAGCTTGAGATTTGTCATGTCAAATTATCAATTTATATCTTTCTTTGTTGATTCAATCATATTCACTAAACTACCAGTGATGAATAGATCATCGACATATACAACTATAAATACTTTATCCCCCTTATTATTTAAAGTAGATATTTGGATCATATGGACTCCTTTTGAATCCATGTTTCAAGAGATGCTCATCAATCTTGATATACCATTCCTTAGGAGCCTATTTAAGACCATACAGTGATTTGACAAGTCTAAAAAAAATATCTTCTTTTCCATATTTGAAAAAACCTTCCAATTGAGTCATGTAGACTTTTTCCTATAAGTCTCCATTAAGGAAAGCACTTTCACATCCATTTGATGGACTTTCCAGCCAAACTGTTATGCTAGAGCAAAAATCATCCTAATTATTTTGATCTTTATTATGGGGGAAAATGTCTCCTCATAGTCAATGCCTTCTTTTTTATCATACCCCTTCATAACTAGTCTTGCCTTGTGCTTGTTGAGACTGCCATATGCTTTGTACTTCATCTTGAAGATCCATTTACATCTGATTAGCTTCTTCCTTAGTGGAAAATCTACAAGCTTCCATGTTTTATTTTTCATCATTGAATTATATTCTTCATTCATTGCATCTTTCCAAGGTTTCAAATATAGGGCTTATTAAACTATAGAGGGCTCAATAGATTCAATAATTATATTCATTAAGGCCAAATTGACCTCACTATGATCCATACTGTGAGTCCTTGGTCTAGTGGTGGATATGTTTGGAACACCATCCAATTTTTCATCTCTGAGAGTATATGTATACCATTTAGGCATATATTGATTAGTTCTTATTTGTGGTGGAGCTGTACCATTATTCCCATCATCATTATTGTATTCATCTGAGAGATCACCATCTTCTATATTTTCAATGGGATTAATTTCTTTATTAGGTGCACTTGTAGAAGGAACTTTTACTCCTTTCTTTTCAAATATTTCAACATCCCTACTATGTAGATTTGTCTAGTTTTTAGATCCATAAGTTTATAGGCAAGTGCTTATTTATTATACCCTATGAACACATACTCTTTGGCTTTTATATCAAGCTTAGTTTGTTCTACTTTTGGAATGTGCATACTTGCTTGACATCCAAAAACTTGAAGATGTGTTATAGATGGTTTTTTTCCTTACCAAGCTTCATGTGGAGTTACTCCATCAAGATCTATAGGGGGTACTCTATTGAGTAAATATACAGTAGTTTTGGTAGCTTGTATCCAAAATGCCTTTGTCAAGTTTGAGTCATGTAGCATACATCACACCATTTCTACAATAGTACGATTCCTCCATTTAAAAACTACATTTTATTATGGTGTATGTGGAGTGTCCATTCAATGATGAATATCATTTGTTTTTAGAAAAAATTTAAACTCATTACTAGTGAATTCCTCCCCCTCACAATCTATATGGAGGGTTCTGATGTGTCGACCAGATTCATTTTTAAAAATCACTTTGTACTTCTTGAAAGTTTCAAAGGCTTGATCCTTTGTTTTAGATAGTAGATCCACATTTTTTTGGAATAATCATCAATAAATATAATGAAGTACTTAAATCTATCATGGCTATGTGTTATTGGTATGCACAGATCTATGTGAACTAGATCAAGTTTACCATTAGATCTATAGGTACTTTTTTAAAATGGAATTTGATGTTACTTTCCTAGTAATTAATCATGACATTTATTTGTACCTTTTTTAAGAGGTGGTAAGCCTCTTGCCATGTTTTTATGATGGAGTGTGTCGAGATATTGGAAATTAATGTGGCCAAATATCCTATGCCACAATTGTGTTGAGTTTATGCCCTTTGTAATCAGTGCTTAATTATTTTTTTGATTAAAATTAAGCTGAAACATATGGTTCACATTGGATACTTGTGTAATAATTTTGGAGTTTTTGTATTTGTCTCTGATCAAACATAATTTCATTCCACATTTATAGTCAAAGTCAATCTTCAATTTGTGGTCTAAGAGTTGACTTATTGATTACAAGTTTTTGGTTAATCAAGTTACATTGAGAACATTTATGATTATAAATGTTTACATGCCTAGGGGTAAGGTAATGTTGTCAATTCCTTACACACTGCATGAGGAATCATCACCCAAAAAAATATGATTTTTGTTGGGTTTTTCCTTCAAAGTGATAAACCAATCTTTTATATTTGTCATGTGTTGGGTTGCACCTAAGTCAACATACCATATGTCACTTTGTGATGTGGATACATCATGGGTATCTACAAAGTACAGGTAGTCATCTTCCTCATCATGTTCTTCTTGTTCAACAATATTGGCTTGTTACTTTGATTTCTTATACGAAGTCCCCTTTGTATATCCTCGTGGCTTACTGAATGAGGTAGGTAATGATTTTTGGTTAGTGAATTTATGACCACTAGAAGATCCTTTTATGAAGGTGTTATATCAATAATATTTTAGGTCATGTCCATAACGACCATAAAGAAGACATTATTTTTATGATTTTCCTCCTTGTGAATTCTACTTTGAATTAGGTTTTGATGAAGATTTGGCTAGTTTCTTGACTTTTTGTTGATGATAAGCCAGTAAATGTTCTTCTTTTTTGTCATGAGTGTTGAAAGCCTCTTCCTATTGTAACATATTTACTAGTTTTTCAAAACTTGGTTTTTGTTCTGTGATAGTCAAAGTGGTCACAAAAATCACATATAAGGGTGGCAATACTCTAAAGATAATAGGTACAAGAGATTCATCTAAAACTATTTCACCCAAGGATTAAAGTGATGCCCTTAATGTTGCAACATATCTTTAAAATACCTCCACTATTTCTCTTGATCTTAATTTGAGAGAGTGGAGTTGACTTTGCAAATGTAGAATTTTGCTCTCATTTTTAGCCTTATATACATTTTGGAGCTTGTCCCAAGCTTCCTTAGCTATTTTGGCTTCACGAATGTGTGGTTGAACTTCATCTGATACTCCAAACATGATAATCAACTTAGCCTTCTAATTGGATTTATCAAATTTACATTATTGACCAACATCTATTACATGTCACCTTTGAGTAATTATGAATTTGACAAAAATAATTTCAAAGCCTATGCATCCATTATCAATATTTTAGGTAATGGATTAGTTATTTATCACTCCAGGTATATAAGTCTCCCTTTTTATATACTATCATATCGATATACCAGACCTTTATTTATACATGCCCTTCCTTTATACCCATTAGTATAGAGAAGAAGCTCACCCTTTCTATATGCTGATGGTATAGGAAAGAGGTGTAAATATGCAATAAATAATCTAATACTTGGTACCTAGATAATACTAAAAAGGGTTCATCCAATCATTAGCATATTCTTATATGGATTTCTACATATGTGCACATAACCTTGTTATATACTTAGAAATTCTACCAGTCAGTATTTATGCCTTTTGATTGTAATAAATAGGTAAATGAGAGGAAGGCTATGAGTTAATGTGCCTTATTTCTCCCTAATGATTTAAATTTATGATGCCTAGATGTTATTATTATAGATATGTTAGGTTGTGTATGTAGTAACTCAAGCATGATGGCATTATCCGTAAACATGAGTCAGAGGCATAACTATGACCGAACACTACATCAAGTTTGAAAAACTCATAATTTTTTTTAATATGAAATAAAATTAAAAATTTTTGCAAAATAAATTTACAATATTTTTCAAAAAATGAAAATTCACTTATTTTTCCTTTTTTCCATTTCTGGGCTCTTTGGCCTCTTTTTAGCAAAAAAAAATTTTTTTTTTTTTGCCTTTTTTCTTATTTTTAAATTTTTTTAATTACTTTTGTCTCTAAATTATTTATATATAGCTAAATTTAGTGGGTTTTCTAAATTTTGAGGGTATATTAAATAATGGGTTTTAAACACACAACCTTTCTTTTAACAAAAAGAATATCCACCAACTCGCCTATGTATGTTGACAAGTATATATGAGACAATATATATATATATATATATATATATATATGAAGATTATAATTTCTGATTTGAATGGAAAACCACTAGCCTAAATAATACCATGGATTTTCATTTAAGTGGTTTTAAATCAAATTTTTTAACAAAGGAATAATTGAAGGCAATTTAGGGAATTCCAAAGGTGGTTTTGAATAAATTTTATAGTAAAGGAAGATATTTTGAAGGTGATTTTGGATCCTAAAGGATATTTTTGGAATTTTGGTTTGGATAAAATAACAAAAAACTTGTATATTTTGTAATATGTAAACCAAAAAATATATAAATTCCAACCTCTTTTCTCCAATGCAGCCTATATTTGTAGGCTCACCACGCTTTGGTCAATCTTCAATGCCAATTATTTAATATTCAATGCTTTGTTTGATATTAAACACTTTAGATAGAATTTTTATTTTATATATACTATACACATTTCTTCAAATATTTCACATATATTTTCAATATTGATATTCAATGCAGCCAATCCTTAATGATCTACCAATCTTCCAAAACCAATCTACAACACTCTTTGTGTTGGTAGACCTCATGGAGTCAACTTGGTTTTTTTTTTAAATCTTATTGGCTTATTTTTTTTTAGCTTCTATATTTGGTGTGGGAGTGCATAGGATTCTCCTCATATAATGAAGGTATATCACTTTGGGAGAGCTCAGGCTTCTCCTCTTGCACAAGTTTAGAGATCTCCACAAAGATTTGATACCAAATATTATAGAATAAAAATAATATATTTATTTCAATCAATTAAAATATGTTTTGTAGAGATTTATTTATACATGAATAAATGATCTTAATAGTCATAGTAAATCTAGGAGAGCATTATTAGTTAAAACCAATTAACTCCTAAATAACATCTAGGTAAAACAACATGCCCAGATTAAAATAAAATCAAATACAAAGCTTAAAATAAATTAACTACCTATCTATAGTTACCTATGGTGAGAAACAATAATTACTCAAGTACATTATTTTTTACTATTTATAATGAGTAACTAAATATTACTCTTTTATTTAAAATGGTGAATTAATCACCCTAATACTCTGTAAAGTAGCTCTTTTCCCTCGTTGAGTATTTTTTTGGTTGTTTTTGTTCCACAGGCTTCTTAGTCAAGAGTGGAGTAGGTTCTTGTGCTTTGTTAGATGATTATGGCTATAAGAAACCTACATCCAAATCTACCTTTAAATTTGTAGCAACTAGTCCCAATTCTATTTTTAATTTTATAGTTGGGTTACATAAATGTTAGAATGATTTGGATGTTTGATATAATAATTTATCCTTAAGATGAAAAATGAGGTCTATGGTAAATATGTACAAAACCTCTAAATAATTAAATTGGTAAATCAACTGATGCAAACATGATTTGAATCTAATAATGTATTTAATTATTATTCATGTCTCACCCTGGTGTAATGAGGGTCACCTCTCATGTGTGACATAAGGTCCTATTAAGAACTTAGATTGCACCCTAGCTGAGCAAAGAATGGTTTAGGTCCCCTACTCAAATCTGGTCCAACATGGGAATAGCCCTAGGTTTTGGATTACCTAAATTTAGACTAAACCTCTAGGATTTTTTCTAAGGCTAGCTCCTCAGATGTAACAATATAGTTCATTTTAATAAGTCAATGTTATTGGGATGAAAAGGGAGAGAAATACATAAATGAATATCTATACTAAATGTGGTGGTGCACCAAATGTTCAAAGATCCACTTTCAGCTTAGATACTTTTATGACTACTAGTGAATTCAATCAAGACAAGGACTGGTCAAATTCTATGACAAGGTTGCAAGCATGATTATTTTGTATGGAGCCTAAAAAGAGACCTATGACTTGAAGGATAGAAAGAGATAGGTCTGCATAAGACACTATAGACTCATGACATTTCAAGAAGAACATCACTATCTAGCACTACACATAGCTTACAAGAAACCAATATAATTGAATCAAGGTGCATGAAATATATATAGATGATGAGTAGGAAACATACATTCTAAAAATCAAACTTTAGTGAAGCATACTTAGCATTCAACTAGAATCTAAAAATTGCCTTATATTATTTCAAGAGAGTGTTACAAAGTCATTTTGATAGAGCTTTGATACCTTTAGCTATGGGATGCAAATTAAGAGCTCAAATCCATTACTTATAGGAAGAAAAATGGTGGGAGAGATAAATTGGTGCTTAAGGGGTCATTAATGAGCCTAATCTCCTTTATAACAACCACTACTACAATCCTTTTTGAGCTTTTCTACATCAATGTCCTTCTTTGTAGGCCAAGGTCTTTGTATGCAGGGTCATGATTAAGTCTAATTTTAGTGGTTGTTTATCAATATCATGGATACATTTAAGGATAGGAAGTTCTTCCATTAATTGTATGTATCTACCCCTACTCCATATCTTGAACATGGGTTTATTGTAGATGAAAACCAATCTACTTAATTAGTTTTCTTATATTTCAAATTTGACACAACTCTATTTGATGCATGGTCCCACTTCATCATTCAAACTATATTAGGTATAAAAAACCTATTTTATTTGTATGGAACTTTAATGGTGATGTTATATCCTGTAATGTCCATCTGGTTCAATTTGGGTTTGTGCTCAAGCTTAGTCCTTGTATATTTTCTTACCCAAGTCAAATTTTGATTTGTTAACTTTCATCAAAAATCATGTGTTTGCCCTTTGTTCATCATTTTTCAAGTCATTTGACTTGATCTATTGACTCTTTGACCATACTCACTCCTTTGATCTTGATTTTCATGATTAAATATGCTCCATCATATTCTATCAGCTTGAACATATTCATGCCACTTATCAATCATGTGTTAATCTTATGATCCTATTATTAGTCTGCTACTTTACAAGCTTATGCCATGTGGTGGCTTCTTGAGATCCTTGATATTTTAACTCATATCATACCTTTGATCTTCATTGGTACAAATTAATGCCAACTATTGGATATGCTTGCATTTGAAAACAAATGGCTATTTACCATGTTCTAAATTTGACATCTATGTGACCATCATTTGATGTTCACAGGACCATCATTAACATCTATACAAACATCAAATTTAATAACCTAATGGTTTCTTCCATAGCTTAAATTTTATGTCTACATTAACATCTCCCATTATTTGACCAACTTTGAAAGCTTATATCTGGAAGTGAAAAGTTCATGGAGGTACCAAATTTGTAGGAGATGCTCTTGATACTAAAAGGATTGTGCCCAATTGATATGTTGGTTTTGGGAGCTTTCTAAGTGTGTTTAAAAAGTGTTCAATTGAGTTGACCTATGTGATTTTTCATGACATTTTCACACTTGTCACTAATCATTTTAACCTAAATGACTATTTGTCAAGGATTGAATTTGACACTAGCACAAATGTCCTACTTTGTGTGACTAACTTTGAGGACTTAGATCTTGAAATAGAAAGCTCATCAAGACATGAAAATTGTAAATTATGTTCTAGGCATGAATGACTTTGATTTTTCATGCTCCTTTGGTCATGTGAGGCTTCTTGAACTCATTTATAAAATGCACAAATATGTTGACCAACCCATTTTTACATGATGTCTTAATGATGGTCTGGTCCTTTAAAGCTTGTTTTTTAACCTTTTCTTGAATTTCAAAGGCTTAAATGAACTCCTAGGCTTTTTACAATTTCATCGATGACATTAAACTACCTTGATCACCATGAGAACTTGCTTCTTCAAAATTTTGACAATCTACACTTTAAGTAAACTTAAAGTGTTTTAAAAGCTTTGTAGGCTATGGGTGATATTTGGACCACTCATTCCATCTAGAACATGTCTTATTTGCTCATCTATTTGATCATTTCATTCAAAAATAATTCTAATCAGCTAGTCTAATCCATGCTTAACCTTCATAACACTACATTTCATTCAAGCAAGCTTGGTATGTGGGCCAAATTGGCCAACATTTCTAGCAATTTAGCTAGCTTGACTAGCCTACTAGTCATGGAATCCAAAATTTAATCAATCTCATTCATTATGATTAGACAAATGAAGCATTATTTATAGAAAGACTCTGCCTATCTCCTTGAAACATATTGAAGCAATGAGACACACATAAACAATAATAAATAAACAAAAAAAGAATAACTTCCTAAAATAGTGGAAAAAACAATAAATATGATAATGTGCAAGGGTACTTGGAGAAAATACAAACCTATTTATGTATGTATAAAGATCATAATATAATACTAATAACATAACTTGAGATACCTCCCAATGATAGGTATGGGAAGGCTTTCTCCATTAAACCTAAAAAGATCAAAGGCATTATTTTCTTTATAATTTGGGATAATATAAGGCCTACTCCAAAGAATGTCACGCTTGGAGTGCTTTCCTAGTTTTGCATGGTCTTCATCCCATTTGAGGACTATATCATCATGCTAAAATGTTTTTGAGGAAGCTCTCTTATCAAATGATTTATTTACCTAGTGTTGATTGGACCACATGATGTCCATAGTAGTGTCCCTTGTCTCCTCTAGCTATCTTAGCTCATTTAACCTTACCTGTATAGCATCATCCTCTAGAAGTTCAAGTTTATGTGCAAGCTCTAATGAAAGAAGCTCAAGAGATATAGGAAGTTTGGCCTATTTTACATATACCAAAAGGTATGGAGAGTGTTTATTATATATTTTAGGTGTCACTCTATCTAACCATAGGGTAGTCCTTAGCCCAACATGTCACTCCCTCTGACTATCCTCCATAGTCTTGTTATAATCATTAACAACTTCTTATTTGTGGACTTTGTGATTCCTTTTCCCTATAGGTAATAGTTATAGGATGTCTTGAGATAAATCCCATGTGAAATAGCCCACTCACATACTTTTCTATTGTTGAATGGCAATGCATTATTAGAAATGACTATAGAAGGCACACTAAATCTAGTTACAAGGCTATCATAGAAGTCCAAAATATAAACTTTATTAGCCTCTTTAAGGGAAAATATTTCAACCCACCTTATTCTATAGCTATAATTATCCATTTATGCCCTTTACTTGAATGGGGTGTATAATTCCTATAAAATCTAAAGCCCATTTCATAAATGGTTTCTTTACTTGTATGGGTTACAAGGGAAGGCCAGCTAGCTTCTATTTGCTAGCAAAGATTACACATTTTGGGAATTTTATTACCCAAGAGTGAGCATATCTAAACCTTTTGGGCAAAAATTAATTATCTCTAATGATTTTGGAGGCTATGGTTTCAGCATCAAAGTGACCACTGGACCATCATGGAACTGTTCTAGTAGCTTATCTATTTGGAATGATTCCACACACCTAAAAATCATGCCTCTTATGTCTCTCTTTAAAATCACTACATCCATCAAGACATAAGGTATACTTCTCAAACTTAAGTGCCTTCTTTTAGATCTATCTATCCCCATAAGACATTGGTCTAACTCGATAAATCTGGTCATGTCATGTGTCCAAAGGATGGTGTGTTGTCTAGAACTACCTACTGGTTATCATGGACTACCAACACTTGATATTTATCTTTATTTACTTAAATTTCAAGGTTCTCACACAAACCTCTACCCATAATAATCTTTTTAACACTAACCTCAAGGTCATACTCCATTCATTTTGTCACCCATCTAGCACTTTCTCATTGAGGTCTTTATTGAGTATAAACTCTTTAATACTTGGGTATACCACCATGAGTATGATCTTACTATTAGAGACCATGTGCCTAAACTTATTCAAACCTCTCACCACTATAATCACATGTTTATCCTCAACCTCCTCTAAATCTTGATTGAAAAAAGCAATAGGTTATTCTAAATCTTGCTCATTCTACTCCATCAATATGGTAGAGATTGCATCCATTATAGATAAAGCATACAAGTATAATTCTTTGCTAAAATTAGGATTAAGAAGTGTAAGGGCATGAGATATGGCCTCCTTGATATCCTCAAATATCCTCTTAACTTATTTGGTCCATGTAAACTCTTTACATTTTCTTAACATGTGAGTAAGGGGCTTGACCATCTCTGCAAAGCCTGGAATAAATCTTTTTATAAAATTAATCTTTCCTAAAAAACTTTTTAGGCACTTCTTGTTCTTAGGAAAGGGTAGAGATAATATGTAATTAACTCTTTCAAGTTATATGGAAATACCATCCTTAGACACTACATATCCTAATAATTTTCCCTCATGAACACCAAATATGCATTTTTTAGGATTCAGTGACACACCAAACTCTCTACATCTTTCAAATACTAACCTCAAGTGAGCAATGTGACCAGCTAGGTCATTTGAGAAAATTATGATGTCATCAAGGTAGATGATCACCATGTCATTGATCAAACATTCAAATGCAACATCCATTGCCCTTTAGAAAGTAGCTCCAGCATTGGATAGTTTGAAGGGCATTTTCATATATGCATAAGTGCCCCACTTTGTGGTGAAGGTAGTATTATTCCTATCTTATTCATTGACTATTATCTAATTATGCTAGAGTATCCATCAAGTAATAAGAATATCTAAGAACCTGCCACCTTTTTAATAATTTGATCCATTGAGGTTAATGGGTAATGATCTCTTAGAGACACCTTATTGAGGTCCCTAAAATTGACACATAAATGTATTTCCACATTCTTATTCCTTAACAGTATAAGGTTTTCCACCCATGAGGAATGTTTGATGAGTAATATGATCTTTGAATCAATAATCTTAAATATCTCCCTTCTCATCAACTCTTTTACTTTTGAATTGACAGGCCTTTGCTTCTACCTGACTAGTCTTGCATTTCTCTCTAGTTCAGTGGTGTATTGTGTGATTTTGGGATCAAATACCTTCAAATCATTGTATTGACATGAAAATAAATTAAATAATTCTTGTAATAAAACAACAAATTTATCTCTCTCTTATACTATATTAATCTTTCCTAACTTCAATAGTTTGTCCTTGAAGTTATCTATCCTTTCATAATATTGTTCTTTGGCTAAAATACATGCCTTGCCTTTTCTCACTTGGTCATCTTCATTGAATATTATTTCCAATGTCAAAAACCCCTTAGGTGGATTATTATATCTCAATTTTACTATCTGATCATCATACTGGTGTTGGAACTTATTTTGATTTTTATGGAAAAACTATGCCTCCTACATCATAAAAGATATAATTTAGTCATCATTGTCAAACACCTACTAAATTACCTCATTATCAATTACAATTAGCCTACATATGACCTCGACCTTACCTTGGCTCTAGTTTCCTTTGACTCCATCTACAACCTCACATTGAGTTTCAATGGCTATAAGCTTATCTGTATGTTGATTTTACTCTCTTGGTATGGATTGTATGGTAAATGCCAAGAAGTATTCTATGAGATCCCATACATGATGATTATAGGCTTTCAAATGATGGTTATTGACTATATTTATGCCTCTCACTTGTTTCAAAATAATCTAACTATCACCTTTGACCTGAAGAAGTTTGACACCTCTTCTTCTTGCCTCTTGCAAACCATGTAAAAGAGCTTCATATTTAGTTTTGTTTGAAGTGCATCTAAATTAGAATCTTGCCACTAAAAATTACATCTGACCTAATGGTGAAACCAACATGACCCCATCTCCACTAGCATTTTTTGACCTTGAGGCATCAAATTATAAGGTCTACAAACCATCTTCTTCTTGAGTGGTGTTAGTTAAGCAAGGTATAGTATCACCCTCTTCATGCATATAATACACCCCTAATTCTATTTCTTCAAGATTTCTAAAGAGATCAAATACATGGTTCTCATTTGTAAATTCATCTAGATATAGGTATGAAATTCCTTCTATATGGTCATGAGGTTCTTTTTCACTAACATTTTCATCCTCCTTAAATATGTTATAGTTGACATTTGCAAGGCTAGGCATATAAGGCTCCAGATAGAACATAGAGATAGGTTTAGACCTACTAGTGACCTTGGTCCCATATCTGGTCCTAAAAGTAATATATGACCAATCAGATTACAAATATACCTTGATATTTATAATAAAGTCCCTAGATAGGCATAGGGAAAAATATGGGGGTAGGTCTAAAACCATTACATATTGAGTGATGACATAATTTGGGCAAGCTACCAATATGATCTTGAGATATTTCACTATGCCTAGAATTTTAGTGGGGCAACCATCCAACTAGATAACACATTTTTCATTAGGAATATATTTAAGTTCAATCTTATCTTTTATGTCTTTGGGCATAACTAAGGTTAAAAAACCTAAATCTATCATACAATTGTTCACTAAGAAATCTCCTATGATGACTACTAAATATAATGGAGGAGGTTTGACAACCTTGGGGCGATGAACAATATTATTAACTTGAATTTGATTAGGAACTTGATTAGAAACTTGACTAGGACTAGGCTAACTACTATTTGTGAAAATAATGTTCACCTTTTTATCTATCTCATTCACATGAAAAGGTTTGGAGATATCTTTCTAAAGGATCTCTTTCTACCCTAGAATAGACATAGTATCATACATAGACATAGTGACATTAGTATTTTTTCATATGATCCACAATATTGAAAGATAGACTAGTACCTTTAGACTACACCTTGGAGGTAGAAGCATCACTTGGAACTTGTGTGACATGAGAAATGAATAGATACTTATGCTACTATCTATGATGTTGGGGTATTTTTTAAGTTGTAGTAGCTTTAGCAATTGTATTTGAAGTAGTTGGCTACTGATTGATTTGTAGAGGTGTTGAATAAGCCATAGATTACCCCAAAATATCATCTAACATTTTCCTCTTAGCCCTTATATGGGTTAAAACTGGTCCATCTAGCCTTTGTTTAGTCTATCCCATGTTTTTTGTTAAATTTTCAAACATATGCTCCCCTTATTGAAAATTTATGCATGTGGTGTCAGCTAGTGTATTACCCATGCTTACTTGCAGTTGAATTTGAGCTTTTGATGATGATACGATAAGAATATTACCTTATATCATTAGAGGGCCTTATGGTAGATGAGGTATTATGTCATATCCTAGGAATGAAGGAGCATGCTACCAACTAGGATCCTGATACATTTCTCCACTTATAGTTAGTACCATCTCATTAGATTATCCTAACTACCATCAACCTTTTTGTGCAAGGTTGTTTTGTGTGGGGACCAAGGCTCTTGTGATACTTATATTTTTATGGTTGTAACCATTATAAGATTTTATTTGAGTAATTTGACCTTGGGATTACTAATTTAATGGATAAGGGGGTTTCTTGTAGGATTTAGCAGGGTATTGGGTTTGGAAGGGACCCTAGTATGGCCTATATAAAGTCTATTGTTATCTCTCTAGAGCCACTAGTTTTTTATTTTGTGCCTTCATCAAGCTCTCAATCCTTACAAACTTATCCACTTGGTGATCATCAAGTTGGGATTTGTTGTTTGGAGTGGGAAATGGAGTAATGATAGGTGGGGTTGGTTTAAGCTCAAGAAAAAGTGGCATGAGTTTCCCTACATGTATCAAATAGTTTTCTTCCCATATAGCTATCTTATAATCCCTAGGAAAAGTTTTCACACCCATATATTGGATCATGACCACAATGTCTAAATTTAATTCTCTCAAATAGCAAAGGAAAGCATACTTGGGTGTGGGCTTGATGATGATAGGGATCCTATCCCAAGTCTTTTAAAATCTATAGTTGACATCAACCATAAATTATTGGGGTACCCTTTTGATTGAGGTAAGTTGTTCCATAAGTGATACATGGTCACTTCTATCCTTAAAATGTATATATAGGCACTCACCAAACTCATCCCAAGTATTGATGGAGGTAGGAACTAGACAATTATACCATTGTAGGGCTTTGCCTTTTAAATATGTGGCTAATAGTCTCATGGCTACATTCTCTTACGTAATATGATATACTAAATAAAGTTTTGTAATGTTAGCAATGTGATCTATAGGGGTGGTGAATTTTTATCTTGTAAATTATGATATACTCTTCAAAGAGGAAGTAGGGATGTAATCATATTATTGAAGGTTAAGATGGTTGTCACCATTGAAGGGTAAAAAATCTTACAATCTAGGTTATGCCATATACATGGTAGGTGTTGTACTACTTAAAACAATAGGATGACTAGGATATGAATAATTATTTTAGGGATAAGGACATATCCTATTGAATTTTGCTCTTTTTATATGAAAAAGGAGATAGTTCAATAAATTCAAAAGGAATACCTTTATTAATTGACCTTTGGTATTAAAGTTGTTGTCTATATGATGGTATGAACTCTAAAATTGGAGAAACTTCCATTTTTGATGATGATGGATGTTCCCCTATAATACAAATGCTTCTTCTCAAATCCTAACCTTAGTTATGCCAAAGAGAAATGGTCCCACTAGGCATGCTAGAAACTATTAAAGACTCAAATCACACCCTAGCTGAGAAAAGAATTATTTAGGTCCCCTAATAAAATTTTGTCTAACATGGGAATGTCCCTAGGCTATGGGTTACTTAAATTTAGGACAAAAATCTAGGATTTTTTATGAGGCTATCTCCTCATATGTAAAAATATAATTCCTTTTACTAGGTCAATGTTATTGGGATGAAAAGGGAGAAAAATACATAAATGAAAATCTATACTAAATGTGGTGGTGCACCAAATGTTCAAAGATCCACTTTTAGCTTGGAAAATTATATGATTACTAGTGAATTCAATCAATATAAGGACTATTCATATTATATGACAAGGTTGCAAGCATGATTCTTTTGTATGGAGGCTGAAAAGAGACCTACAACTTGAAGGATAGAAAGAGATAGGTCTGTATAAGACATTATGGACTCATGACACTTGAAGAAGAACATCACTATCTAGCATTTCACACAAATTGAAAAAAACTAATAGAATTGAAGTAAGGTACCTAAAAGACATATAGATGATGATTAGGAAACATGCATTATGCAAATCAAACTTTAGTGAAGCACACATAGCATTCAACTAGAATCTAAAAACTATCTTATATGGTTTCAAGAGAGTGCTACAAAGTATTTTTAATAGAGCTTTGTTACCTTTAGTTGAGGGATGTAAATCAAGAACTCAAATCTAATACTTATAGGAAAAAAGAGGGTGGGAGAGAGAAATTGGTGATTAAGGGGTCATTAATGAACCCAATTTCCTTTATAATAACCACCATTGCAATCCTTTTAGATATTTTATGCATCAATATCCTTCCTTATAGGGAAAGGTCTTCATATTCAAGGCCATGATTAAGTATAATTTTAGTGTTTATTTATCAAGAGCATGGATACATTTAAGTATGGAAAGTTCTTTGATTAATTGCATGTATCTACCCCTACTCCATATCTTAAACATAGGTTTACTGTAGATGAAAACCAATCTACTTAATTGGTTTTCCTATCATTAAAATTTAACGTAGCTTTACTATATGCATGGTCCCATTTCATTATTCAAACTATCAACCCTTTATCCATATTAGGTTTTAAAGACCTATTTTATCCCTTTAGAGCTTTAATGGTGATGCTAGATCTTGTAATGTCCATCTAGTTCAATCTGGGTCTATACTCATGCTCTATCCCTTTATATTTTCTTGCTTGGGTTAAATTTTGATTTGTCAAATTTCATCAAAAATCTTAGGCTTTCCCTTTATTTATTAGTTTTCAACTCATCTGACTAAATATATTAACTTTTTGAACCTGATCACTCCATTTATCTTGATTTCTATGATTAAATGTGCTCCATCTATTTTATGTTATGTTAAACATGTTCATGTCATTTGTCAATCATGAATTGATCTCAAGATCCTATTATTAGTCTAATAATTTATGTGATTTTTCCATGTGGTGGCCTCTCAATCTCCTTGACCTTTTGACTCATCTTGCACCATCAATATTTCTTGGTAAAAATGAATGCTAACCATTGGATCTTCTTGCATTTGAAAATAAATAGCTATTTATTGTGGTCTACATTTTACATCTGCATAACTATCATTTGATGTTAATGAGACCATCACTGACATCCATGAAAATGTCAAATTTAGAAACCTAATGGTTTTTTCCATAGCTTAAATTTTATGTCTACATGAACATCTCCAATTATTTGACCAACTTTGAAATCTTGGATCTAGAAGTGAAAAGGTCATGGAGGCTCCAAATTTTCAAGAGATGTTATTGATACTAAAAATATTGTACCCACTTGATCCACTAGTTTTGAAAGCTTTCTCAGTGTGTTTATAAAGTTTCAAAGTGAGCTGACCTATGTGATTTTATATGATGTCCATGTGCATTGATCATTTGAACCTAAACAGCTATTTGCCAAGGCTTGAATTTAATACATGAATGTATTACTCTGCATTACCAACTTTGAGGACTTAGATCTTGAAATAATAAACTCATAAAGACATGAAACTTGAAAATTATGTTCTAGGCATGATTAAATTTGATCGTGCATACTCCTTTGGTCACATGAGGCTTACTGAGCTCATTTATAAAAATGCATAAATATGATAACCAATCCATTTCTACATGAAATCTTAATGATGGTCTAGTCCTTCAAAGCTTGTTCTTGAACCTTTACTTAAATATCTAAGGCTCAAATTAACTCTTGGGATTTGTCAAACTTCATCCATGATATTAAACTACCTTGATCACCATGAGAACCTACTTTAAAATTTTGACAATCTACACTTTAAGTAAACTTAAAATGTTTCAAAATCTTTGCAAGATATAGGTAATCTTTAGACCACAAATTCTATCTATAACTTGGTTTATCTACTCATTCATTTAATTATTTCATTTAATAAGAACTCTGATCATTTGGTCTAATCTATGCTTAACCTTCATAACACTGTAACATCCAAGCAAGCTTGGTATATGGGCCAAATTGACTAACAGGTCCCCTATTTTGTATATAGTGCATGAGAAATACTATTTATAACTCCTCATATGTATGTAGTGACCCACTAGGGATTGTATGCAAGAATAAATTTATTTATTCCCAATCTAGGGACCTTATAAATAATTGTAGTATAGTCAATTGGTTGGTGACATGTGCCATGGCTTTATCATAAGCTTGAAGATGTAATTATGAATCTCCATGTCCATTAAATGTAGGTAATACTAGTATCTTAAACTTGGGTGGAAACCTTGTAGTGAATATTTTTCATGAAATAGGGTCATGGATGAAATTAGCATCAACCTGAGATTGATATGCTTTATTCTCCAATATGAGATGGTGTACTTGTTGTTGCAAAGCACCCACAACATGCATCAAGTAAATTATCACTTGTGAAGGTATATTATCATCATCATTATAAATTAAATCATTATAATTATCATGTTCTAGTGTAAAGTCTTGATAATTTTTCCATTCATTTATATAATTATGTGAAAATTTTAGAAATTGATCAAATGGGTGAGGAGCAAGAGGCTTCTTGGATGTCATTTTAAAATTCCTAATTAAGATAATGTAAATAATAAATAATAAGAAAAAAATATGTAGAATGTAATATAACATAGTTATATGTGAAAATATGGGAAATATTCAACCCAATGTATATAAAAAAATTATAATTTTATTTGATACCTTAAGGGCTAATTTTTTGAGTGTTAGAGGACCCAGTGTGTAGATATAGGGTTTGGAGGATTTGAGACAAATTTTTGAAATATTTAATGAATGAAACCCTAATAAATTATATATATGGATTAGTTAAGTTATTCCAAAATTAGGAAAAAATAGAAGTTAATAAACCCTAATTTATTACACAAAAATGGAGAAGGCAAACCCTAAGATAAAACTAGGGTTTTAAACCAATATTTAAAGTAAGTCAGGTTCACCAAATGTTTTAACTGTTTAGGGTTTTACTAATGTAAATCTTAAATTAGATTAAAGGGATGAGTTATCTAAATTAGTGAAATAATATGCAATAAATAACCATTTATTTGTTACATATATTGACTAGCTTTCACTTTCTAAAAATAGTAATAAATATGTGCAAATAAAGACATCATTGGAAAATAATTGAGATGGATAGTCCAGAGGCTAAAAACTAGAACAGAGGATGGTCTGAGTATTGTAAATAGGATTTAGGTATCAAAATAATTCTTGGACAATAGTGCCCTAATTATAAAGTAATGTAATATGGTGATAGTGTCCTCCTTTGGTGCTAGTGTCCTCTATCCAAATGATTTCTAGGTTTATTAGATCAATTCTTGTTCTAGATTTGATCCAAATTTTAGGTCTATGCAATCAATAATTTTTCATGTAACTCTATTTTCCTCTAAAACCCCTAGGTTTTCATGATTTTTAGGGTTTGGATGAACAGCATGAGAAAAGAGGTTAGTGCTTATAATTTGATAAATGTGTGATCCACATCCCTATGTGAGCACATTGCCTCCATATCAATACTATGAGGAGGGATCAATCCTGATGTAGTTCTCCTACCTAAGTGCTTGGCGCAAGTTTAAGTGATGTTATAATGATAGTGGTCTTGAGTGATTTGAGGGTTCTTGAGATTGTAAATCTATAAAATCTGAGCTTAGGGTAGTTATAGATGGTAGTATGCATAAGTAGGGTATAATAGGGATTAATAACCTTGATTTTGATTGACATTTTTTGTGTTTGAATAGGTATTTTAAATATAATCTCCATCTAGTGGATAGAGGTCTAAAATTCATGTATTTATAGTGTTATGTAGCTCATGCAGATAATAAAATATGCTTAGTCCAACCCTAGGAAGGTTTTAATTTTAAAAATATATTCATTCAAAATAAATTAGGGTAAAAGACATTAGCACCATTTTTGGGACACTATCACCATGCGGTACTAGTTTCCTTATTATGGTGCTAGTGTCTAGTTGGAAGAACACTAGGCACAAAGAGCCAAGATCAAGAAATGAGGCTCTAAGACTATTTTGGAGCTGACTAAGGATGCCTATGTCCTGCATGAAGGCTAGGTAAGTGTGATAATAGGCTCAAGGATAGGTCTAGGGATAATCTATGAATAGGTTGTCTCAAACAACACTCTTATCACTCAAATACTAATTTTAGGTGATTACAATCATATTTAATATTTTTATGCAATGTATGAGACTTGGATCATCATATTGATATGGATTGGACTAAGATTTAAGTATTTAGGCACAATGAGATGGAAAATGTGAGCCTTTTAGTACCGAGGAGGTCAATAACTAAAGGGTATACCCTTGATTGATATTTATCAAATGTATAAAATTGAGATGCTATAAATATTTAGTTTTAGTTTCTACATTACCCCCTTCATATAATAATGAATAAAGATTAAATTACTAATTTAAAGGAAATAAATGTGTAACTAGATGTGTATAGCACACTTTGCCTTTACTTGATCCCACTTTGAGTGTTTTTTTGGTGTGTAACATGTAACCAAGAGCACATTAAAATATAAATCAGTGCATATAATATATAATTTGAAATAATTTAAATGCTTGAAAATAAAGAGAGCAAAGAAGGACTACATGTGTGGCAATGCAACCATGTTGTCTCTTAATGTTTTAACTTTGTAAATATGCTTCCTTATGAATCATTGAAGATGAGAGAGGTTTAGTTGTGAACCTTGGATATTTGAATAGGGATATTGGAAGGTATTATACCCTGAATCAAGTACAAGGGATGAGTTTTGATATATCCATTAATATTATTATATCTTAATCACACAACTCAAGTGTGAATATATAATCTGGTCAAGGTGACTGATTTAATCAACTCATCTTATAAATTTGGTGAGATTGGATGATTTAATCATATAATCTATAAATATAATGAGGTTTAATTATTTAATCACTTCAAACTATAAAGTGAACCAACTATTGTAGTATAAAAATCTCGATAATATTATATCTTGGTATAATTATTGCATCTGTGAATAGTATAATTATTAATTTTTTATTAAATAACATGGCATATTCATATATAATATGTATAATATGGAGTATATGTGTCATAAATCTAAAAAAAAATATTTCAAATCAATGTAAAATTGATGTAATGTATATGATTTTGACCCAATTGTATATTTGAATCATGAAACTAAATCGAAGATTGTGCAAGTGTAGAGTTCATGTCTTTATGAAATGTTCCCACTAAAATATGGAGATACCAAGTAAGTGTATAAGTTTGGAGGTCATGTTTTTTTATGACATGTCCCCACTAAAATTTGGACACTAAACAAATGTGTAAGTATGGAGATCATGTTTTTCTGACATACCACCACTAAAATCTATAAATTTGTGAAAAATGTGGAGTTCATACTTCTATGGCATGTCCCCACTAATATTCTCCCCTTTTAAGGTGAGGGAAATATAATTTGGTAGTTACCTTACCTCTAAAAGATAAGGTAGTTTTATAATCTATATATGAATCATGTAACATACAAGGATAGCATGTCAAATTAGATATATCAATGAAGCTTGCAGTAGGTGATCACATAAATTTTGAAGATGCATTATATTGATCATGCAAACTTCTATAGAGTAATGATATAATCTCATAAAATAATTAATCACACATATAAGATCACTCAATGTAATGCAAAAGAAGGGTCTAAGGAGACCTCATACAAGGGCATGTTCAAATGTCTCACAATCAAAAGGAGTGACATATTTAAATTCCCAAGCAACATAGAATGACATATTCAAATGTCCAGTCAATATACAATGGCACAAAGGCCAAAAATATAGGAAAATATTTAAATATTCCACAAAAAAGACAATAACAAGCAATGGGATACACTCAAGGAAAATGAAAAATAGATGAAGCATAAAAAACTAGCATAAGCATATCATATTAGTCCCTACATATATGTATTAGCAAAAATTGTTATGTAATATAGTATATCAAGTATAATATGAAAAATATGAGCATGGATATAGACATGTGTAAGTGTTAACATATAAGTTCAAACATGATAATGTAGAAATGATCATAAAGGATATGTAACATGTATCAATCAAGACCAAATAAGTATATGCCCCTAACGTACTTTATGACATAGGTAAAGGAGAGGTACAACATTTTTAAATGAATATATCATGTGTTTGGGTATTCTTGTATCAAACTAACATATGTGTGAAACATATGTGTAGATAGAAATGAAATTATATGTTATCTACTAATGTAAATCAACCAACATAAATGCCAAGAAGCTAATAAAACATGGGCATGCTAAATATTTTTTATATTTTTTAAATTATTTGAATTTTTTTGTATTTTTATAGATAATTTAGGGTTAAAGGTCCCTCACCCAAAATATACAATTGAACCAGTTACAAAAACCATGCATCTTGGATAACATCCATGAAAAGGTGGGAGAGAAAAAATAACCTAATTAGCTGGAAATGAACAAATAGAAATCAAAATACATAAAACCACCACCCAAATGGACCAAAAAACTCCAAGCACAAACCAAGGAATAACCAATATAAAATTATCCCAAGAATAGATACCACCCTAGAACTGATACCTAGACAAACAATAAAATACAAGCATGTAGAAAAAATACATGCAAAAAAAAAGAGACCTTAATCTACCCATTGGGTTATACCAGAGTGATCACCATTAAACCACCTCATTACTTTCCATATGGTGATATATTACACTACCTCAATATATAATTTTCCTATCTCATCCTTAGTAGGGGGCACCAATCAACTACCCAAATTAGGTCAAAGGTTAGACTTAATCCAAGCTTAGATGGCCAAAGAGGTTGTTTGTCAAGCAAAAGCCACCATAGTTCTATTGGGACTTGTGGCCATGATCCTTATCAAATGTTTCATAGTAATACAAACCCTGTATAACCACTCTAGTATATGATTAGTAAAAATCACATGAGAAGACTGACATAATCCCATGATCGCTGAAGGAGGGTAGAGGAGCCTATAGGGAGCTCACATCTAGATGGGATATAAATATTTCATTCATATAAGATGACCAAATTTGATATTTAAATTTATCCACAAATTTTAAATTAATTTTTATCTACTCTTTGAACTATCAAAAAATAGATAGGGGATAATGATATAGTCTCCTTCCCTTGAAATGGGAAATCTTGATAGCTTTTTGACTAGAAATCCCCATTTTTTTATCTTTATCCAAGATTACATCAAGGCTTTATCAATCACTACACTACCTCATTTACCATTTCCTTATCTTCCATAATTAAAATCATGTTTTTTATGAATAATAAAGTGATGTCAACATTCACCTTGACCCTATAAGGAGTCTCCAAAAATACTAGTCCCACTATCTCTTTGATGGCCTCCATTATTGGCCCAAATTGAATCACAAAGACCTTATTATGATGGGTCTCACTAATGCTACCCTCAAAATAGATTTTCATATTCATATAATAAACACATAACAAAGGCTTGCTAATGGTGATTTGAACCAGGCATTTCATCTCAAATAACTCTCAATTTTATAGCACCCAACCTACAAAAATTAGTCAAAGGAAATGCCTTTGAACTGAGGTATTCACACTCCTCATAAATTCAAGACACCTTAATCTATACTCCAACATGTATGAAGTGAAAAAAAATGATGGATCTAAATAATTAATGAGAGATACCCTTTTTCCATCAAATCAACAATATGATTCCCAAAGATTGATAAGGGGAATGGGAGAGTGAAGACCTATAAATTTGCCAAATTTGACTTAGACCAAGCATCCCAAGTTTTTTCCATAATGAGAATTGGAAATTGTGATATACATTAATTGGTGATGAAATTTTTTGTACCATTGGCCTCATGATAACAATGAGATTCCTCCCAAGAATTTAGGGAACGTAGGATATCTTTAGCCTAGCCCAATAAATTTTTGATGTTCCAATCAAATGTCCCCTAATTGTGTATGTTTATATCAAAACAATTTATTCCCTTTCTAATATTACCTTCTCCACACCATGGTTCAATATCATATCCACACTAAGGGCCTATTCTTGAGCATTGACTTCATTATTGGAACCATCACTTAATTTTAGTGAGGCCACTCTGATCAAAGAACTTGTAGTCTATAATGATACAACCAACCCCTTAAGCACTGGGGTTGCCATAAATAACCCCATTAAAATTTATCTTGAATAATTATAAGGATGAGGGAATCCAAACCAAATTTTATGCCCTGTAGGATGCTTTCACAAGAACTCTTGGCCCATTAACGAGCAAAAGTTTTTATATTTTTTTGAATATTCAATTGTTTTTATTTTTTTATTTTAGTATGATTAACAAATAATCTAAGGAAAAAGTGATACTATAAGTTAATAAATTCATTTATGGGATGCCTCTATGAATACCCTATATCATTTATGTCATATTCATAAGCTATATAATAAATATCATTAGGATCATACCAATATTATATGTTATTAGGATCATAATCATCAATGTAATCATTATTATATGAGAATTGTAACTTATTAAGTTATTCTTGAACTTTTTATATATCATTTTGAGAACTTGTGTATTGAAAACCAATCGCACCATAGATTGGAATTTCCTTCTTGAATTTTTTTCTTAAGTATGTTCATCATTGTCAAAATCTTGCATCTCATTATGGGATATAGAAGATCATGTAGATATTCTTTAACACTAGGAAAATAATTAATTTGTGCCTTGACTTCTTTATTTGAGGATGAAAGCATAGACTTTATAGTATTACCATTAAATATTTTTTCCTTTATGCATGAAATAGATATGATGTTTGGATCCTTAGCAACCATATTTGTATCATTTTTTTATACATGTTTTATTTTGAAAAAACCTTTTTTATAAACCCTCTTTTTAAAATGCTTGTTTACTTATCTTGAATTTGATTTTACAAATTTTATTATTTCTATATTTGTAACATTGAATTTAGAATATTTTATTGCTCTAATTGTTGCATTTGCAAGTGGTTTTTATCTTAATTATCCTTTGGCATCCATACTTTTTTTTTCCACTAATGTTTTATGAGAGGTACTCATAATTTGAGTGGGTTGATTGATTGATGTAACAATTATATGATCACCACTATCATTTATCTTTTGTATTTTATTCTTCAAGTCAAAACAACAATCAGTGTGATGCCCATGTATTCTATGATATGCACAATAGTATTTTGACCTTGTAAGAGGATTTATATGAGGTATTTGTATCACTTTGTTTTGAATAATTTATATTACGATTTCACTTGGGCTCTTGTTATCCTTTTTGTCACTTTGTGAATCACTTATTTTAGATGTATTTTGTTGTAGCTTCTCATTATATGAAACCTTCTTGGGTATAACATTGTTAGATGAATATGCAAATACATGATTAACACCAACATATTTTGGGTATTTTAGGTATGTAATTTTATTTTCCAATGATGTGATCCTTAAAGTAAAATATTTATTTTGATTTTTTAATGCTTATATTAACTTACTCATAATGATGTTTTGATCATTTATAGCTTCATAAGCATAAACCCTGGGTACTTTAGATTAAATATGCATATACACGTAATTTAAATAAGATATGGGAGGTGTAGGGGATTGAGTAATGACATTGATCACCTTCATTTAAAATTATAGAATGGACCACCTTATCCCTTAGAAGAGTGATATCATAGACCTAGTTAAAGGGATAATAACTATCACCCTCATTAGGGTTAGGAAGAGGAAGAGGTTCCTTTTAATCCATTTTAAATTTTCCAAAGAATAATATAATAATAATAAATAATATATATACAAATTATATTAAATATTATAGCATGATAGGAAAAATCACAACTTAATAATTTATATAATCTAAAACATTAGAAGACTGAAAGCCCTAGGGTAAGATAGGTTTTGCACAATAAGGATATAGAAACTTCAAAATATTAGTTGGGTATTCTATAAATCTGAGAAAGTCTTTAATAAAATATGATAATTATAAAAACCCTACAAAAATAGGTATCCCTTTCACCTTGTATCTTGAGATGTAATAAAAATAGTAAATTGAAAATTTTGAAAAATCCATACATAATTTTAACAACAAAAAGAGGTTTATGATTATATCAATAAGGATATGTGTTTAACCGTAAATTGGATTTGTATCCTTATTTGGGTAAATATAGTTAATAATATAGAAATGACAAACCACAAGGGTGATGAATAGATCTATAACATGCCAATTGGATGCTAAACTCATATGTACACATATACTAATTTTTTTATGTTGAGATAGAATAAAAATAGAAAGTATAACTATGCTAGAAATAGACATGACAAATAATTAATGTACTTAGATTTTTTTGATGCTAATGCAATTCTAGATCTTTAACAAGTAGTAAATAGATTGAAAGATGATTTTGGAATAGTCATCAGATTCTAGGTTAAGTGCCTCTAAAGCCTTATACACTAGTGTAAACTTGGGATGGTTGCATTGATTATACTATATAAATTTGATGAAAGTGTCCTATATGGAATAATTACTAGAAAATCATGTAATCACATGGATGATTCTAGGTTTGTCTTCACCTTTACTCTGGTGCATTTAGATCTAGGTCATATATTGTAACTTATGAATTTACAAAACCCTAGTTCTTCATAGTGACCTTGGGGTGAAAAAGGTTAGTGGGCACATGGATTCAAGATGACCTAAAATACCCCTATGTCAATGAGCATTTCCTACATAGCCAATACTCTGAACAGGGCCTTATATTGATGTAGTTTTCCCTTACATGTTGGCTTGTGTGTGAATCATACAATATATGCAAAATAAGTATAATAGTGATCTAACTTATAACTTGGAAAATATATCTCTTGTATTACTCCTTTATTAATTCATACCTATGTTTATGTTATCCCTATGACTGATATAGAAATATCATAAAATAGGGAAGCTTTTCTCACTTGAGTTCTTAATTGATTGCCTTTTTTAAGTTGTTTGGTGAGTAGGTAAGAAGTTTCTTGGTCAAGAATGAATGAGGATTGCTATTGTATTTATATCAATCCCTTTTGAGAAGTAACTTACATTAAATCACTTAGTCTAATCATTATGATATGTTTCATTTTTAAATTGGATGACTTTAGGGCACTAGACACTTATGTCAGGTCAGGACACTAACATCAATGTAGGTGTCTATCCTAGACATTAGTGTCCAGGAAATAGGAAACTAGGTATAGACTCAAAAAATTTAAAGGTGCAAGATAAGAAGGTTCTAAGAATTCTAGGAAAGATAGAAAGTCTAGGTCATCAACATAATACTAGTCAAACTAAGAGATAAGCTAAGAGGCATGAGATAAAATATATGCAAGACTTTGGAAAGCAAGAAAGGTCAAGAACTAAGTGGAATATCCAAGCTCTAAGTTTTCCAAGTGTACAAGATTGAGGTGTTATATAATGCATTAAATAATGTATAAATCCCCCCCGCCTTAGTCTAGTAATAAATTTTCTAGTTTAAAGTAAATTAATGTGTACCTAGGTGTGTATAACACACCTTGCCTTTGCTTGAGTTCAACTTGAGTGTTTTGTATAGACACTTAAAATTGGACACTTTGTGTCAATTCTAATTATGTCTTGTATTAACACTTTAAACCTAAAAAAAATCATTATTCCTCTAATTTCCTATTGATCCCACTTAATCAATCCTAATTATTCCTCTAATAGGAAATTTCATGGATTTGGAAATAATTATTTTATAAATGTACAAAATTAAATTATTACCTCACCTAAGGTGAAATCATCATACCAAGTGTGAAAGTAAGAGATATTATAATATATTACACCCATATTACACACAAAAATATGGCATGATTTGAATCTCTTACATTTATAAGAAATACTCTACCCTTTCTTACACACTCCATCTTTCTCATTTATGAAAATGGAGGACTAATCTTGGACCCTTGATCTTCATCCCAATATGGATGATCCACAATCATTTTCCAAATATATAAATGAAAGAGTTTACACTCTCTTTCATAATGGTAAATAAAGGCAATGAATCTCTACCAAATCTCAATTCCATCATTCAACCAATTCCCATGCCCATGCCAAGCTAAATCCAAATCATGTGTAGACAAGGAGAGATGCTAGTCACGTGAGGATCCTAGAATTAACAAAGACTTATATATCTACAAGTCAAGCTCAACCTCTTTAGACCAATTTTATATCACATCTTTAAGGGAGGTATAAATTTTTTGTTTATATTCTAATATTTTATTTGTTTCTTGATTATCATATAGCTCAACCTAGAGATTAGGTTTGAGAAATTATCTTCAAATTATTTTGATTTATTCACTACCAATTGACTAATATCTCTTAGATTCATAATCTACATAATGGAATGATTTTTGGAAAATCTTGAATGATTAGACATATTTCATAACCTCTTTTAGACTATTTGTCTCCTTTTAATTACCAGAATTAGCTTTCTAAACAAGTTAATTCTCTAATTTTCTTCCAAATTCTATCAAAGTCCATTCCAGGCCAAGCAGTGAATTCATGATTGTGTTACAATGAATTCATCAAAATCATCAGTGAAATCATCAAATAAAATGGAAAATTATTCTAACCATAGCAAAATCATCCCTATGACATTTTTCTATTTTAAATAATTTTATGCATGCAGGTTTTAGCAGTGAAATTAGTTTGATCATCAGTGAATCATTAGAGTAAATGATGAAACCATTATTATCATCAATAAAATCATAATTTTTGCATGTTTAATCATTTATGATGTAGGATACATCATCAAAATCATCAACCTCATCGATAAAAATTATCTACTTATTAGCAAAATTATCATTTCTTATAAAAAAATCATCTACTTTACCAGTGAAATTACTCAACCTAGCAGCAAAATCATTTTTGTCATTATTGAAATTATTTTCTAACTTTTTGGTCTCTATATACAATTTGAAATGATTAAATTGGTGGATTTAGTAGTGAAATAATGTTTTTAAACTATGAAATCATTATGTATCAAAACCAAGGGTTAAATAAATAAAATTTCAAGATATTTTTTTACTCAACCACTTTTATCAAACTTTTAATATTTTGTGATGCAAGACCTTAGACAAAAAGTGGTATTTAGAGTCAAACACATCAATTATACTTCACATTTAGATTTGGGCATCAAAAAAAATCATATTTCAATTAGGTTATAACAAAACTTATTCATTTTCATGTTCTTTACTTTTTTGTAAGTTTTACTTATTGCTTGATTGTCTTGTGGGATTATTTTTATGCATATGTTCTCCCCTTTTTGGGTGACTCAAAAACGTAAAAGTTTCTATTTATCTTTTACCCTATTTTTCATTTGAATTCACAAAGTGGAATTCATAGCATTTCTATAAATCTTTAGGGGTGAATTGATGTAAGAAGTGACATCCTAGCATCATAACAAACCCCACTTATATATTGGGGTATACAAATTGAGTAACATTTCCATTGTGAATACCTAACTTTGTGTTTGAAAAAAAATCATGTGTGGAAATCAAGCCCAAGGAGTTATGAACAATATCTTAGGTCAATGTGTGGTACCCTTGAAAGGATAAATCTTGGAAATGAGATTTAACTTCTTCATTGATGGATTTGTGCCCACGTACTATGAGGTATATATGGACCATCTAGATAGCCCAAGTAAAATTAGAAGCAAACCCCAAATCTAGTTGTACTTCACTGAGACCCTTATAATTAAAGTGGTTACAAAGGGATAAGACCCTATCATGAATGGTATGATCTTGGATTGCTTCTTAGATGCCTCTTTTACTTTAGATCATTCATTGATGTAGGGGTGTAAAGGTAATATATCCTAAATATTTATTTAATCATATGAACCTTGAGAGAGAAGGGGTCTTAAAAACCCTACCAAAATTTTAGTAACTTCTTTAATGAACACTTAAATTTTATAATCCTCTCTCAAGTTAAGTGTTTCAAAAGGTTAAATGGATGTGATGCAAACCCACATCAGTTATTAAATTACCTTGTAATTCTAGTGTGTTATTTACTTGTGTAAAAACCTTATTTATACTTGAGACCAAATCAAACAAATCCATTGAATCTAAGACCAAACCATTTATATACACACACAATGAGGCATTAGTCTAGAAATTTTTTGAGTCAAACTAAAGTGACATCTTAAAACTTCATTTTAATACCTATATTGCTTGTCCAAACCACATCTTTAGGCTACCCAACTTGAACCAAGGCCTTGTTCTAAATAAAATTTGCACTTTCATATCAATTTCAAGACCAATGTTCAAATTCTAATACTGATTCAAATGCCAAATTCTAATTATAGACTACGCCAAGTCCAATGTCAAACATGGTTGACCAGGTCAACATAAATCAAATCAAAATAAACCTTTTCTAAAAAATAAATGCCACTCAACCCTTCTTCCAAATTTCAAAATTCAATCAAATTTCCAAATCAAATCAATTTTTATGTAATTTTAATGATCAAACCCAATTCCATTCAAACATTATTTAGAGCCAACTTCTAATCCAAATTTTGCACAACTTCAAGCCAAACCAACATTCCAAAGCAAACTTATTCAAATCCTAGGTCAAATTTTATAATCAAATTAGATGGCCTTTCAAACCAATGTTCCAAATTGAAATCAAAATTTTTGAAAGCTTTTGATGTACTAGGGTTTATGCACCCTTTTAGACACAAGTTTGATTCACACATCTTTCATGTTTGGATAGTTACATGAACAAACTTTGATTAAATTATTCCATTTGAACATTTGCATTGGCAAACCTAATCAAACACTAAATGTATGACAAGGTCAATCTCAACTTTAAAATCTAAATCAGGTCAATTTTGACCAAGGTAGTAATCAAATTCAAACTTGTTTTATCTTGAACCATATGCCAAATCTAGTTCATATTGAACCATGTGCCAATATAAATCCAAAACTAGTTCATCTTTAACTATATACCAAGCCAAATTTTGTATCATTATAATTGTGGTATAGTTATTCTTGAACCACATTCCAATATAATTAGGTTCCTCTTGAATCACATTCTAATTCCAATGCCAAATCAAGACCATTTTGACTAATTACAATCTTTGGACCAATACCACCCTTTTGGGGGAAAATCAAATCAAAACCATTTAGACCAATTTTAATTTATACCAATACCACCCTTTTTGGGGAAAATATAATCAAGACCATTGAGACCAAGTTTAATCTATTTCAATACCATCCTTTTGGGGGCATATTCTAATATGTGCCAATACCACCATTTTTGGGTCTTATTCTAATCTATGCCAATGTACCTTCTTTGGGGCCCATTCTAAACAAGACCAAGTTTGCCCTCTTAGGGGCCAATTTATTACATCTATTTCCCTTTTCATGTATACTTGCTTTGGGACATTAGTCTAAATTTAATTTGAGTCATGGCATCCCATAATGATAAACTTGTCTTATGTCAAACTAATTTAGATAAAATCACCTAGCTTACCTAAAAATTATCCTCTTTTGCATCTATTTTGGTCACTTCAACCATTAATCCAAAAGCCAATCTAGTCTCACAACAATAATAAATCTAACTGATCATTTTACATCATTAATTCCTCCTAAATATGTCATCTAGTATAAATTATAAATATTATTAATTCAATTTATAATTATTTGATAAAAAAATATGAAAACCTTCTCAGAGTGTTAGAGCTCAATACTAAATTTCTATCTTGATTTATAATAGAGAACTTACACTATTTTATTGGATCTCCTAAAGAGACACCACAACAAAACCAATGTTCTAAACATATTATGCCATTGCCTAGCTGAGGACCCTTATCTATTGACAAGCCAAGCTTTTCCAAGTTTGATAACTACTCATTCAAGATATATCAGGATCCCCTTCCCAAACATGATCATATACATCCACTTCCAAACCAAGATCAATATAGTCAAACCATTATTGACATTTTTGTTAAATCACCCATTTTGACCAAAATAAAACCATCTTTGAAAAGCCCATTATTCATTCATTGCCAAAAGTCCCCCATTTTCAAAAATTTATTCATCCCAAAGCCTTCATTTCTAAGTGAAAGGTGAACAAGGTACTTGTAGATAACACCATTAAATAGGTCCTCTTCATACACAATTCAACATTAGAATCAAGTTCCATTTTATAACTAACATTAAAATTAGGTTCCATTTTAGAACCAATATCAGAATTGGGTTTCATTCTAGAACCAATATCAGATTTAGCATTAGAAGCAAAATCAACATCAGCCTCAACATCAGATTCAGATCCTCTTGAGTCATAATCATAATATATTAATGGGTTTTAAAACATTGGATGCATATTTTTGACATATATGATTGAAAACATTTATGACCCTTCCACATTTTTTTAGGAAGCTTCTTTCAACATTGACACAAGTTCTCCTAGTAGCCTCTATGAGGACTGTGTTGCCTTTTACTCTTCCATTACATTACCCATGCCTTTACCATAAATAGCCTAGCCATTATATTGATTTCACACCTCCCAAAAATTTCAATTGGGAGTGATAGAATCGCACATTGTTGACATTATTTCATGGTGACATTTCCATGGAAAAAAATTTGGGTAAGCAAGAAAATATTCAAGCATAATAAAAATCTCCTAGTGAAACCTCATTTGAGGCACTAGGGGATAATCAAAGTCTAAACTTAACATCTTCTAGTAAAACCTTATTTGATGTGCTAGATGATAATCAAGATACAAAATTAGAATCTTTTAGTGAAACCTTGTTTAAGGCACAAAGGGATAGTCAAAATAAATTATCAACGTCCCTTAATGAAACCTTATTCAAAGTGTTAATGGATAATCCAAGTCAAAATAATCAAGAATAATTTATTATTGAAAACCTTTTTAAGGTTCCAATAGATAAGTTACTTATTTCCTCATTATTTTTTGAAGACATTACTAAACATAATATTGGCCCTGCCATTACCAAAATCAAGTTGAATCTAGAATCAGTAGCAATGTGTGTGATTGAAAATAATAATTTTCATTTCTCCACCAATCATTATATATTCAATTATTATCTTATCATTCATTCAAGACCTATATTCCATTATCCAATTAAACCATTTATCTAATGCCTATCCTTCCCTACCCTTCCTAACATTTCTATTTTTTTAAAGGCTATGAAGACATCTTATTTAGAGGTTTGAAGGAAGCAGAACCAACAACCAATGAAGATCATTACAATAGTTGTATCATTCATATCAGTATAAGGATTTAGATAGATTGATCATTTTGAATAGTTATTGGTTAGACAATAATGGGTCTACATTATACGTCTCATAATCCTATGTTGAGTTGAGATACTATAAAATCCAAAAAAAATCAATACAAAACAATCAAAAAGAGAGAAATAATTTGTTGTTTATAAGTTACTTGACACTTGGGGGTGACCTATCCACATTAAATACAATTGTGTTCAATCTATCTTGTCCATTATATTCCATTTCCATTCAATCCATTTTATCCATTTAATCATATTCAACGTATCATATTGTGACCATTAGGCTTCCTATCTTAACCTTGTTATGGAAGTGAAAGGCATATTGAGAACTATTTGGGAAACCTTTAGGTCTATTAATCCACTATGTCAATCCTATACTATTTGTTTTAATCTTATTCCATTCATGATTTTAACCCTAATATTGATTCGTAGTGTCCCCCAATAAGGTTGAACTACATTGACCTGAGGTCCTTTTGGACTATGTAGGTAGTGTTCATTTTTTGAGGTTAGCTTAGTCATCCCCTTTTCCATTCTCTTATTCTTTTACAAGTAATTTAATCTAGACTCTCACCATTATGCAAGTTAAACCATTCTTCATCTCATAATACTTCATTGATTTGAGATGCCTGAAAACACCAAAACATTGAAAATAGTCCAAAAAACAACTTAAAAGTCAAAATTTTCTAAAAAAAGGTCTTCAAATCTTAAGCCACAAAAATTTTGCTTGCTTTATCATCATGTTTGATAGTGGCCTTTGGATTTCTTATAAATGGCATGATTTATCATATTTTCTATATGGTAACTCCTTATCCAACCATGATCATTACCATTACCATTCTCAATCATGTTCACTCCCATTTTTGGGAGAAATATATCAACCTAAGGTCTACACAAACTATATAAGCAATGTTTGGATGCATGGGGCATCCTAAGTCAGCTCGTCTAGTCTCAATATCATTATAATTTATCTCAAAATATTATCACCATTTTTCAAGTGTCCCTTTTCTTATTATTCTATAATCAAATATCTTACTTATAATTATTTTTATTTTAGCCCATATCCCTAAGATAACTACATTTGGTCTAAAGTCTATAGGACTATATAGTCATTGTCCACTTACATGGGGCATTTGGAGTCAGCTTGACTACCCCTTCCCTTTTATTCTATTCCCCCCTTTCATTCAAGCTATCATCTTGTCTTGTTAGTTATCCAAGAACCCAAGAGTGTTGCCTTACTTGCGTGCACGCGCGCGCGCACACACACACACACACACACACACACACACACACACACACACACACACACACACACACACACACACACACACACACACACAAATGATTCACTAACTCCTTATATGGTGTGTTTGTCTATCATGATTATATTTGATTGTTCTTGGTGTGTTTATTTGAGCAACTAAATCTTTTAAATTATTTTTCTTTTAATTTGTGTTTGTTTATTTCTTTGATTTTTTTTTTTTTCCATTTTTTAGGTTTCCCCTTGACACAATCCACTATGTTGGTAGGGTAATAATCATGGTGCTTCTTATCACATAGTTTCACTTGATTCCATCCATTGGCCTTTGATAACATTGTCATAATGCTTTCTGTCATTGGTGCATTATTTTAAATTGTCTTTTGGATTGAGGGTTGGTCCTTATACACATTTTGGCCTAGTGATTATGATGTTTTATATCATGGTCCATCGTATTCAGTGATATATCAAAAATCAAGATGTTGAAAGCCTAATCAACAATTTTGCATCAAGATCTCTCCTTATTTACTATCCCCTAATTATTAATTAATTACCTAATCATCATTTCTTAGAATTAAAATCCACCCTACTGGGGAAACCCATTGAGATTGATCAATGATAAAATTCACCCTTTTGGGGAAACTCCTCATATCAATGATCAAATCCACCCTAATAGGGCACATTATTATGATCAACCAAGGCTACCATTTTTGGGGCCAATTCCCTCATTTAATTTTTCTTCTAATTTCAAGCCCATAGCTTTTTCCCTATTTATGGAAGTCAAAGTGTGGCACTTATTTTTGGATGTATCCTTCCCACTTCCCCTACCTCGGGGTCACTTTAATTCTATTATTATCAACCATTGGAAATTAAAAGTGTACAATCATCAACTCAAGTGGCTTAATCTCATCCATGGGTTAATTTCACTTTTCTTCTTGTCTATTTTATTCTTTTTGAGGGCTTATCTATCACTCTTATTTTTTGGCCACTCCCTTGAGGGGGAATCAAGGGCCTCCAAAACATTGTTTGAGGATTTCTCATGGACTTATTTTCAATAAATTGAACAAGTTTCAACAAAATATGAACACACCATCTTCAAGCATTATCAAATGTCTTCTTAATAACTTTTTCATTTCTTTGAAAAGACATTATTGTGCCTAGTGTCTCATAATGCCTTCTCAAATAGGGGTAAAATGTAGACACTTAAAATTGGACACTTTATGTCAATTATAATTATGTCTTCTATTAATACTTTAAACCTTACCAAAATTAATATTCCTCTAGTTGTTTATTAATCCCACTTAATCAATCCTAATTATTCCTATAAAAAAAAATGCATGGATTTAGAATTGCCTATTTTTTTAATGCACAAAATTAAATCATTGACTCACCTAAGGTGAAATAATCATACCAAGTGTGAAATTAAAATATCTTAAAAGATATTATACCCCTCTTAGACACTCTTCCTCTTACACCCCTATTACACACACAAATATGTCATGATTTGAATCTCTTACATTTTTATGACATACTCTACCCATTTTCTTCTACACTGTATATTTCTCATTTATGAGAATGGAGGACTAATCTTGGACCCTTGATATTCATCCCAATATGGAAGATCCACAATCATTTCCCAAATATATAAATAAAAGGGTTTACACACTAGTTTATAATGGTCAACAAAGGTAGTGAAACTCTACCAAATATCAAGTTATTCATTCAACCAATTATCGTGCCCATGCTAAGGCAAAGTTAGATCATGTGTAGATAAAGAGAGATGCTAATCACATGAGGATTATAGCATTGACAAAGACTTCTACATCTACAATCTGAGTTCAACCTTTTTAGACCAATTTTCAATCACATTTTTAATGGTGGTATAATTATTGTGTTTATCTTCTAGTATGCATTTATTTCTTGATTATCATATAACTCAACCTAGGGATTAGGATTGAGAAATTATGTCTTCAAGTTATTTTTATTTATTCACTAACAATTGAATAATATCTCTTGTATACCTGATCTACATTTTTTTGGTGACTAACATGAAACCAAGAGCATGTTACAATACATAATCAGTGTATATAATCTAGTATTGACAGTACTTGAAAATATTGAAATTAAAAAGGTAAGGTTTAGGAGTAAACATGTGTATCAATGTAATTACCTTGCCTATTGGTAAACTGATTTGAAATATGTATAAGTGTAAGGATTTGAAATTGATATTAGAAAATATATATATATATATATATATATATATATATATATATATATATATATATATATATATATATATATATATATCTAGAAAGTGCATATATCTAACAAGATAGAGAAAGATAGAGATTGGAAGGCACATTCCCCCAACCTTGGAGAAAAGTTGAGTTTCTACTTGATAGTTTAGAGTAGTTCAACCATGCAACCTAATCATACTTGTATCTTGGTGAGCATTAGTGAATAAATTCAACTCATACTATCCAATTGGTAAGGCTAGATGTTATAATTAAGTCTAACCTAAAACTTGGAAAGATTGAGTGATTTAATCACCTCAACCATACCAAAAGTGAACCAAATACTATATTAGACTAGATCAATACAGTCCATAAAATTACAACCTAGATATTATTGCATAAACCTACATCTTTGTGGGTGATGACATTACCTGAGAGTATTCTGAAATATGAAGCTAAAATATTAGATGAGCATTGCATAACATATGCACCTTAGATATGTCTCATGCTGAAATTATGTATAACAATGGTACCAATGTATATAATTCTACCACAACTATGAACTTGAATTATATAATTATGTACTTTGGATAATTTTTAAATTGTGTAATTGTGGAGAAAATGCATCTAAAACATGCCTCCATTATATATGGATAAACATAAAAATTGAAATAAATACCAATATGTAGAACATGTTCACAAAACATGCCCCCACTAAATCTAGAGATATTGAATACTAAATAAGTGTGGATAACATGATTCCAAAGCATGTCCCGAGTAAATCTAAAAAGTGGTATAAGTACCAAACACTGAATGAGTGTGGATAACATCCTTCCAAATCATGCCCCCACTATATCTAAAAACTATGCCAAATGTGAAGAAAATGTCTTTATGACATGCCCCCACTAATATTCCCCCCCCCCTTTGAGGTTAGGGAAGAATAAAAAATAGTAGTTACCTCACCTCAAAAGGATAAGACAATAGTATAATTTGTAAATGAAACTATTGACCATTTTGGTCACCATAGAAGAGAAACGTCTAGATATGTAAGGAACACACCTCGAGTTCGGTCTAGCTTGACAAATAAGGGCCATGTCAAAAGGAAAAGAAGACTTAGCCAATTTTTAGTGTTCTTTATGTAGAATCTCCAAATCCAAAAGGTAAAATATTACGAAAGTTTTTAATTCTTTAGAAGCATAGAGTCATTGGGATCATGGAAGCATATAAGTGTAAAACCATTAAAATCTAAGTGCATGGAAAGATGGAGCCTTTGAAAAAATGGAAGTTTGTGGGCATCAAACATTTAACTAGAAGTTAATCCTTTTGTGGTATTGAGGCCATGAGAAGATGATTCATGGTAGATTTTTGGAGCCTTAGAATCTTGGAAGGATGGAACTATTAAACTTTTCAACTATTAGTGGTTCCAACCCATTTGAAAAAAGTGTTTCAACACTTAGTCAATTCCTTAACTTTGTCTAGAGTCACGTGTCACTTTTTTTCTCAGTAAGACTTATTCATTTATCTTCAAAGGTTACTTGGTGCCATATGTCAATATCCTAGTAGTCCTAGGCTCTTTAAAAATGTCTTTTGACACTTAGTCAATTTTCAAGAAGTTTCCTAGTAATCTCTATGTTAGTAAGGTTATATCCAAGTGAGCAAGTAAGACACTTCCATTTGTCACAATATAGTCAATTTTCAAGAAGTTTCCTAGTAATCTCTATGTTAGTAAGGTTATATGCAAGTGAGCAAGTAAGACACTTCCATTTGTCACAATATCAACAACCTAAAGTCTCAAAACTATCTATATATTTCTAGAGCCTTTGAGCTAGTGAGTTAGTAGGATGATTCCATATGGCATAATCCCACTGCTCTACTCTCCTAAATATTTTCATTCAGTCTAGAGAGATGTTAGATCTTTAGGCTAGTAGGTGAGTGATATGGCACCACATACTATAATCCCACTACTTCATATCCTTAGGGTAGTCTATATAAATAGATAAGTATGTTATATTAGTGGGTGAATATGGTGATGCTATGTAGTGAAATATCACTTCACTATAACAAGAATAGTTAGCATTGCATTTGAATCCTCAGTCAAGTATTGGAAGAGTGAGAAGGATCCATGTGGAGGTGGTAATCCCTAAGCATTTAGTGACATAAATCCCATATAAAATAAAATAATTCTATGTAACATATATACATGAACCCAAGTCAAGTCTATAGGTTAGAATAATTGACTGTGTTGAAAAAGGGCCCAAGAAAAAATATACCTACAGAAGTAGAAAATCCTAGAATGAGCCCAATGTCAACACATCTAGAACCTACCACTAAAGAATTAAATGGCACCCACATTGGCATTGACTAAGGTAAATTTTTTTCCTATTTTTCTTGGTTAATATCACTTCATGGGCATATTCATAACTACATTGATTTTTATAATCAATCACAGAGTGGTCCAACATGTAAATCATGCATAGCTCAACTCCAACTAGTAGAATGGGAGAAGGATGATGTAATTGGGCCCTGATCATCATTAAAATGAGTGCATAGGGATACAAATCATAAATAAGACTGACATGTAGTTATGCAAGCATGTCCATGATGATCTTGTTATCAGTCATTCATGGGTTTCACCAAAAATGTTAATTACAAGGATAACCTTATGATCCAAGGAAGAACTTATAGTTAGATAGAGATTTTACACATATATATTAAAATCATAGATATTTAAAAAAATTTAATACACTTGTGAAACAAATATATCTATGAAAATACAAACAAGGCTTCTAATGAATGAATTAAACATAACATGCATTCTTGTACACATAATTCCATAAGTCGTAAAATAACACATATGAAAATCAGATTCAATATTCAATTAAGTTTGCTTCATACTTATTCATAACAATGAAAACATTATTCATGTATATAGATGCATATAATTTGAGCAAAGATATTTGTTACAATCCTTCTCTTTGAGGTCAAAATTTGCAATAATATACTATCAACTATGTAGAAATTGAACGCATTCTACTACAAACTAAAGGAATATATATCCTATAAGTCATTATCATTTGTAACCTCTAAAGTCATTTTTAGCACACATACATGATAAACCATATTCAATTTCTTTTTAATTCTAATAATAGAAAAATGGAGTAACCATGACAAAATGCAAAACAACTATACAATAAAAGGAAACTATAATTCTATCCATATAGCAGTTATATTTGATGAAGCAATTTGGGTATCACATTCACCCACTAATAGTTTCCCATACTTGAACTATTATCTCATCCCATGACAACATCATAGAAGCATTGATGCACAAAATATAGGTTCAACTCATAAAATTCATAGATTGTTCAAGGTGTCAGGGACTAGTTTTCACCTTGGTGTGCACTACTTAACCACCCTCATGGGTTTTTATCTAAATAGTAAGATAACCTACCACCCTTTCAAGTTTTCAATAGACAAGATAAACTAAGAAGTATTCCCTTTTTTGTTTTAAACTAACCCAACACTATTATGTAATATAAGCCAACCTATAGCAAAACTGAATAGCAAAATTTTAAACTTGTCCCACCTACCTTGAACTAATTGGATGGTGGAGGCATTGATGGAGATGCAGAAATGGAAGGCATTTGTGATTTCAATGGGGCTTGTAATGATAAACCTATAGTTTTAGCCTTCTATTGTTTAATATTATTTTGGAGTTAACTAGGGGGAATGAATGGAGGAATATCCACCAAGGGCTACAAAGAACTATCCAAATTGGCCAAGTTAGTCTTGTAAGACTACTAATTGAGAAAAAATTCTTGCATACTATACAATAATTATTTCAAAAGATATTTATATTACATCAATTGGTGAATGTCACTATCTACCATAGTAACAAAATTACCTCAAGTAGTAGTTATATTGGTAGTGATGTTTGCATGTAGATGCACAAGTTTCTTAGCATGAAATTGGGTGTGTACCTCTATAAAAGTGTTTTACAGCATGTGATTTGGCCACATTTGGAACTATTGCATAACAAAGTCTTGGGCCTAAATAAAAGCCTATAACACTATGTCTAGACATGCAAAAGAAGAATATGGATCCTAAAAAGTATCATATGAAGTAGAATTAGTAATAAAATTAGGTTGAGAATTGCTCCAAATGGTATCTAGTTGTTGTTTCTATTCAAGCATTTTATGAGTCAACTATGTGGCTTGGTCTATCACAACTATGATATCCAACTAATATGCCATAAGGATTTTGTCGAGGACTTTGATTTTAGCTTTGATGGCCTATCCTTATGATGCAAGGTAGGTTAAACTTTGAATGTTTTGCTAATTTTGTGTAAGTTGTGTAACCTACAATTGAATTTTCTAAGGAGGTGAAAGAATGTTATCCTTGATAACGTGCATGTACAAAGATGGGTAGGCATATTCAATGAGGGTATCAGCATTATTGATTTGATAGTGAAGCTTAGTATTTCATTTTTTAATTACATAACCCTCTTCTGTAAGGATACCATAGTCTAAGTAATGGCCTACTAAAACACAGATGCCCCTTTCACTTAGCCAATGAAAGTTGTAAAACATCAAAAGATGATTTGGTGGTAGGTAGAACCATGAATAAAGTAATCATTGATGTACCAATTGAAAGACACTAAAGTATATCAAGGGTAAATGATAAAATGGTTCTTTCAATGGATAACTTAGGAACATATAAAGTTGTAAGAATTTGAAGTCCTATGGGCAAACCCTACACTTGAGTATCCATAACCCTTGGTCTTGTCAAGTCTCCCCAACCCTCATGTCTAGTGATGTTATTGTGTTGGATTGATCTAGTGAAATTATTACCTTATCTACAAGTTCTTCATAGTCTATGTTGATGGCTACATGATCTTGGGTGTGTGTGGATGAGCTACGGGTTGGGCTTTAGCTACAAATTTAGCTTTCACCACTACCTCCTCAGCATATTTATGTATTTTTGCAATAGTGTAAGGTGATACCTCTTGCTACCTCTTCTCTTATGCATCCTTTTCTATGATTATGGAATCTTATGAAGTCTCCTTAATGTACTCAATTTTTTCCTTTCTCTAGTCTACATCGAGAGATATTGATTTTTCTTATTATCATTGGTGGGTAGTGGTTACTTGTGTTGCATAATGTGTAAGAATCTTTGTAGCTTACTAAGGTTGCACATACTAAAATATTAAAATTCCAAGGATTCTTTGGGTTTTATATTAACCTCAAATATAGCATGGTTTTTATCCTCCAACCAATCTTGTCTCTAAGCCATTCATGTTGATTCTTCATGCATAGCTTATTTCTCCTCTGACATCTGCTCATCTAAAACCACCTCTTCTATATCAGTAATGGGATCTTCAAATGGTGAAGTGGATGAATAAATGATAGATGCCTACACAATGATATTCTTCACATGATATTTATTATATCTAAATTGAAGAATGACTTATTCAAACCTTGGTAATGGTACAACATGTGGTGGTAGAACAATATGTGAAATTGGTTTAGGTACTCCTTCCTCATGCATAGACATGTCAAGATGTGTAGGCTCTACTTCAATGTCAGCTACCATATAGTAACATCATAACATCCATTTATTTCATATGAGGTCTCTTGAAGGTATTTTAGGCAAAGTATCAAATGTTTATGATTGGGAAAAGCCACCAAAAACTCCTTCACTAGATAGTAGCTCTTGATTTTTTTATAATTTATCCTCTTGCCTAAGGTATTGATAATGATAGAAGGGGGAAAAGGGGATAGTTCAACCCACAAATGCTATGTCACCTAATTTGGTATTTTAATGGTGTAAGTCATTTTTTATAAGAATAACTCCTTCTCTTCTTCCTTATCATATAAGTCTCTGGCCATATCAGTTGTCATTATGTGGTAAACCTCATGCTTGTCTATATAAATATCAAACTATTAACATTGTGTTATTATTCATAATACATTAGGATCATCCAAATAAGTCTTATAGATCTAAGTATTTCAATAAGGTAGATATGGTGACCTATGATATGTGAAAGCCTTATGTTTCTCATGATCTTATGGTGTGGTTGGTGGTAATTTGGTAGTAGTGGTGATTGGGAAACCTGGCAGTATTATTTACATAGGAGTTGTTCTATGTGAAGATAGCTTATTTTGATGCTCTACCTCATGTTTTTTAGTATCCATGTCAATGCAAAATAAGATATGCACACATGGGGCCTTAGGTAATTCATGAATGAAGATGATTATTCCCTACAAAAGTTTAGTCATTGTTGCATGTTACCAGGTATTGAATAATCATTGATGAGAAAAGTAAGTTCTCTCTCACTTTCAAATGAGAGTTTTATATCTGAAATTTGGTTAATAATCAACATCAAGATGGATGATACCCTCTAAATATTTCAAATGGGTGAAGACAAGTAACATAATAAAAATTTGGTACTATAATGTCTATTTCAAAGAGGATATAAATTTATCAATGTTGTTGATGACCTTAAAGACCAATAGATCTATCTAATTAAATTCTTCATTGAGGTTGACCATGTGATGGGTGAAATCAATGATGCTTTTGGTTAATTCTTTAATGGATTTGGTTATTTGTCAATACTTGTTTGTTATGCAATCTATGAGAATGCACACTGGTTCATCTTTGATATCCTCTAATAGTATTCTTTGGTGGCCTCTTACATAAGTAGCATGGATGGTGAGTAGAATAGGTGGGATTTTAGATTTGTAGGGTGCCAAAATCCTTCCTTGGGATGATAGTCTAGTTATGTGATCTATGGTAGCTTCATTGACATAGATGGAGATTTTTGAATAAAGATAAATCTTCCCTTGATTATATCAACTAAGAAACAACTCCATAATATCTCTCTATTGCCTAGATATAGGAAATCAAATAAAATTTTTGAGATTCATGTTGTGGAGTCAATGGACTAGTGTAAATTCTAGCTATTGTGTGCCTTAAACTACAATGGGGTCAATGACTCATCCTTCGATGAGATTAATATAAGGATATGCATTTGGGTCCATAAAATTCATTTTCCACTGATTAGTTCCAATCTCAATGTCTTCTTGTTTGGTGACAATTGATAAGGATCATAGACATCCATCTTGTAAGCTTTATAAATCACAAATCACTATTCTCAAAAATTTACCATTCATAGATACAAATTCACAATGTAATTATTCATAGGTACTAAGGTAAAAGGGAAAGTCATCACAGGTTTAATGTGTTGTGCTCAATGGCTAAAAAGTGTAAAATGATGACATGATGAGTCCAACATCTAATTTATAAATCTTTGTGTGCCCTTTCATATCCTAATATTTTAAATGTGCATGACATCCTTGATTTTATTTTTAATTTCATTTAATTATTAATATCTCCTTTAGTGAAGTTGGTATATTATCTACTATGTAGGCATCCCTTATATAACCTATTGATTGAGTGATGTGACTAGCTACCTAGCCATTCACCTACCGTACATGATTATTCTTTTCCTAATCCACCCCAAAGAAATTTTATCCATTATCTAATTAAGATATCACTACTCACATATTTCTTGGACTTAAATGTTGACACACTTGATCCTTATAAACATGATTTCTCTCTTTCTAACACTGGTCATGGTATTAATGGCACTCTTCTACTCTGATCTTGGATTCAAATTTATAAAACTACCCTACACTCTTATGATCTATCCACACAATCCCAAATAAACAAATCAACTCCACACAACATAATTGAAACAAATATTAATCTAGGATGGTGCAAATTAGCACCTAATTATGCTTGGATGGATAATTTAGTAGTGGTAGGGTTTGAGCCTAATACCATTCACCCTCCTAGGTAGGATAGTGCCCTAAAAATCCCATAAAACCATGGTTCCTAGCTATTTAAACTCATGAATGATATATAGGCCTTTAAATTTTATATGGAGCTTACCTAGGAAGGCTCTAAACTGACTATCATAGAGTAAGACTAGCTAATCCAATTGAAATGCCTTCACCATAGATTCTTATTGTACCAAGCTTTCTGATTTTGCTTATTCACCTATTGTGTCCATGATGATATACATATATCTTCATCCATATGATTTATCTCCAAGATGTGACTTATCAAAGAATCTTGATCACCCATATGCATAATAACAATGATTCATATACTAGGTATAACATATTTTATGGGCATAATGGCTTCTAAACCGTAAAACAACTAGAATAGGTTGAACTCTACCACACATTTTTAGTGTGTGAGATATTCCCAAAGCATTATAGGAATTTTATCCTCCTGATAATCTCTTTTAACATCATATACTTTAGTGAACATCTTACCTAGTACCTTGTTCATCACCTTAGCTTGTCCATTAGCCTAAGGATAAGCAATACTTTTGTGGTGTACTAAGGAATTCATCTATGAGAGTATCGATTATTTTATTCAATAAATATGTACCTCGATCACTTACCAATCTGATTAGGTAACCAAATTAGGTAATAGTGTTCTCATATAATAAATTTGTTGTATCTTTTGCACTATAATTGGTCATCATAACAACTTTTACCCATTTATTAAAGTAGTTTATCATAGTAATTATATACCTTACATGACTATGTTTATTGGGTGCATTTATAGGTACCACAAAATAAATTCCCCATTACTCAAAAGGTTTTTGTGCTAGCATTAGTTTTAAATCCATTTCATCTTGTTGGTTTTCTTTACTCATTTATCGACACACATTTCAACATTGTTCAACTCTGTGAGCATCTTGACATAAGTAAGTCCATAATAACCCATTATATAAGACTTTTCTCATAGTAGCATCTCCTGTGAAGTGACCTCTAACTACCCCATAATGTGCCTCTTCTATTTTTTAAGGCCTCTCATGTTATAATTACTCTACATAGTACCTTGTCCTTTCTTAAATGGTAAATAAATCCATTAACAATATTGTACAGAAGGACCCTAGTGATTAGTTATTTCTTGTCCTTTTCTATGTAATGTTCAGGAAATGTCTTATGTTTTAAAAACTATGTGATTTCTTCCATTTTATTTTGAATTACAAATACTCAAAATAAGTGTGCATCAAGAGACTCATCTTGAATTTATTTTGGTTCTTCACTAATTCTAAGTTCGATCAAATGGTCTAGTCCCACATTATTTCATCCTAGTTTGACATTGATCCTAAATTGGAACTCTTGGAAGAGCATTAGTCACCATGATATGTGTCCTCCCAGTAAAGGTTTATTGAACAGGTATCATAATTCTTGGTGATCAATAAATATTTCAAAGGGTGTGGCCAAAAAATAATGGCAAAACTTTTATAATGCATACATTATTTCCAAGGCCTCTCATTTAGTTGTAGTATAATTATTTTTAGCAATAGATAATTTTCTACTGGTGAAATGGATTGGATGATCCAAGATACCTTTTCCTAGTTTAGGAAATATGGCTCTGACTATGATTCTAAAGTCATCCATATGCACATGAAATGGCTTACTCTAGTCTAGAAAGATCAAAATTAGTGTAGTCACCAATCGATGTTTTAAGTTAATGAAAACTAATTGGCATTCATTTGTCCATAGGAATTGTGTTCCTTTCCTCAAAAAATTCTCTTAAGGGGAAGATATAATTGCATACCCTTTGATGAACTTATTATAATATCTTGTATGACAATAAAATATATCATCTCTATCAAACTTGTAAGAGGTGGCATTCCTAAAATCACTATGATCTTAGATTGATCTACTATTATACCCTTACTACAAACTATATGTCCTAACAAACCCCCAAAGGATGTAAAAAAGAAACATTTTTTTTAAAATTGAACATTATATGCGGTGTTTTACATCTCTCCAAAATTAATCATAGTTTAGATAAATGATTTCAAAATAATGAAAATACTTCCCAATCATCTAGATAGACCTACATAAAGTCATGGATAAAAACCTTAAATGCAGTGACTAATGTTCGCAAGAAAACTATAGGTGCATTATTCAATCCAAATAGCATTACCTTATATGCAAAATAACTCCACTCTATTGTAAAATTAGTCTTAGCTCTATCTTCTTCTATGATCAAGATTTGATGATATCTGCCAAAGCCACCTATAAAAAATAATACTTGATGGCCTGTGACTTCCTTTAAAAACTTCATTAATGAATGGGATAGGAAATATATCATTCACACATGCCTTGTTCAATATGGGATGTTCACCATAGATTTAAATTTCACCAGTCTTCTTTGGTTGTATAACCATGGGGCTAGCCCAGTGAGCTTTCTCCATGGGAAATATAATAGCAACCACTTACATACAATCTAGCTCTGCCTTCACTTTTAGCTTCATATTTGGATTTAATAAATAGGGTATTTTATTAATAGGCCCACCACACTCCTTTAGTTTGATGTGCATTTCCCCTAAAGAAGGATCTATCCCCTTAACTTTTAAGAATTTTGTAGGGAACACGTCTTGGTAGTCTTTTAAGAGTTACATCACTTCTGACATATCTTCATAGGACCAATAGTCTCCAATATGTTCCAACTTAGGAATGACCTCCAGTGATATATATTTTCTTCTCCTATTTCCTAGAAGTTTAGCTAGATAATCCATGGAATGGATTCTTAAACTGTTAAATAATTTTGTGCCATAATTTTATGACCTTTCAAATAAGTTTGTGTAGCATTTCTCATACAATCTCCAACATGAGATTATAGTGGTAATTGTGAAAGGTTTGTTAATTAATTAAAATGATGGAGGGAACTTAATATTTTATTCACTCATAATCTACCAAACAAATAATCAGCCATAATATTTAGCCAGAGTCTACATAGTGATATATCCTATCATTTCAAATTATAATGTGCTCACACTTTTGAAGAAGTTATCAAGAAAGGTATATAAATTGAAAAGGCCCTTGTCAGAAAAAGGATTATAAAATTATCTTCTTCCAATAAAAACTAAATTCAAAACCAACATCAAGTCCAATAGAAAAACTAAATCCATAATCACAACTAAACCCCCATCCAAATACTAGCTTCAACACTAGCTCAGGTCAATAGTTCAAAAAGACCAAAATCCTATAATCATAATAAGAATGTTATTGATAATGGGATTAATGAATCATAACTTTTCCAAATGGTAAAAACATTGATTTTTCATTTACCTCCACCCACTAAAAAACCACCACATCCATTCATTCAGCCTAGACCTCCATAAAAACTTCTACAAAATCCTTCACAGTTATAAACACCTCCTCCAAAATGAAGACCACCCATAGTTAGAGCATTCAATGACCTCAAATAACCCATTTATTTCATATTATACAAGTTTTTTCAAGCCAATATGATTATATATCATGTTCCAAAGCCTTTTCTTTAAGGAATTCCTTTTATTGACTAATACAAAGATCATGAATTTTACGAGTACCATCATCTAAAGGGGCACTCTATACATTGTTACATATAGATAAGACACTTGATTAAAAAATTTATTGATAATGGAGATATAAAATTGGATATCCACACCCTTGAATCTAATCATAACTTGGGTATCTATCGAAACCCTTTTCCTTAACACAACAACCAATAGTAGTAGCAATAATAGTGGCAAAGAACACCACTATAACATCAACAATGTCAATAATAGTAAAAACAAAAAAATGGTTAGAACATAGGTCAAAATAATTAATTAAACCAAGGATGTCTTATTAATTTTACTTGTTAAGGTTAAATTACTACCCCTATCATTTGAAACTTTCCTAAAACTGGTCATTAGCCCTTTGTAACTGGTCAATCTGGTCATTTATGGCCTAAAAGCATTAATTTTAGTCAAAATTTTAAAAAATGGTTTAAAAATTAATTAAATTATCCAATTTTACCTTTATTCATGTTCAAAAGTATGAAATTATCCTAATTCTAAAGTTTTAAGTCATAAAAACGTGTTTTCATATGCTAAATAGCCCAAAAAGGTGCCAAAATAGCCCGCACATGCCAATTATGCAATTTTAAAACATGAAAAAGGTTTTTAAAAGTATAATTTGAATTATTTTCATGTAAACCTTCTAAAAACTTATTCTCTAACTGGTGGAAGTGTAAAATTGGCTTTAAAAGGCTAAATTATAGCTTTTTCCACCCATTTTTCAAAAGGAGTACAAAATCCATATGGTTTTTATATATCCAAGGAAAGTGGAGTAAATTTTAGGGAATATCCAAGATTAAAAAACATTTTCATGGCAATTCATGGCTATACAAGCCCTAAAATAGACTTTTTCTATTACTTTGCTTATTGGCACAAAGAGACCTACCTATAGGTTTTCTAGTGGTACGGACTATTGAGGAAGGATGCATAACTTAAATTTGGGGTGAAGAAAGTAGACTTAGATGGATTCATAATGTTCCAAGTTAATTCTAAATTAGACTCTCTAGGCTCATGAACCATTCAATTGAAGACAAGTCAATTTATATTTCCTTACAACCAGGAAGGTAACCGATTTTCTTCATTTTCTTTTACCTAGGCAAATTTTTAGGGAACATCAACTTGTTTTAGAATATTGAGGAATTTATATAAATTTAAATTGCCTCATTTAGGTGTTATTCATCTAATTTAAGTTTAAACAAAAGTCACAAACTCATCCAGTCAATCTATACTGTAACATGCTTGCAAGAAGAAGTTATATGGTCATGGAAGGAGATGGCAACTTCAAGTTTTCAATAAATTCATGTTCATAGGGTTTCCATCATGGTTTTCATTTTTTTAATAATTTTTATCAAATAAATCCATTGCTTAGCTATTTCCATGCTCTTATGTCTATCAAAAGGGCTAGTTTAGCATTTTTTAAGGTTTTTTTGCAAATTTTAAGGTTTTTGGAGAAAACCAAGTTTCAATTTCAGTCTCTTTCCCTCCCCCAATTGACTTAAAAATCATTTGAAGTATTCATTATGAGTCTTTATTTGTATTCAATTCTTTATCTTGGTCTTATCTTGCCACTAAGTGCTTGTCTCTCACCTCCATCTCATCCTCCCCATACCATTGTCATGTTTTTCCTTTATCACTATGTTTTGTGTCTTTTCACCTCCTTTCATGAGTTTCATCCATAATTTTTCATGTCTTTCCACTTCACTCACCCCTCAACCCCCATCTCATTTCCATGATATCACATTAAGGAGCCAAAAGTATATCAAGGAGCACTATGAGCATGATAAGGAGTGTTTGTAGGCTAATCAAGGTCAAATTACAGTTCTGGATGAGGACTTACAACAACTTACAATAGTCAAGAGTTGATCATTAGGTTGCAATAAAGAAAATGAAAGCTCCTTGAAGGCCTATACACAATAAAATATCACTCACATATGAGAACAAAGGTTGACAAAGGCATCATCCTAGGCATGATAAAGTAGGATAGACCATAAAGGTTCATAGCACAACTAATATAGAAGCTCATAGGCCTAATATATAGCCAAGACATCAGTATGGACAAAGGATATAGATCTCAAAGAGGCAAAGGTCTTTCATATTGTCTATATGCAATGACCTTACTTATTACAATAGTGGAGGTTGTTAAGAAACAAATCATGTTTTTTTTAACCTTCCTTAAAGCTACACTTGAGATTTTGACTTGAAATTCAGTACATATGCTACATATAGAAATAGTCATGTTTTGAAAGGAGATGGATTATTTTCAAAGGGTGTTTGAAAAAGGTTTTGACATGTCATAGAATGGAAATCCTAAAAGAGTTTTCACTTTTTAAAGTCATGTCCCTTAGAATCCTTATATTCATAATTCTTATGGAATTCACTTATAGCCCTAAAAGGCACCTATAGGCTTGTACCCTATAGGGAGGTCTTTTGCTATAAGTTAGACTCTTTGAAGCTTCAAGAAGTGGGTGTAGATTATCAAGGACATAGGTGATCATTATAAGGTTTATTCTACATGAATCACATGGAGGAATAAGCTTTTCCAACTTCAAATAGGCCCAATTTTCAAGGCAAAAATGTATACCTATATCCATTATGAAGTGACCATGATGACCCATAGGCCATGGTATGGACCACATAATCATATTCTAAGTGATGAGGTTTTGGTTGTCTAAAGGACTTTTCAAGGCCTGTGAGGGGCATAAAACATTTCAAATTGTGATCAAAAGGGGGAAAAGGTATTTCAAGTTTTAAAACAATCCTAAAAATCTAAAAACCAAACCTACAGCCACTTACACTTATAGTCATACTTCCAGGTTAACATTAGTGAATGTGAAACAGTGACCTAGATCTCAAATGGTGATATCCCAAGATGAATTGAGCCTAATAGTGGTTTTAGAGGTTTTAAAATATATGGTTAGGTTTGTCAAGGAATGAAAATCCATAAAAAACCTTAAATTTTGACCTAAAACCCTTGGAAAAGTAGCCCACATCCCTCTTAGGCATAATCATATGTGCAAGTTGATAGAGAGGATGGGAACACAGTGGCATATAGTTATTTTTCTTGATCATCAGTAAGGACAAGAGGTCACTAGCTATAATAAGACTAAAATATCATGAGAAAGGGTTAAAAACTCAATAAAATCACCAAACTTAGTCATAAAAAGGGTAAGTGTCACTTCAAGATACTCACCTACAGCCACTAAAGAGACCTACAGCTAGGTAGGGTTTTAAATAAGGAGACCTAACAGAGAAGTTGAAGACTAAAAGGTTACTAAATAAGAATAATATAATGAGGAGTACCATGATAAACTTATTAAATGTGCCATTGGTGATACTCAATTTCACCTATAGTCCTCTATCTATAAACTCAAGAAAAGCACAGTTATATAGGTTTTTGTTTTAATGCAATGACTGTTTAAGGGTTTCTATCAATAGTTTGATCTTATTATAGGTTTTATGACATATAAGGAGTATATAGTGGTCTTATAGGTTGTAAGTGCAAAACCAACCATTTTAAATATAAAGACACCTACATCTAGTATAGAGGTACACTTGACATCCCTAAGGCTAGACCTACCATGAAGATAAGAGTGCTAGACCAAGAATCTTTTAAGACTTAAAGAGCATATTTGATCAACAAATCCATGGATAAGCTTGAGGCTAATGATATCAGTACATGGTGTGTTTCAATTTTGCTTTTAAGGTTTCAAATAGGGTTTAAGGAAGGAAATGCCCCTACAAGCTTGTCCTAAAGCCATTTAAGGTTCACTTACAGTCAAAATGGGAGACAGTGCTTCAAGAAGATTGTTTCATGATGGAGACTATCAAGGATGGTTTGAGTTGTCAATAAATCATCATTAAATGGTCAATTAATGGACACTTTATACTTTTGTAAACTCCATAAGGCATTCCTAAACCTTGTCACTATCCATACAAGGATAAATCACACATTATAGCGCTAATGAGGGTCTATGACTAAGAAGTAGTAGTTGGTTTTTGAAGCATGTTGATGCTAAAAAGAGGATATTTTAGAGTTTAAAATGGAATGAGGAGTTTCCAAGATGATAATATAAGGTTATATAATGAATATTCAGTCATATGCCAAGATCAAGACCTACAGTCCTTGTTGAAACAGAGCATGGAGGCCTAAAAGCTTGCATCATGGAGTCAAATGGCTACAAGGAGATGAATAGAGACTTTATTTTTATCTAAATAAATTTAAACATATATTGAGGAGGATATTTCCATTAAAATTTTTCAAATTTGATCAATATATACTTGCAGCAATGTATACATAGTCAGGTCACACAAGGATATACCTACCCCTCACAAGGGTAATGGTACACAGCTAGGTGTACAGAATATATGTGTAAAGAACCTAAAATATTATTTTGAGGGTTTATGAAGAGTAAGAATGAAAATCAAGGAAGTTAATTTTAATATTATACAAGCTTACTATTCTTTACAAGAATCCAAGCGCCATGATCAAATACCTAGACACAGTCATATGCTTGTAATATAAGAGGTCAAAAGCGCTCAAGTTAGGGGATGACCTATGAAGTGATTAGGCATATAAATTGACCATATAAATATTAAGAGAGTTTTAAAAATATTAAAATTACTATTTTATCATGACATAAGGGTGAAGGTATAGTCATTGTATGGGGTCTAAGCATGCTTAAAAACAGGGGTAGAGGAGTTTTCTAAACTCTTTAAGGGACCATTGAGCCATTTAAATATTTTTTTGACTAATAAAACCTCCATATATCATGAAAAAACTTTAAAACATCTAGAACTTAGTCATTTTTGTAGACAATCCATGCATACAGATCATTTTTAAGAGAAAATTAAGGTTTTTAGGAGCTATATGTGGATTCAAGACTTGAACTTTGGTACACAAGGTCATCATGATTTTTATAACCTTATGAAAAAATTTAATGGCCATTGGATGAGTAGAGATACTTTTTTTTTTGTCTCAGACCTTAGCCTATCCATTTGAGATCACCATTAGAGCAGGCATCATTATGGAGTGCCAAAAAGGCTTCAAAGTCCAGGTGAAAATTTGAAAATCATGGGATGATGTTTTTTATCATAATAATATATTTTAAGAGTGTCAAAACTCTATATTTTATGCAAACCATGCTCATACAAGCTTTTGCAAGTTGTTTTTTGATTTTTCAATAAAAAGGGACTTTCAGAGTCTTTTGATAGCATGTTACAGGTCCCATAAGGATTTTTTAATAATTTTTTAATTAGGGGAAGATTCATTTTCATCTTGGTAAATTTTTTCACTTTTTTACAGTTTTAGAAACCCTTCCAAGCCTCCTATTCAGACGCTCATATTGTTCACCACATGTGGATTTTGGCCAAATGATTTTAGTATGTTTTGATTACCCATATTTAATTATAATTAATGAATAATTTATATCATTTTATGGGATATTATTTATGAACAATCACTAAAATCATAGGCAGCCAAAAATGCAAGCTAAACCCCACAGGCAAATTTCCTCCACGTGGTAACTTTTCATATCTTTTGCATGGGAATTAATATTTTTAGAGATGTTATGGGGGTTAGTTTGATATTAATAAATTTAAATATTTTAATATTTGGAGGTATATACTTCATTAATCATCATAAAATCTTAATTTTTTCATAAATTATCCTAGAAGTGTCCCAACCAACTTGATCAAAATGTCTAGTCTATTGGAAAATGGAGTAAAATAGGCCTAGTTAACCCTATTGACTGAATGGTGAGTTTTTTCTCATTAAAATCACATATATTGTGATGATAAAATTTATTCCAAGTATAATTAATTATTTTTTTTAGGTTTCATGAATTTTTATTTCAATTTTAATTATGTCCAAGTGCACATATTAGCCTTTAGTCCTACTAGGACTAATAGGCCTAGTTGGTCAAATTGTCAACTTGAAGTTTGGCATTGGATGGTTATTCAAAGAGTTATAAAAGGAGTTTATGCACCATATTTATTATATTCTCATGAATATTCATGCACATTTCATTCTTTAAGTTCCATTTTCATGCAAAGGAGAGTTATTTGGAGTTGATTGGTCAAAGCTTCACTTGATTTTTTGTTAACATCATGTTTTTCTCCTTGGTTTTCACACAATCAAAGCTTTCAAGAACTTAAAACTCACTTCAATATTATTTTATCTAAGGATTGGTGTATCATCATGCATGATGATTTACTTGTCAAAGATGGGCCTACCATCTCCCTTCTATGCCAAAGTTTGAAGTTTCATGCATGTTTTTGGAGTTTTAGAGATATTTTAAAGACTTATTTTAATATTATGAAAGGAGTTAGTCTTTGGTTAACTAACCAAGACTAATCCTTGTTCATTTTTAATTCCACATTGGTTATATATTAGGTTTTAGACATATATATTGGCTTTTTTCAAACCATTTTTCATTATTCCTAAAGGATGGAGAGAAATTATAATTGGCACCATTTATCAATTAAAGAAGATTTTTTACATATGAGTTTGATATCAGATCAAAGTGTATTTTGACTATGTACCAGCATAAAATTGAGATCTATGTCCCATTTTTTTAGGTCCTTTCCACACCTAATGTGAAAATCTCACCCTCTACAAGTCACTTGAAGAGATAGGAATAGAATTTTACAATCCAAAATCCTCTCAATCCTTCATCTAAAATACTAATTTTTAGGGGAAATTTGAATACTTCCTATTGATTTGTATGTGCACCTTAATTTCAATAGCTTTTAGAGAATTAAAAACATTCAGGTGCATCACCCCATTAGATAGGATTTCCTATTTTAGTTTCCTTCTCCCTTTTCATCCCAAAAATTCAAAAGTACATTAGTTTTAGTTATAGATCTTAAGGGAGCCAGCCCTCTCTAGAGGTTCTTCTCAATATAGAGTCACCCACACTCTAAGAAGATCCAATTATATCCGATGGAGAGAAGGTGTGCCTTGTACATCTTCAAAAAGGGTGCACTCTAGAGTGATAAGAGGAGGTCATCACACCATTGCATATATTTAAAACAATATTATAGGACATGTTGTAGGTGGTCATATTACCACCATTACCATAACCCTAAACCAAATACCAATTGACCTATACTAGTGCCTAGCAATGCCTATCAACCTCCCTATGTTGGTAATGTTTTTATATAACATGTTATTAGCCAAGCTTAACACTACCCAAGAATTACCATTCCAGGCCTTTTACCTATTTATCTAGTTACAGAGACCTAGTACATGATTAAGATTACATATTAGTAAATAAATTATCCAAAGTTAATATCTAAGTCCCATAGCCTTCTTCCATGAATGAACCCATCCAAACCTCTATACTAATAAATAACAATCTAATTGCCAATACCAAAGAGAAAACCTATGACATTATGGAATAACTATAAATGACACATGTGCAAACATCCATCATGGATTTTTTGTCCACATCTAACATTCATAAGAGTATACTTAATGAATACCTAAGTCAATCCCTTTTACTTAATGACATTATGCCTAATAAATTTCAAGCTATGGTAGGATATTTGGCCCCTAGCCAATGACTTACCTTTGATCAAAGTGATATGCCATCCCTAAGCCCATTACATAATAGTAATTTGTACATCAAGGTTAGTATATGTAGACATATAATTAAAAATGTCCTTATATATAATGGTTTGGGCCTAAAAATTATATCTATAAAGTTAGTGAATCATCTTGGATACACAATGGTTGATCTTCATCTAGATACCATTGTCATCAAAGAATATGATATTGAGGACTGAGAATCATAAGGAATCATCAATTTTCCAGTGTTCATTGGGCCTTTGACCCACAACACCCTTTTATGTTCTTGACTTATATTTATTATATGACTTACTCTTGGGTCAACCATGGATTCATGAAATATGGGGCCATGCCTTCCATGTTACATCAATGTATCAAATTTCCTCATTTAGGGATGGAAGTAACCATCCCAGTTGATCTCCATCCTTACTAGTTTTGAAAACATCTTAAGGTAGAGTACAAGATTTAAAATCACCATTTTGGCTTGAATCTTATGCCTAAAACTAATAGAGAAAAAGACGATAAATCAAAAGACATTGATTCAGTACCTAAATCCAATTATATTAATCCTAAAATCCAAGTTTCAATTTAATGTGCACCTCCACCAGAGATAACTGACCATTTTTACATATCTAACAAAGTTTTAGGAGAATACATCACTCATGACTCCTTTCATATAGACAAATTACTTGAGAATACAAAAGCCTATGGGAGACCCAAATCCTAGACTAGTCATATGGAATGGCATGCTAAGGAAAAATCTCATCTCATTCAACCCATTGTTTTCAAACTACCCTCTGACCAAGAATAGGACCCTTTAGCTGAAGATGATTCATGAATCTATAATGATAATATAACTGATTTTTACCAAAGCACCAAATATCCTATCCCTAACGATATTATGGATAATTAAGATTTTGAAGGTAGAGGCCAAAGGCAAAACAACAAAGAACACTTGAGCTAATTTCCATGGCCAAGTATAAAAGAACTCATGGTATTGGATTTAAATCATGTGGGGGTGACCCTGCATAATTTATTCAAGTTTCTACACCACTTACTAGTGAGGATGATGTCAACAATGATGTAGGATCTGATTATAGCATCTATGATGACCTTGACAATACCATTTTTTTAATCATTATGTTGCATGTACCATTAATCCTATCATTCACCCTTCACCATTTTCCCTACATCACACCCAATTGATAGACTAGCACCAATAAGAGTCTATAATTCCACTTGATGCGTTTGAGAATAATGAGTCCATTTGCAAATTTCTAGGTTTGAGGGATCATATTCCTCTAAGAGATCACAAACAAGGTTTCTCTATCAGATTAGATTCTCCTACCTATTTAAGAGAGTGGGTGAACTTCCTTGGCCAAAATAAAAAATAAAATCAAATATTGAGGTATAAAAGTGAAAACCTCTTTGAGGCACTTTTAGACTAGGTAAAAAGTAAAGGAAAAGGCAAGTCTCTTGGTGAATACCTATTTCAGGCACCATTAGATGGGGATTTCACCCCTATTTACATGAAGCACAAGAGACCACTAGCATAAGGTTTATGTATGGATCTAAAATTAGTTATGAAGATCAACAAGCTTTTGAATAATTCACACAAGAGTGCCTAGAGGTATTTGTTACATGGAATTTACCACCTTTGGAAGATTTAGATTTGTCTTGTATAAGTGGCATCGATGAACCAATTAGGCTAGAAGACTACAGTATTGCCAACTAGTTTACCTATTTTCCAAATATTTTAGAAGATGGTTCTATGCTCCTTGTGGAGGACACTTATGAGGTCAACATTGGAACTTTTGAGGACCTAAAATGGATTAAATTAGGCACATCCTTGACTAAGGAGGATCATGAAGGCTTTATATCCCTTATGAGGGAACTTGCTGATATATTTTCATGGGCCTATTGTGATATGTTAGGTTTGGACCCCACCTTGGTTATACACCATCTTATTGTACACCTTGATGTTATACTAGTTAAGTAGAATGTGATAAAAATTCATCCTCATATTGTTGTATTAGTCAAGAAAGAGTTTGATAAACTCTTAGACATGAGATGCATTTGACCTATTGATTATTTAGAGTGGATTTCTAATATAGTACTAGTTAGCAAAAAAATTTAGGGTATCAGATTGTGCATTTATCTATATGAAATTAACAAGACTTTCCCAAAGGATGACTTCCCTTTGCCAAACATTGACATGATTTTTGACTCCATAGGTAGATATGAAATGCTTTCCCTTATGGATGGTTTTTTAGGATATAACCAAAGTAAGAATGCACCAAAGGACCAATAGAATATATCATTCACTAATCTGTGGGGAATTTTTTTTAATCAAGTGATTCCATTTAGACTCAATGATGCATGAATAATCCATTAATGGGCCATGATGATAATTTTTCATGATATGTTGCATGACATTATCTAGGACTATGTCGATGGCATCCTAGTAAATATAAGACCCAAGTCAAGCACCCAGCCATAATTTAGATAATTTTTGAGACTTCAAGAGTACAAAATTAGGATCAAACCTAAAAAGTGTGTATTTGGTGTAACTTCTATAAAATTATTAGGTTTTATTATCTCTCATCGAGCAATTGAAGTTGATCCTACCAAGGTTTGGGTCATTAATGAAATGTCACCACCATCTACCTTGAAGCATCTCCATAATTTACAAGTAAAAATGTATTCAATTAGATGCTTCATTTCAAATTTGGATGAAAAATTCCATCCTTTTGACACTTGTTGAACAAGGGCACTACTTTCTCATGGAATGAATATTATCAGAAAGCATTTGACCATCTCAAAAAATACTTGGCCAATCCACATTTTTTGTTATCACCTACATCAAGAAAGCCATTTTTGATTTACAATTTGCCACTAAAAATGCCTTGGGAGAACTTTTGGCACAACATGATGAATAGATCAACGATCATGGCATCTACTACCTAAGTCAAACATTGGTCACATATGAACCTAATTATACGTCGATAAAGAAATCTTGTTTATCTATGGTTATATTAGCCCAAAATTTACATCACTACATGTTGAATAATAAAATTATTGTAATTACCAAAGTAGATCTTCTCAATTATCTACTATCTAAAATACATTTTTAGGGTCCTGTGGTGAAGTGAATCATACACTTGAGTAAATTTGAGATCAAATATGTCAATCAAAAAGCCATTAAGGGATAAATAATTATACTTTAGATTGTAAAAGATACTCTTTCTGATACTCAACCTCTTATATTTGGGTTTCTGGATGAATCCATCATGATCATAATAGAAGAACCTCCTAAAGAATAATAATGGATAATATACTTTGATGGTTCCTTCACAGCACGTGGATCAAGCATCAACATATTGTTTATCACATTGTAAGGGGATCTTATTCCTAAGTCCTTTCAAATAGGTTTTCCATGTACTAATAATATGCTTGAGTATGGATTACACATCTTAGGGCTTTTCCAAGTAGTACAATGGAATATCCAACATTTTTTGGTCCATGGTGATTCACAACTTATAATCAATCAGGTTACAAACCAATACTAGATAGAGGATGAGAATATGGTACCTTATAAAGGTATGGTTAACAATCTTAAGCAAAAAATTACCAATCTTTATTTTGAATGAATACATAGGGCCATTAATAGATCACTTTATGTCATGGATACAATTTGCTCTATGATTTTGATTATAGACAGAGCTAGATACTAGTAATTTCTTATGGAATATCTCCTAGCACTGGTGCACAAATAAATAGCTATCAAAATGGTTTGTGATATTGTTGGTCCCATGTATACTTGGTATTATAAATTATATAACAACCTACATGACCAAATCATTCCCCCAGACCTTTCCCACCAAAGATAAAAAGCCTTTATTCATAAAGCCTCTTGTTATACCTTACTTGGACCTACACTATATCATAGATGATATGATGGAACCCTACTTTGTTGTTTATCTTTGGTATAATTTGGATTATTATTGAGGTAATTTCATGAAGGAGTGTATGGGGCCCACACTAATGGGTCCTTTCTTACTAATAAATTACTATGTATTGGTTATTATTCATTGACTATGGAATGTGATACAACTACCTATGTGAATAAGTGTGTGAAGTGTTAGAAGCATGCTAATTTGATACATGTTCTAGCTAAAATTCTTAAACCACTAACAACACCATGGCCATTCTTAATGTGGGGACTCATACTCATAGGCAAGATAAATCCTACATCCTCAAATAGCCACAAATATTTCTTTACTAATATATAATATTTCACTAAGTGGGTGGAAGCCATTCCCCTCACTTACATGACTAGTAAGGAGATTTCTAAATTCATCTTTAACGATCTCATTTACCACTATGGTATCCCCTCTTAACATTATATCTGATAATGGTAGTTCATTTACAAAGATGTAAAACCCCTTTATTCCCAATACTATATCAAACAACACTTTTCCACCACCTATTACTCATAAGGAAACGGATAAGCTAAGGCATCTAATAAAACCATTGTGAATATCCTCAAGAAGATTGTTAATGATGTTGGTCATAATTGGCATTTGTAGCTATTTAATACCCTCTAGACCTACCATACCACTTTATGTACTCCAATAAGAGCTACACCATATTCCCTTGTTTATGGCACTAAGGCCATTATTTTTGTTGAGGTCGAGTTGCCTTATCTACACATTTCATTGCAACACATCATTGATGATATGGGATATAGAGTAGCTCATTTTCAAGATTTAGATTTACTAGATTGAAAGTGCATGATCACCTTTAATAACCTTCAAGTGTACCAAAATAGATTATGTGGCCAATGCAATCAGTGCATAAAGAATAGAGAATTTAACCTTGGTGATCTTGTACTTAAAGAAATTTAGAAAAGCATCAATGTTGAGACAAAAAATAAAGGAAATTTTTAACTTAAATAGTTAGGGCCTTATGTGGTTATTGATAACTATGGTGTTAGAGCATATAACTAGACATGCTAGAAAGAGATGAAGTTGATGAACCAATGAACATAATACACCTCAAACATTATTATGCTTGATGGACTTGAACTATTATCTACAAGGATCATTTAATTCATTCCATAGTATAACCATTCTTCATACTATACCCATATCCCTTTCCCACAATACCTTAACCTATTGACTACTAGTTATTTTCACTTATTCCCTATCACTTTTGGCATTAGTTCTAATTCATTTGTACTTCATTTTAGTGGTTGATATCTGATGCAGTTCTAACAGTTGATTTACATTTAAACTTTTGAAGGCATTTTTTCAATGGAAGTATATGAAAGCAATATCATAGTGGCCCTAGAAATTGCATATTTCATTTGTGTCATGTTCTATATCAGTTAATCTATTTTTTTGTTTCCCTATATCATAAGGGAAACATTTTCTATTCTACCTATGTTGTTATTTCCTCTAGCCTAGGAACAACCCCTTTACCATTCATTACCACATCGTTGTTCCAAACATTTTCATTTTCCTATTCATGAACTTGTTATTACTTAGTTGAACACTTCATTATAGGGGGAACTACAGTGGCTTGAGTTCCATTTGGTCTATGTAGGCAATGCTCAATTTTTTCTAAGGTCAGCTCATGCACCCTTATTTCAACACTCTCACTATTTTATGAGCAATTTTAGTTAAAATGCTCTCACCATTTTGTGAGTAATTTATGTTGAATGATATCATCATTTTTTGAGCACCCTAATTTATGCTCTCATCATTTTATTATCTATCACTACTTTGCATCTCATAATTATCAATAGATTTGAAATGCACATAAAACCCCTAAACATTTAAAAAGACCTAGGAAAATCCTAAAATCAAAAAATCATGAAAATTGGCTTAGAAATTCAATGTGAGATATAAAGCCTTAAAAAAAAATTGGGATGGATTGTCTTACCTATCCAACTTCATTTCTATACCA